>VXBL01002922.1:911224-983801 GCA_013400195.1 Aramus guarauna
TACAGAAACAGTTAGTGGAAATAAAAGAGGGAAGAAAAGAGCAACAAGGAAAGAAAAGTCAGAACCCAATTATTTAAGAGAGAGAACCTGAGCAGAGCCCTAACGGACTTTGGCACGGGGCTTTTGCAATAACCAGACTCACAGAGGTTTCCTCTGACACAAATCCATAGCTTAAGGTTTCTTCACACGCATCATTCCTCTCTGAGCATTTGGACTGAGAGCAGGCACAGCAGGACAGACTTTCCAGCCTTTTGCTAACATAGTAGGATATGCCAGCCAAAACCCAACTAAATTCCTTTAAAGTTTTTCCAATGTTTAACATTATTCAGGTGTTTGTAAAAATGGAAACCCAGTAGATCCTCTGCGGAGTTCCTTAGTAAAAGCAGCCAGCAGTGAACACATATATCCTATAAGTATATATCCTATAAAATGTAGCATGGGACACTGAAAGGCGATGTAGCTAAACTCCTGGGAAACAGGCTGCAGGCTGGCAGCAGCATGGTACGGAATAAATTGGCTGTGATACACAGCAGGCAGCAGGACAAGAGAGAGGTACTACGAGAGGTGTCGACGAGGTTTGATGATGATATTTCCCGTATAGTACTTGGCATATCCGAGCATCAAGGGAAGGAAACAATTGCTTATGGCATTAATAAAGGGCAGTGATGCTATGGAATAGGGGGCTGGAAAGTTCTGGCTGACTCCTTGTAAATACTGATTCTAGCAGCCTTACCAGACGAGGGAATGACCTTTCGAGAAGCATAGGATTGCTGTTGTACGGGCCATTTACAGGTACAAACAGACACTTGGCACTATGGAATCGAATACAGAATTCTGTACAGTATTTCCCTTTATTCAGTGATTTATTTATTTCAGTGATTAACTCTGAGAAGCGGGATGATATCCCACCTGGGGTTTTCTCTGATGCTAAATCAATTTTCTTTTGGTCATATTTTATTGTTATCGTTATTGGTTCTGAATAACCTCTCAAAGCTTACAGCCGTACACGAAACTGTTCCTTCGTTAGTGTCTGACAATCCATAGGGACATTTTCATGGAAATTTCTACATCTTGACCTGTAATTTTTCTAGGATTTGAACAATTTTAATGTGAGCAGAAAACACTGCTACTATAGAGAGGGGGAATTATTTATTTGTAGAGTCAGCAGTGACTTTACCCCTAAGCTATAATAAAACTGTTAAAACCAAGTGTTCAGTAACTTCCCAGCTAGGAAAAAAATTCTGAACCTTTCCCTGTATAGTTTTTTGTGGTTTGAATTATCATTTGTTAGATATATTATGACACGCTATTTACCACAGACCACAGCTTTAAGACCTTTGCGTGGCTATGTCCCCTAGGAATTTCATAAATAAATCACTGAAAACTAGATATATACTTCAATCCCTTTTTTCTGTACTTTACGTCTTCTGAATGATATCTGCTTTGACTTGGATGAGACCAGGTTTATTAATGTTGCTTTATCAGTTGCTAAGGGCTGTGATGTGCTGAAGTGGAATTTGGACATTTCTGCTTCTTAGCATGTGTGGCTTGTAGACCATAAAGCTGTTATCCCAGCTGGAGGGAAAAGAAAAAAAAAAAAAAAAGGGTACTTATTATTCAAGACAGCTGAGCAAATTGAAAACTCTTGGTTCATCTGAAAACCTCTACTGAACTTTTCCCAAACAGGAAAATTAATGAAATGCCGCTTGACTATTTGGCTTTTTTCTGCATTGTATTTTGACATTAATTTGATCTGAAATTTCATCTTGACTAATAGTCAGCATCCCTAATATTCATATTGCTTTGGTGGCCCAGGTCTGTGCACTCAAGGATTTACTGCTGAAATAGCAGTGTTTTGTAAAAGTTGGTGTTTTTCCTTGGTTGCTTACAGAAAGTAAAGCTAAGAGAATTGGTCTATTACTGGATGTGAATCTGATCCTGAGTCAGTGAGAGCTGCAGATGTCCAGCATTTCTCATTATTGAGCCATACAAATAAGGAGGCACCTCAGACCACCTCATGCGGGCTTTTGAAAAGAAAAGAGAAAAATTCCCTCATTCTGAGCAGCTCCGTTCAAACCTTAGTTTATCCTTCAGGCATCATCCATTCAATAATGTGGCCTTATCATACAATGCATTTAAGTGCGTATCTAATGGAACCTTGAGTCTTACTTTGGTGCAATAGTGCGTATGGATAGGCCTGAAGGAGGCAGGTTTAGATCTTGTTGCTGGAGCATACGTGAACTCTAGACAAGCAAGGCTCAGAACGGTCCTAACAAATGCCCGCACTCACTGCCTTGCCACACCGGGACCAATTGCTGTCACCTCCTCCTGTGGAATGCATTTCCTGTCCTGAGTTTGTTTGAATTCAATGTGATGCCTTTTGCACAACTTTTGTCATATTCATTTTGTGAGCAGAAGAAAAAATTTTAATCTGAGTGGCCTTTTTTTGTCCTATCTCCATTAAATAACCAGCTGAAAATAAATCTGCTTAGAAGTTATGTTTATTTTTGTAATTTTTCAATCATATATCATGCTAAGGCTCTCTTTGGCTATATTTATAGACTTATATAAGTATTTCAGCTATACTGAAATATAAATTTTTAAGTTGTTCTAATTCTTGTTACATAAAAATGTTTGACTTTTTCATTTGTAAATTTAGGAAGTTCTTTTTGTAAACATTGTGTTAAGTAACTGTATTGTTACTTAATATATTTCAGCAGAAGGCATACCAATGTTCTTTGGGCTGCAGTGCATTGAGATCAGCCATCCATTTATGAAATGGCATTTAGAAGCAGTATCCATTCTGCAAGAGCAACAATGTGTGAAAACCTGTGGGAAGGAACACAAATAATGGCTTATCCAGTCGAAACGTAGAGCCACTGGTTTGTAAATAGGACAGATGGAACCAATGTGCTACAATTTGGATGCCACTCTGTCATAAAACCAACGAACTTTTGCCATGCCTAAGACATATATGTCACGTAGCGTATCACCTGCTTCATACTCTGTCGATGGTGGATTATCTCTGATGATCTCTGAGTAATTATTAGATCTAAGGGCTTTATGAGATTAGATAAATTCTCAAGCTAAAGTAGAACATCTCTAGCATATCTCCCTCTGTCTTGTGCCCTCTGAGTTGCCTCTCAAATAATAAATATCATATTTATTCTTAATTACAAATAGGTGATGTGTATTTGCATTAACCTTTGTTTATTCTGCCATTGGAGGAAGAAAATTAGTGACACTGAGACTATAAACTTTATTAAACAGTGTCACCAACTGATCTGCTATAATCTCACAGTGCAAAGCTGACAAAGGTGTTCATGGAAACTTGCCGAGATTTTGAAACGTAACAGCAGAGAATTAAGCTTTTTGTGTGCTGTGGAATAATTTGTCTTGTAATTTAGCTTTAATTCACATTTTCACAATTAATTAAACATCAACCTAATCATTATACACATAAAGCATTTAAACTGATGTATGAAGAATGATGGGGAATGAATAATGCTTTGAAGATCCATTTCAAATTAGTTGTTTGATTAATGAATATTCCAGAAGGGCATTTGTGTGATGACCTCTGTTGATGACTTAAGGAAAGGCATGTCTGTTTAGATAATGAGAAGACAAAGTGAGTGAGAGTTATCTCTGCAAGTAAGCAGTGTAGAATTACAAGGATTAATCTATACCAAGCATATTACTTATTTGCAGTGCTTGTAAGAGATAAAATAGAACTGTAAGTTCAGTAAATAAGTTTGGCATTTGAAAGATGCTGTTTAATGATAAAATGCACTAGCTGTATATGCTGGTCGTCTTTCTCTGGTTATGGAGGATGATAGTGGAGTGCTGTTCTCTCTTCCTAAGCCATTACGATCCTTCACAGTACCCGACCTTTCACTTTCTTGCATGCAACAGAAGTAAAATGTTTCATGCTGTAGCTCATTCACTTCCCATTGCTTCTATAGTTATAAAGATGAAATACAAATGTTTTACCTGGTAACCTTACTTAACAGATTGAGTTTCCAGCTGGTTTATTTCAGCAGTGTACAAAATGTATGTAGAAAAGTAGTGGTAATCTTGTATATCAGAAATGCTGTGTACTTTGGCACCTACAAGAGTTTCTGTGGTGCAAGGTTGCTGCCACTGGCTCAGCACCCTCCGAGCTGCTGACTTCGAGGCAGGATGCAGCACTGGAGGGGCCAAGCAGATGTTCAGTCTGGTCATGCCCACCTTCCACAACAACGAATATGTTGGGAGGAAAATGTTGCTGGGTACTAGTTCGACCATTTTTTATCTTTATCACAAGATCTCAGTGAAATATTTCATAACTATCATGGGCAGCATTTAGCCATGCCTCTGCTCCCAGCTTTCAGCTTATAGCACTGGGGCAGTGTAGGGACAATAAAGCCCTTTGGAGACTGCTCCAGAAGGCAGCGAAGCCTGAGGAGCTCTTCAACAGGCAAGGGATACGTGACAAGTTCCCTGGCATGGCCAACGCTTCCCAGGGGCTGTTTCCAGTGCTGTTGAGGTCACTTTCTGCTAGTGCAGCTGTCTTTGGTGATCTTACAGAAGGTGTAATTCAGGCAGAAAATCCAGTGGTCTCAGCTTTTCCTTACTTTCCCTTTCCTTAGGCTGTCCTGACTGCAAAAAAAAGGTGTTGTTTCTAAGTAAAAATTCAGCATGGTTAGGAAAAATCCATTGCAGCCCCTCTTGAGGATACTTCTGTGTCCCTCCAGCTGACAAGAATGTCAGCATTAGATCTGGTCATGAGTCTTTTCATAAAGCACTTTTTTAATTGTAAAATGCAGATTTGATTAAATAGGATTTTTTTTCTGCATGACTGATTTTTTTCTGCATTATCAAATAAATTTATTAGACTTTTTTAAAGATGTGTTTCTCAGATCCAGGATGGAGCTTGCAGCCCAACCCTAACCCTCTAAGAACACAGAAAAGGACACAGTGGGTGAGACCAAAGATACCCCAAATCCAATAATCTGTCTCCAGAAATGGCTAATAGAGGAGCAAGGAAATGCTAAACAGGTAGCTCACACTCCCTGAGCTTCCAGTAGGTCAGGGGTTTCCTTCAGCAGAGACGATCTCTTTCTGTTAAAAAAATATAAAAAGCCTGCTTGGTTCAGTCAGATTAGGACGAGGTCTCTCACATGCCAGTCAATAGTATTTGTATTCAGACTTTCTTTTTGGTTCAGGGAATATTGGATCATAAAAAGAAAGCCAGAGTGCTTCTCATGCACAGACTGATCTAGAACAGAGGCATGATTGCCAGTTTCAGGTACCTTCTCTCTTTTTTTTTTTTCTTTTTTCCATTCCCCTGAGTCCCTTTCTTCCAGCATCTTTTGTTCTCTTACGTGTAGTCTCTGCAAAACCTGAAACAAAATTCTAATATTTCATCTTAACCCAGGCAGTCATGGAGCAGCCAGGTTCGTTCTCTTGTCCCTGCCCCCTGAAGCAGAGAGGGCAGCCGGCACAAGCGCGGCAGCCTCTCTCCTCTCCAGCTCGTTCCAGCTTGAGTTGACAGCTTGAGGAAGATGTTTCGGATTTGCTATCAAATGTAACATCTTTTCTTCAACCTGTGTGATTTCAAGGGCCACATCTGAGAATCTGAAAGGGGTTGTGAGGGGTGGGGACTGGAACAAGGGCACTCGTGGATTGAACATCCACAGCTTTTAAACCATTCAGTCAGGGGAAAATCCCATCTTTCTCAGGTGTTTATCCTCTCTACTTCCTCAGCACAAGAGGAAAACGCTGCCTGGACCTGCACATGTGCAGGTCTCTCAACTGGGAGGTAATATTTCAAACAACAGTTAATCCTGCTAGCTTGACTCCTTGCATATCGGATGGGATCTGAGGTGATGCATTAAAACAAGACCGATCCTGTCCTCTTCCCCTTGGGATGATGTCCCCTGCCTGCTGGCAGCCGGGCTCTCTCAGTCCTGGGCAGGAGGCATTTCTGCAAACTCTGGGTACAGGGAGAGCAAGAGCTCCCATTTCCCCAGCTTATATATTATCAAAAATAATTAGAAGGGAAATTAAAGCAGACTTGAAGTAAGGGATAATGCAGTGAAAATGGTGAAATAAATTTAGAAGCAGAGAATACCAGCACACACGTGTCAATCACAGCAGGATAAACTGCAGTATTTGCACAAGAGAAATCAGAATCATGCTCACTGTGCTGTCTGCCAATGTGCTCCTTTGGAAAGGCACTATTTATAGCACAGTACTTTTACCAGCAGCAGAAGCCCATAAATATTAGTACTTAAAATACAGAATACCTTTGCAGTCATCAATGGATAATCATGATTTGATGTTTATACCCCTAAAAGTGACCTCTCTGAGCTTTGTCATTATTCTTTGCTATATTTTTGAATTTTGTTGTTGATAAAATTAATTCTGTCTGGTATTGCAGTAAGTGAGAATGACAGGAAAATATATTTATTAACGAGTCCTTTTTAAATAACACTTTGAATCAGTAAGTGCAGATGAAGCTAAACTTACGCAGACCATTAAGCTGTGGCCAGACAAAGCCTTAAAAATAATATGACAATAACATTAACATAATTTGTTCACTGCTAACATTCTTTTTGCATTGCATAGCAGATAAGGTATTCAGATACATCTAAATCTACTTTTCAATACAATGAGCACCTAAAAGCTTATGACTGACTTTTGGTGAGACTTAAGGGCGTATAGGACAAATTTATTTTGAAACTGGGCCACAAACTCATAAGTAAAATATTAACTTTAATCTTTGCCTGGATTCGAAATAGACTCCCTCAACAAAGTTTAGGAAGTTACTTCATTGTGGAAGTTAGGAAAGACACCTGCAGTGAGATGTTAGTAAGTAGAAGTGTTACGCAAGGGAAATGCCATTTCTTGATTCATGCTGAACACCTAATTCCATCTGCTGTAATGTATGGCCTGTCATGAGGTATTGATTAAATTAAGAGTGTGTCACTAGTTAAATAAAATATCTTTAAACCATTCTGTATATTAGTTCATTTCTAATGATCCATGTAGCCTGCAGGAAAAATCCTAGGAAAGAAAGAAGGAATCTTCTCCCTCAAGAAAAGAGAAAGTGAGTGCTTCGCTCCCAGCACTCAGCTGGTGTAAATCAGTGTCCTCCCCTGACTTCACTGCTTGGGGATTTGGCGCATTATGTATTTGTCTTTGCTTGTGGTATAGCTGAAGGGAAAAGAAGGCAATTGTTTATCTATAAGCTTCTTATCTTGTGAACAGTGTGCTGGAGTGCATGCGTGTGCGTGCATGCGTAGTTATTCAAGTTATCATTGGAATAATGGAACTACCATTTAACCAGAGCAGATTTTTATAAAACTGTGGTGCCCCACCCCCTGCCAAAAAACCACTAAGTGTTTTTAAAGCCCCATGATAGCAGATCAATTGAAAGATCAATTGGAAGTTTTCTACTCTGAGTGCCCAGCGGCAGCTGACCCCCCCGTGCGAATTGCCCTCCCGGTCGCCCCAGGAGAGAGAGCTCCGGTGGGAATGATCGGAGAGACCTGGCTCAGCCCAGCCTGCAGCCCGGAGTAACAGCGACCTGACATTAATACGCCTTCACTAAAGGGTGAAACTCTTCTGCAGTTTCTTCGCCACCTAGGTATGTCAATTTTATTTTTTTTTTCCCCGATACAGGCTTCTCCTCATTAGTGTCCTAGAAAGAAATATCCTTTCTGTGAAAATAAAATGTTGAAACTCCACATCTAAGTGTGTACCGTTCCACCCTTGCATTTTCAGTGGTGAAAACTGGTTGTTACATCTACAGCCAAACCCTTCCTGAGCTTATTGAAAGAAAAGGGATCAATTTTGAAACTGTGCTAGAAAGAAAAAAAAAAAAAACAACCAACCCCAAACAACGAAACCAACTGAGAGAAAGTATTCAATGACAAGTTATCCAGCCATCCAAAGATGTTTGGAGCGGAGAGCTGCTGCCTTTATTCTTGAATGGCACAATTCAGATAGCTTTTAGAGCAAGAAAATCACACCTTTGGCACTCACGGGGGATGATTTCTGCACAGAAGTGTTGCAATGTAGAAGTCTAGGTGATGGACCTAAGGCTTGTTTTCCCAGTCCACCTTGAGGAATCTGAGCTGTTCATGCATGGCTGTCCTGGCTCTCCAGACTTACCCACAGAAGCCATTCATTGCCAGAGAGACGGGAGGTTCACCACCTGCCTGAAGGGCCAAATATGATATACTTCCACGCTTTGCAGACCCTGGCACAAACAAATTTTCAGCTTTTCAGGCATATGGATTCCTAAATTCTCATCCAAACTTCCACTGCATTTTCAGGTTTAACCAAAGGTAATATATCAAAATGAAGCAATGGCTTTATTTTGCCTGGCCTCATTTGAAAACTGCATGGACCATGAGGTATGTGGTTTGTCAGGTACCTGTCTCTCAGAAGAGAATGAACTGTAGTTCCTGTGAAGCACTGTGGCAGCTCAAGAAAAGATTAATGTTGAACTGTCCTGAGACAAGATATTTTAATTGTATTTAGCAAACTAAATTAGTTCTGCATGGATCAATCCAATCTAAGCCAATCTGTTTCATTTTCATTTTGTACATTGCAAATTGAAACATGACAGAAAAATTTCAGGTCTCCAAAATTTGCTTTCTATTAAAACAAAGTCTTCCCTCAAATTCTCTATAAAATTCTCAACAGACATGTAATATTTACTTTTTCCTGCTCGTGGCTGAAAGCCAGCTTCCTTCAAGGTTGCTGTTTGCAAAATCCTTCTGCTGGGTGGAAGACCTGCAAAGATCAAAGCTGTCCCTGAACTGACTGGTTTCATCGGGGAACGGTGCCTCTCCAGCTCATCAAAATATACACTCTAAAACCGGGCAAACAGCTCAGAATAAATATTGTATGATGATTTCATTCAAAGGGGCAGGTTTGGGGTTGTAGTCATGCTGCCATGAACATGGATAGCTTTTGGTCAGCTTGGACAGCGGGTTAATTGTGCTTGCTTCTGCCTGCAGTAAAATGACCTGTTTTGGAGAACCACAAGCCAGCAAATTCAACAGTGGGAAGGAGAGAGAAAGGGCATTGTGGAGTCATTTCACGAGGACCGGTAGCTGTGCTTGCTGGTGAGAGCCATTCCAGACCTTATGCTTCTAATTGGCACTCTAAGACGCTTTTGCTTTTTATGTTTCCAAGTGAGCCATTCAGCTAACGTTAATTTCATTCAATGGCAATAAAGGTGAAATCTCTCTAAAAATAATTCTCTTCCTTTGCATCATGATATGATCCCTAAGTAAACAGGCTTTAATTAATGGCAGAGAGTATCCTGTCAGCTAACAACACTCCCTTCGCCTCTGGAGCTACACTGAATTGATGGACCTTTTAAAATGACTCCTAAGACGCAGCATCCCTGATTCTCTTTCATCCTACTGCCCAGCACCCCTCTCTGCAGTGAGACACAGTGGTTTTGAGCGATATGATACAAAAATAGTACCTAAGCAGCCGTACTAAGTGAGTCTGCTGTGCCATTAGAAAGGAGAACACCTTTCAGTTTGCTTTGTGGAGGTCCGGACAGTGGTGGTGTTTCAATATTTTTTTTAAAACACCTCATCTTTTTGCATGCCTGTACTGTGAGGCGATAGTGTCCAGCAACCACGGTGTGCATATTATCGGCGGCTTTGTCTAGGAGTTACCCTCACCAGAAATCAGGGAATAAGATTGTTTTGATGCCTCACAGATTAGGTAAAACGGTGCTGTACTTTTCATCAGCTGTGGGTTGTCTCTGTCTCACCTTGGTGCTGTGGGGAACAGAGTGCCGTGGGAAGGGCCATCTTAGCCCTCAAAAGTGTTTGGCAGCAATTTGCTCCTGGCCCGAGGTATCCCACTTCCAGCCCCCTTTCCCTCCCCAGCCTGCCTGCAAGTTGGGTAGTGCAGAAACTGGTATTTCCGAGCATTTTCTCACAGCCTGCGGCTATTTCAAATTAGCTCTCTGTGCTGGTAATATTGCTGAACTGCTGGTTGGCTGCCTGCTAGAGCACTGCTTAGTGCATGCAACTTGCCTGGCAAAATGTTGCTGGAAGAGTCCTGTCTGCCAACGTGAAGGAACCAAGGCATGCAAGCTCCCCTCTGCTGTGGAGGACCCACGCAATGCACGGGAAAGGGCTTTGGGAAGTACTGCACCCTGCGGATTTCAACACCTCCCCTCTCTTACCTCTGTAAGGGCACCTCATTGACAACCTGTGTGTTACCTGCTGGTAAGATTGATCTTTACCCTGTGTCAGAAAGATGCTTAATGATCATTCAGATTAATTTCCAAATGTCCTTGTGATGTCTCCCAGGGAGAAGACAAACAATGGCTTTGCTATATTTAACTGGCTTTCGTGAGAGGTTTGTTTTGCTGGTAGATCAAGTCAGTGAGGAAATGTTTGCCGGCAGTTATGACCTCATTGCTGCCGTAGACCCAATGGAAGAACGGCTATTTCTACTGACCTGCTTGGGCGGGTGCTGGTGCTTCTCTCTCTTCACAGAGCAATAGAGACATTAGTGGTAAGTGGAGCTTTAGCCCTTACACACTAAGGAATCGCTTGCTTACAAATACAAGGAAGGAGACAGAACTTCAGTTATAGTGAGGATGATGAAATCTGTGACAGGCAGGGTGCTGTGGGCGCAGAGTGCTGAACAGCTTTTTGGTGTCCACACCAGCACAAGCAGTAGCTGCCCCTGCTGCTGGGTCTCGCCCCGTGTTTCACACCTCTCTCCTCATCCCACAGTCCGCTGCTGGCGCAGGTCTTCTTCCAGGCAGGCAGTGAAGCAGACTGGAAAGTAAACTCTCTTGTTTATTTTCTTCCAGAGGTTATTTTGCAGCAGGACCAAGTTTCTCCAGCCTACCTGACCACATGGACTCGAGTGCAGCAGCAGAGACACGATGACTCGCGGCCAGGAGCGAGGCATTGGAAAGGACGGCTGGATGGGGCAGTAACCGGCCGGAGCAGATCTGCCGCCAAATGCCAGGCAGCAGCCTTGGTCCAGGCAGTATCGTGGAAATGTTCTCTTTTGATTTAGCATGCAAAAATCTGCAAGGTTCACTAACTGGATTTCTGGAAAGGAGCCCCTATTGTATTTTAAAGAGCTTTGATCGTGCAGTCAAAGGAGCATATACACATAGCTTTGGCTCTCCATTATCTTTTTCCAGCAAAGGATCAATATGATTGCTGTTGATTTTCAAAGAAAAATGATAACCCTGTGGCAACCGGTTGCTAGTGAAAATGTTTTATTGTGGTTCTTGCCTTGCTTGACTGTGATGAATAAGAAAAAGATGATTCTTGCTTTGCTTGACTATTATGGGTAAGGCAGGCTCCTGGTCTGGTCCCCCCCAGTGCTGCAAGGAGCATCCCCTCGTCCCACAGCTGCATCATGGCTGCTGAGCAGAGGTCAGGACAGAGGGCTGTGAGGACAGCCTGAGATCTCCTTATTCCCAGGCCTGGCAAGAAATCATGATCTGGGATTAAAACAAAAGCTAAATATTAAATGAAAGCAAACGACAAAAATGGCTCTTTCCCACTTTGTGCAGAAGACTGCAGAGGAGTTTGAAGGGGTCATTCACAGATGGCATAATCACCATGTGGCGAAATAAACCAAAACTGCGGCTTTAATATCAGAGATATAATCAAGATTTGGCCTACTTGTTGCACATTTCGTTTTATAGGCAGAAGTTATGGGTTTATGTACTGGAACTCTCTTTATAACAGCTTATCAAAAGTGCTTCACATGAACATATGTTTTCCCATGGTTGTGTTTTCTGAGCATGCTGAACGATTTAGTAATACCAGCTAATGATGCAAAATGGGTTTCAATAGCAATTTTAGTGGCTAAATGAATCATACTTAGATAAGGGAAATCTGAAACATTCCAATTTATGCAAAATTGCTAAATGACCTATCCAACATATCTCTGAGGAGAAGTTAACACATGGTGGTACATGGAACTGGAAAAATACAGCAGTGTTTTCTCCTTTACAAATGAATGGCGTTTTAAAGAGAGTTTTAACATGCAATACCAACTATTTTCTTTATGCTTGTTATCTTTGAAAAGATTCATGTAAGTCTTTGGAGATGAATTCTTTTCTTCCTGTTTGCATGTAATCTGCTGAAATACTGGTTTATTGTCATTTGTTTTCTTTTTTCTGTGATTTCTGTGTCTTCTTGTCTTTCTTCTTTCTCCTTAGGTATTAATAAACAGAGGGAAACAGAAAAATACAAGTGGTGTGACTAGGCAAACAAATGCTGTAGTGCATATTTTATCCTACTTTATTTTGCACACCTATCAAGTGAGGTGATTTCCTCCAAAAAGGTTTTCTTTTTTAATCTGCTTAGAAAATATGAGAAGATTTCTTACACAGTTTTGGAAGTGCCAGAGCTGATTAACAAATGCATTCATATTTGTGCAACTAAAATCAAATTATCATAAAACCTACAGAAAAGAAAAATGGAATTAGCTGAGTTCCATGCCATGATTTTTATCAGAAAATTATTTGGACTATCCATCTGCTTTTTATTTTTCTTAGGTCCCCATCCAAAAAGAGGTGATCTACTTTCTTGTGAGGGAAAACAAGAAAAAAAGGAAGGGACAGTAAACCAATGGCAAATCTGGTTGACATAATACAAGGCAAGCTGTCCAGAAAAGTAAGTGTTACTCTTGAGACACTAATCATTAAAGATGTTCATGGTATGTGAATTTCATTCAGTCTTCTGGTATTGGTAGATTGTATTTCTAAAAATGGTGCCTGAAAAAGTGCTTTATTAAGGAAGCATATACTATTTACTGCAGCACTGGGTAGCATTTTATATTGCAAAACACTTCTTAACTTTTAAATAAATTTTATCCCTGGTGACAAGTTAATAGATATCACACTAGGCTATTTGCTATGAATTGATTTATGTTGGTAGTAGGCAGAGACGGTAGCCTTCTTATTCTGAGAGAAAATTGGGAGTGGGATGTGGAGGAGGAAGTAGAGGAAAAATGAATTTTATAGTGATCTTAATTAGAAAAATATTACAGCACCAGGGTCACACAAAGGGAGTGAAGCATTGTTTTACTTTATGGCAGAAAGATTGATGGATTCTGCCTAGGATTTGTGGCAAAAGCCCGTTGTAAATTGCCGTAAACAACAAATAAAAATTACAGCCAGAAACAATTTTTTTTGTGTGCAACTGGCTTGCGCAATCAGGATTTTTTAAATTTTTTTTTTAGGATATTTCATATACTCCTGTCTAAAGAATCTCTGTATTTTCAAAACAATCTCTGTTGAGACATGGAATAACTCTCAATAGAATATAGGACTTAAAATGAGTCCATGAGGGTAAGTTATCCTCAGTGCACATAATGAGAAAAATAGAATATTTAAAGTTGATGTTGACCTATTTTAATTATGTATGTGCTTCTCAGACATTGAAACATGAAGTTTGGGACCAGCGGCACCTAGAATGTGTCCCCTCAATAGATTGGAAGCGCGCCCAGGGACTCCATTCAAGTGTAAAGGAACATTATAGGGTGGCACGATAACTGATAGAAGATTAGAGACTCTGATTAAATTACTGCAAACCAAAAGCAGTGAAAATAGCGCAAGAAATTAATTTACAGAAAAATTGGTCTTGAAATGTTCTCAAGCAACTCTAATTTAAGGTTTTCATTGCTTTGATGAAACGGTGTTACATGAAACTCAGAACACATTTCAAAGGCCTTCAAAACCCTATAGAGGCTAAACTGATTTTCAAATCACAGCCCTTACTACCTCTCTTTTCTCTTGGTATCACTAAGAAGCATGGTGGAAAGGTGGAGAACTCCATCAGGATAAGGTGCGTGTACTTATTCTATCTGAGAAGTAAAAATCTCTTAGAAATATCTGATCCCTAGACCTAGGCATGTCAAGTAATACTGTCAAATATTAAATCTGACTGACAGATAAGAAAACAACTGCCAGCAAATAGATCTATGACAGGAAAATTAAACAAATTCATTAGTTTTGTGGGCTTCAAATATATTTTTTTTCTCAAGGCTGCAACTTGCATTACTTCAACCATGACATACCCAGGCCAGATTCTTGCTTTGTTTGGTGTACTTCCCCGTGACACGCTGCAGCGTGTCGCACTCACAGTCCTAGTCTCTTTCTCTTTAAAAAGAGGGCACCGCAAATGGCAGATAATTTAAAATACTGTGTTCTGAGGTAGTGGATACTTTAGATATATTATGGATGGAAATGTAACCTGTATAAGTTCAGACGCCTACATTTAAACACCTAATTTTGTATGGCTAATTGTTTCCAGCTGCTTCAATGGGAAGGGTAAGGATTTCTTCCTGAGGCAGGCATGGGATATTCTGCCCTGATAACTTCCCTGCCTGCTTCCAACAGCTGCAGGCTGACTCCCACCTTGAAGCCCATTCCCTGCCTCCAACATGCTTTTTATTTTTCGAGTCTTCTATAGGTTAAATGCTCATTGTGCGGAAAGGATCTCTCCTTGAATTTGTTAAATTTGATGTTATCACATTGCCATGCTTTCTGTCTCTTTATTATTATTTTAATATCTGAAACACAGAAGCTCACAAAACAGATTATTGCAATGATTCTGTACCAATGTTTCCAGAGAAAAAGGACACCTTTGACTGTCAGAACAGACAGAGAAACAGTAGAATGTATTTTAATGTAAATCTAATTATAAATTCTAAAATCAAGAATTAATTATGTTTTTTAAGAAACAGATTTACAATGCCATTAACAGCTAATTATATAGTGTTTATATTCTTACTCTTTTAAAGCAAATTGTTTTCTTTAAATATTTTTTTTAAGTCTCAAAGCAGCAGCTGTTTAAAAAGACTTACATTTTGCTTGAAAATTAATCCTGAGTATAGCAAATATTAGAAAAATGATAAACAGTAAGATCATCACTTTTTTTTCCCCACTGTGAAATTATACAAATGACATTACAACATTTCAGAGTGTTTTTTAATAAATAATTTTCACTTTACATTGAATATTTGCACATTAATAACTTAGAGATTTTTTTTCATTTTCAGTGTACTCTTCTTTCATGAACACTGTGCGATTATTCATAATGAGCACCCGGTGTCTTTGAAAAGTACCGTAGACTGTGCGAGCAAGATAAAAAAAGAAAATAAAAAAAATTATTTTTGTAGTGACTGCAAATGAAAGACCTCATTAATCAACTAGATTCCGTTTAAACAGTAGCATCAGAAACTTCAGTATGTCATCATTATACGTTTAACCCCTTAAACGCTGCGCCCCTCGAGGTCATCACCTGGAAGCTGTGCGTACGCTGAGCTAATGAATTGCGCGCTCCAGAGCGAGAGCGGAGCTGCACCCCCTCCTCCGGGCACTCTCAGACCTCTCGCTGCATTTTCTAGAAGCGCTGGTTGAGCGCTGGTGGGAGAAACACCTCCCACTCCAAAGCATTCGGGTGGGTTCAGAAACTGCTGATTCCCCAGTAAAGGGTATTGATGAAGCTAATGCGGATGGATTTTTGTATTATGAAGTTAGCCCGGTAATGGTGACTGCATGCGCCTTTCTTTCTGTGCGTGTGTGTGTTAGCATCCCATTTTATAACCCTTTGAAGTAATAGTTGAGGTATTATAGAAATGTAGCACTTTGAGGAAGCTATGGAGGAATCTGCTGTAGTCCGTGGTTAAAGCTGAGATGCATTTTACATTTATTAGCCATTCAGCCCCTATTAATTCTGAAATTTAGATTTTGGGACCATATTCTGGAAAAACTATAGGCAAAAGTGAAAACAGCCTGAAACTGTGTATCTTTCAACTCAGTTTAATCAGGAGATATGAGCATAAACCACAAAGTTTCTTACTTGAAAATTTTCACAGGGTGTCAGCAGAGATATTGCTTTCTTTATTTTTGTTGTTGTTGTTGTTGTCTTTAAAGAAGGTAAGCCAGCTGGAGGCATAAAAACTCCCCAACCCTAAAAACTTCTACATTTTTCTCAGTTTGGTGTGTTGCATTTGCGTATGTTCTACACATCTCCTTTTTCCTGAACACCGCTGAGCCCCACTGGATTCAAGGCTGGATTTTGCCAGCCATTGCATCCCCACAAGAGACAGTAACTTCAGAGGACCAAGGGATTGGAGGTCATCAAGCTCATAACTTGTTTTCTGCTCACTTAGGGCTCTAAGAAAAAGAACGGAGACCTGAAACAGTTTCAGGCTAAAGAAACACTTGCTGCTGGTTAGGTACCCACTGCCGACAGCATGGTACTGGGTTAGACGCGGATCCAGATGAGCAAAGCGGCGGTTTCCCTAAAGACCTGAGTACTTTTGAGGACTGACAATTAATGTGATGCATGTGTGGCTACTAGGACATGCACTTTAAATATGCTAATATAAAATTCACATTCCCTTGAGATCCCAAGGTGCTGTTTCTAAGTCTGATTCTCTTAAAATCTTTATTTATGCTAACTTCAGCTGGACTCCACAGCTGAGAAGCTGCTGGGCAGAGAAGTCCATGGCCCCACAGCAACCCATAAACCATGCCTCTGGCACTGGAATAGGTGGGAGCCGGGGCGGACACTGTCCTCACACCCTCCCTGAGGGAGCACGCTTACCCGCATCACCCATGTGGTGCCATTTCCTCCTCCGCATTAGCTTCCCACGTTACGAGACAACAGAAGTGTCCATGCGGACAGGCAACTTGTGCTTGATTTATTGTCGCTGGTGCTGACACAAGTAATAAATTCAAAGGAAGATGAAAATTGCCTAGCAAGAATGATTCAAATAACACCTGCCTTCCTGGGCGAAGGAGCACTTATTTGCTTCTCCTCCACTGACAACATACTCACTGACCTTTACAGGAATGGTAAAAACTGCACACATGCCAATATTTAAGAAATTAATGCCTTTTTATATCTCATCTCTAAACAAACATAAAGGAAAGAGCAGGATCTGTGCTTTGGCATTTATTATATGGCAAAAATATAAAGATTAACTCTCCTACCAACAAAGGGTAGAAATCCTACTTACTTAATATACATTTAAAGATCTATTACAGTGATGTAGAAGATGTATCAATTCTGAAATGTTGATGAATATTTTGAAATGATGTGTTGAATAAGTGATTACTGTAACAGCCAGCACTCTGAGAAAAATGCCAGTAAAAGTTTCTGTCCACATATTAAGTGCAAGTTGCGATTCTCCCAAGTGAATGAAATTAAGGTTTGAAGTTGAAGAGCAATTTGCATTTTAAAACCACTGTACCTCATTGAGCACAGTTGATAGAAACATGCATTCTGCCTATTCACACACCTTCTGGGTTTCAAGACAGGAAATAATTGTTGGAAATGTAGTATGTCTTTCTGTGTCTTTATAGCTAGAGATACTCCTATATAAAAATATAGACGAATACTCTTTTCCACCCAAATACCTGCAGAGATGGTGGTATATCCATGCCAGAGATTCAAAACTCAAGTTGAGAAGGCCTGGAGCAACCTTGCTTTGCTGGACCCTCTTTGAGTGGTAGGCTAGACCAGAAGACCTCTGGAGGTCCCTTCCAGCTACTTTGTCATGTGAGTCCCCAAAACACTTTGTGTTTCCTTGCCAGTTCATGCACATGTTGCATTAAGAATCATGTGATTTCTGAAGGAGTTAAAGGGCTAATAGATGATGCGAAGGAGGGATGAGAGGAGAAGACAAAGGCACAGACTTGTTAGGGTTAGGATTGTCAACACTGCTAGTACCTCTCTACCCTCTTTTTTAATTAGGACCAAAGTCTGGAACTGAACATCTCCAAGGGAGTGAGGAACGGCATTGAATAAAAGGTGCAGTATGGATATACGAAGCTCTGTTCAGGATAGTACTGGCGGTGGGGAGTGCTTGTCTTCTTGGCTGGTCTTACAAAGAGCTCGATGGAGGATCAGCAATGGAGAGTGCTGAGCTCTGGCATGTCTCACTTTGAGGAGTGAGATATCCAGCATGCCACATAGCCACCTCATGGGCTGTTCTGCTTCCTGCCATGTCCTAAAGCAGCAGGAAAAGGAAGGCAGAAAGATCACCAAGACTTTTAGTTTTTCTCCTCTCCTCCACTGCACTGTGACTGCTATGTCTGAGGTGGTGATACGCTTCAGCCATTAAAAGGTGGTCTAGTAATTTTATTTCCTCTTACAGGGACTCTGTCTCTATTCAGGGTACTATTTTAATGCACAGATTTGTTAAAGGTGAGGGGTTTTATACAAAGGACTGTTTGGCTTTTTTTTTTTTTTTTCTTTCCCTCTAGGATTTAGGTCACCACAGTTATTGTCATGTACAAGCTTTTAAGCAATTAGTACCCGATGTGGTTTAAAACAAACGGCAGTATGTAGGCTCAAGCTAGAAACGCCAGCATAGAGACATTCAGGTATCGGTGGTACTAAGCAGAACTCAAAAGTATTCTTGTCTATTTTATGATAAGATAATACTATTTGAGGGAAATCTCTGTAGTTGCACCCCTATCCCTTTCAGTTGTGAAAGCCTGAGATAAAAATGAAAAGAAATAGGCTACCAATCTCTCCAGTTCCAGTAGCTGAACTCACACAGCTACAGCTGTGCACTGGGCACGTGCTTTTCTTCATTTAGCACTTGGGACTGACCAAACCTGGAGTCTGACGGACTGCCCAGTAGATGAGTATAAAAGTTCTTCTTTATCATAATTTGCACTGCACTGTTTGGTCAACTTCTGTTATAGCTGTCTGGTATTATGATGGATAACCCATAATATTTGAGTCACTCAATATTCCTTCCCAAATTAAGTAAAGGAGGAAAAGAGCTTAAAATATTTATAATGAAAGCCTGCATATCAAGTTATAGATAACCTCAGTTCTGAGATGGAGTCAGATATCCTCATTTTTCTTGTGTAATTCTGGACATTTTGGTATGAGTCTGACACAGGTCATAGCCCATGGGTTTCTGAGCAAGAGGTTGATAACACTATAAGTTGTGACTGTGGGACTGGGAGATAGGAATATCCTTTAGAGTGTGAGTAATAGACAGAAATGTTTTCTACAATGACCAAATATTATTTTTCATCAGCCCTCTAAAAAGTTTCAACCTGCCCTAATTTTCTCCATTGAATCTAATAGAACTGGATTAAACTACAGGGGAGATGAGAACATAAATTTGATTCCTTTCATTCCATGTAATATTAGGGTTTGTATTCTTTCAAGCTGTAATAACCTCTAGACTTCAGCAAAATTGAAAACCTTTAAATAGCCTTTCACAACCTTTCAGCGTAGTAATGAAGTTTTAAGTGCTCACTAGGGATTTTCAGTTCAGAAAAATCTAAGCAGCAGTAGATATTAAAATCTAATGTTTACTTCAACTCTTTTACAGCCTAATGGGTTTTTCTGACAGTGTAATTTTTAAAAGGTTGGGTTTCATTTATTAATATACTATACTCACCCCGGAAATCTTTCTTCTTTAAGGACTCTGGTGGGAGCCTTATACTTTGTTGGAGCACCTGAAAAGCCAGCTGGAACAGGGAAAAAAAGAAACTTGCTAAGACCCGACTAGAACAACAAGCAAGTTAAAAAAAAAGAAAAAAAAAAAAAAAAAAGAAAAAAGAAAAAAAAAAAAAAAAAAAAAAAAAAAAACCTCNAAAAAAAAACAGAAAAAAGAAAAAAAAAGAAAAAAAAAAAAGAAAAAGCCTCATGATTTAAACACCACAGGAGGCAAAAAACAAATTAAGGATGTAGATTCCCTGTGTGCACATAATTAAAGTATGTGAGTCACTGGAGTCAGCACGGTTGCTCATCTACCTAAAGACCTAGAGAGGATGTCTGGCTGCACTCAATTTGGGGAGTAGCTAAACAGATTTTATTTATTTATTTATTAAGCTGTTGCTCAAGGGGTTAGCAGTGGGGAGAGAAAATTGCAGGGTGAATTTACACTGATTAAAGAAACACAGTCGGTGTACACAGGCGTTTCTGAGGCACAGTGTGGGACTGGAAGGATTCTGGTTTTGTGTGCGGCTAAATTAGTGTAGAAAAGAAGATCTGAATTTCATTGAGACAATAACAGTATAAGTCCCAGAGGGATATTTTTCTTTACTGTATGGTTCTATATACAATGTTTTATACATATATAATTTTATTATGCATACAAACAGTTATTAGTATTTTCTGGGAACATATAGTAATGTGACTGGGAGCTTTGCTTCCTTTTAGAATAACGCATTCAGATGGCACTTAGATACCTTTTGTTGATAGGTTTTCATTTTCTTCTTAAATCATAAAATAAAAGTGGAAGGAAATCCAGAAATAAGGACATAAAGAAATGATCTAAAATTCTTGTATCTGACAGATAAAGGAAGTCCAGTGCTTCTAAAGCAACAAATTACAGTATATTTTCATTAAGAAAACAAGCATGTAGGAGAGGGAGGATTTGCTTATGAATATCTCTTAAGTACATAAACACATGCAAATGAAAAGAAACTGGTCCCAACATAGACATATATGTAATAGCAAAACATCCCATGGCTGGTTTCTAATTTCTAGCTAATTTTGACTCATCAGTATGTACTTAACTTTAAGAGCACGTTTATTTCAATTGGTTAAACAAATATGCTACCAGGCTAACTACGGGAGCAGCGTCCCAAGCCGCCTACTACAATTCCTGTTGTAAGTCCTTGTTTGCCCATCCAGGCCAGTGGTGGCATCCTGGGGAAAGGAGCTTCCTGACTTGCCTGTGACGCTGTGCTGCTGCCCTCAGCCTCTGGTTCACAGAGAGGTGTGAGGAGAGTCGCGGATTGGTAGTCAAAAGTAAGACCTAAAAACTGTTACTGAAGAACAGGAACGCCTGTGCTCAGCAACTCGCTCCTCTAGTTCCCGGCAGATGTACTTCAACTGTTCAGCACTCCTTGCTCAACAACAGCAAAGTGTTAACTTCTCAGAGGATGTCAATTGTTGAGCAGCGCAAAATGGCACAACTCTTCAATCTTCTCAAGTTGAAAAGAGACTAGAGGCTTTAGGTAGAGGGAAAAGCTAAGAAGCCAGAGAAGTGTTCACAATATGGGGAGAAAAGCGTGAGAGGGAGAGAGGGAGAGAGACACAGCGTACACTGAAAGAGGTTTGAGAGAGACATTGCTGGTTCAGAAAATGCAGTCATATGAACATTGCAGGGAAAGTTACTTCATGAGAAAGTCTAAGAGACAGAAATGTGGAATTTCCCATTTCATGTGTCATGCGATGCTCAAGATAAAATACTGTTGTTGGCTGAGACCTTTCCAAGCAGTCATTTGTGCTCCTGTCATGGATATGGCTGGGGCTGCTGCTTCTGCAAGGGATACAAATTCGTAGCCAGCTTTCTTCCCTGTCTCCAGATATATGAACTCTCTCTGCAGCATGTATGGTATAGAAATGCAATGCCAGTGGAGCAAGTCACTGCTTTTAGCCTTTGCAGGCAGAAGTCCCATTCAAATGACTTTCCCATGGATTTATTTAAATCAGTCTTGGGCAGATAGGAAAAGGAAGAAAACAAAAGGTTAGGAGCAAGAGGGAATGCTGAGAGAGAGGGAAAGCAGGTTAGAAAGAATAATTGAGATCTAGAAGAAAAAATGTCAAAATGGATTACCCACACCTCTGTTCTCACATAGTAACAGAAGGAAGCAGAGGAATGAGCAAAAGGGAAAATGCAAAGAAATGATAGTTGAGGGATGTGAAATGCTCAGAACAGCTGGTAAAACATGCTGGGCTAGTTCCCTCACTTGGTGTGACTCCACAGATTTTGTAGATATTTGGAAGTGGCTTTACCAGCCCAGGCATGTGTGTCAGGTCCACAGAGGGGAGCAAACCCAGGTCTACTGCTAGAGTAGTCAAGGCGATGACCTGGCCTTTCCTTAGAGTTAAGATATTGGTGTTAGGTCCCCACTCTTGGGACATTTGTATGCCTCTGCCATTCCCCACTGGTCTCCAGCCTTGTGCCCTGATGGAGCAAAGCCTGAAATTCAGGCAGACCAAAACGAAAGCACCAGGCAGCACAGTGACAAATGAAAACACTGCTGATGAAGACAGGCTAATGGACTTCAGAGAGAATAATCTGAGGTATTCATGCACATTGCTGCTTTGAAATTAGCTGTAACCACTAAGGAAAAACACCAGGATATCGCTGTGGACACATCACTGTAAACCTCTGCTTAATATGTTAATGTGAAGCAGTCACATGAAGAAGTGACACAGCCAAACTGGTTATCTAAGGAACTGAATACAGAGTAATACTGGAAACATCAACAGGGCCATGGTTTGAAAAGATTCCCTTCCCCCTCCAGCTCCATGCTGTTCCTCAGCTCAAGCAGCTCTGTCTTGGAAAGATATAACATGAGGGAGGGGCTTCAAAAGAAAAGACAGAGTGAGATTTTGGGTTGACCAGATGATCTTTCAAGGTCCTTTCTAGCATGGGCTATTCTATGATTCTACAATTTTGAAATGAGAAGAGGCTGAAAAACATCAGAAATGTTACGTATGGAAGGAGCATTGCCCAAAAGAGGTAGTTTACTGCTGTTTCTCCTTTTACTTAACAACATATGTGAGAAGACAAAGTAAAGCTGAGAAACTATGAACTTTAAAAATAAAAATAATAACAATTAAAACTATTATTTTAGGCAGTATATCCAGTCACTAAAGATACTTCCAGATCCCAGGACCTGAAACAAGAACTGAACATTTGCATGGGCAATGAAAACCTCCATTCTATCTCCAGATAGAATGCTCTTTTTACACAGTTCTTACTAATTGGGGTTATAAAAACTGAAGTTGTTGGGCATGAACCAATTGCCAGAGGCACATCTGCATTGCAGGATGGAGTGCTGTGCAGATATGACTGAATTAACTGAGCAAGAGCTGGGGCAGAGATCTCACTCACAATTGCACTTTCTGTCACTCCAGGCGCTTGAGATTACTATGTTCATAGAGAATTTGGGTATGACTCCATGGCACTGCACTGTGCCTGGTGATGTAAAAGTGACAATGCTAGATATAAACTTGTCAGAGATTGCCTCATATGCTTTGCACCTTTCTCTGATTTTAGAATCATGTGAAAAGACAGACTGAGAAAAGAGTTCAAGATCATCCGAGTCTTTGACATCCATCTCTTCAACAGAGCCAGACCATCAAAGCCATGTGTCCTCATGCACATTTGTCTATCTTTGAGACCAAAGCAAGGACATTCTACAGCCTGCTCATCCACCACTGTCACCAAAATAAATAAATAAATAAATAAATAAATAAATAAATAAATAAATTGGTTTTAAAGAAGCCTTTTTTGGTGCTTGCTATTGTCTCTTTCAGTCTCATGAAATGATCCATTGTAGAACATTCCCATTTCTTTTTCCAGATGCTCTCCAACGGCATAGTTTTCTTGAGTTTCTTCAAAACTCATCACAGCATTTTAGGTGGAGATTCTCCAGTGCTGGATGATTATTTTGTAAGAAACTCTCCGTGGTTCTTGACCTCTCATGACAGCATTTTTGAAACAATAGGTCTTTGGTTATTCACATTAATAAGGTGGTATGCTTTTTAAGTTTTACACTCTGTTCTGTCATGCAGGTGGCTAATGGAAATATCAGAGAACAGCAGACTCAGGTGCAATGCACTGCAGAGCCCTGCTTGATATAGTCCTCTGTTTGATAATCAACCACTGGTAGCTACATTTAAACTATGTTTTTCCAGGAGTTATACCCAGCCTGAAATAATTTCCCACAGAACAGGTTTTCCTAGCTTTCTCATGAGACAGTGTCAAAAGCCTTACTGAAGAGAAGGTGTGTGACATCTGCTATAGCTTCCATATCCACTAGTCATTCTCCTGTCACAGGAAGAAATTAGATTATTTTGATGCAATTGTTCCTGACAAATCAACTCAGACTGTTGCTTATCTTGTTTTCTTTTCAGGGCTTATGAAAAGTTCTTTGTTTAATTGTTTGTTCCACTGCTTTTTGGGGATTTGAAATTGAGCTTGTAATTCTCTGGCTCCTCCTATATAAAGATCAGCTTCCTGTTGGTCCTTCACAGTTTTCTAATACCTCACTAGTCACCCATGAATCCTCAAAGATAGCGGGTAATGATTCTGATGTTGCTTCAGCCACATCTTTAAATACAATAATTGAGCTAATTACTTTTTGATCTCTTAGTTGCTTGCATTAACCTGAGGTATTACCCTACTGTCATTGGTATTGCTGGCTACCATATTGTAGCTGGCCTCTGTAGTAAAGACAGATATAAAAAAGTAGTAAGATTTGATCGTCTCATGACTACCTGTTGATAATTTTTCCTTTGCAATTTGTGTTCCAACACATATTTTCATCTCTTCATATTACTAATGTTCTTGAATGATTTCTAGTTATGGACCATGTCACTTCATAGTTGTATCTCATTTCACGCTTTGGTGAGTCTATCATCTTTTGCTATTTCTGTAAGCCTGTCTGTAAGATGACATAATTTTTGCCTCCTGCATGCCTTCAAGTATTCCTGGTAAGTGAAAAGATTATTTTTTCCTCAACTCTGTTAGTTTCTCCTTATTACAGTTTGCAGTTGTGTCTTTAGTACAGTCATGTTAAGGAACAGCCATTTGTCCTTGACTATTTTTCCCTTCCAGCTTACTTCCTGGAGAACCGAGCAGTCAATTTGTTGAGGTTATCAATATCGTGAAGTCTATTGGTTTGTTTTGCTGTTCTTTTTCCATAGCGATGCTCACTTCGGTTTTTTTCTAGGTTCAGGTTTTCAGATGACTCATGCCGTTACTTAGAATCAAATATAGAAATACTTTGTTTCTGGAGGTTTCTCTGCATCTATATCAAGTAGCTGTTGCCAGAGCATCGGAAGGAGAATGGGATTATGAGTCCTGGTATATCCAGTTTCCATTACCTGCCTGACTACCTGAAATGCTTGAACACCATCAAGTCTTTTCATTTAAATGATGCTCCTTATTTCTTATAAAAGCCTCTTCCACCAGATTGTGCTGTTGTGGTGAATGTTAATAGATTCCCCACCACATGTATTTCCCTTTAATCATTACTTAAGAGCTCTTCAGCTGGTCAAAAGCCCTCTGCATTCTGGGATCTCAGAACAAATAAATATGTCCTTAATATTTGAAATATCAGATCCTTCCTTTTTCATCTCCTTCTTCAGTAAGTTTCATATCACCTCATATGCTAGTTCTGAGAATGTGGTTGGATTGAGCCTCTTAGGCCAAGTAAGCAATAATTTTGATCATGTATGAAGACTTCAATTTTCTTTTGTTTATTCCACTTGTGTATTGGTATGCAGATGTTTAAGATAATCACTGAATTGGATCCATTATTCGCTTCCTTGTCTTGAATAGGTTCATCCTCCCAAAATGTAATGACCCGACCAGATAACACACACTCATGGTGGCTTGCTTGCTTTGTCACCTCTCCCTCTCAGTCCCAAAGACAGCTTGCTGTCTTTACTGGCTATACTGGCTCACGTGCAAAGATTGACCTCTGGTGGATTAGAGGGGCTACTGGTGTGACCCATTTGGGCTGTTTCTGTGCCTCCTATATTTCTATATGCTTCAGAGCTGAGGTACCTAAGAATGGCAGGGGAGACCCCACTTGGTGCTTTCTGCCTCTCTATGAGCTGGAGCCTGATGGTCCACAGGTGATCTGTCTGTCAAAGGCTCTCTACTCCATTTGTCTTGAAGTATAAGCCTGAGAGTTTTAGATGTGTTTTATTTATAAGCACAGTCCAGGGAGGGAAGTGCAGCAAGCAGGAAGTCAGGAGGAAATAACTTCTCTGCAGCTGCATTGGATGTCCTTCTGTGTTGCCCATTCAACAAATCGAAAGTGGTGGCTACTTGTGGAAGAGCTTGTGAGCACCTGTCTGGAAATCACAACATGGTCTTGAACTTGCAATATAGACTCAGAACTTCATTTTTCTCTTATTGTCCCTTTTCTGTGGTTATATTTGAGAATTTTATTCTGAACGGTACATGTAGCCCAAACAAGTACTATGCTTTATTCTAGACTACACCGTGTGTTGTTAAATTAGCTTTGACACCAGTGGTACAGCATTTACCTTTTCACCTTCTGCACTTTTCAACCCAGCTACAGCAGTACAACAAGTGTGTGTTCAGCACAGTGTAAATCAGCATGCTTATTTTTAGATTTTTTTCATGTCTTGTGCTTTTGTTTTCATAGATATTTTGATTTCCACAAAACCACATCTGTGGGCAGTGTTTTCTCCTTCTTGGCCTTCAGGTGGTTGCATATATTAATTTCCAGGATGGCATAAAGAACACTAAGCAAAATCAACGACTTGAAAAATGTGGGGAACACCTGGGTTGCTATATGGCTGGTGCGTTTCCTCCGGGCTGCCAAGGAAAAGTGCCTGGCTGTGCCCAAAGAGGTGCCTGCCCCGGGGCTGCACAGCTGGAATTGGGCTCCTCTCAGGAAGCTTGGTCCTTCTCAAGCTACCTAGTAGTCTGGTGGGAGAGGAAGACATGGGGATGGAGGAGGAGGTTCGCTCTTGCCCAAGTGCCTCATGGTGAGAGCAGTCACCTCATCCTGGAGGTGTTTCCCTATGTCAGCAGAGCGAGGAGAGGAATCCAGGAACCTCTTTTCTCCCATGGACCTTTTCAAACAGGAAGCATTCCTCCCTCACCTGCTCACTAGTTTTGGAGGCGCTTTGCATCTTTTTTTCTTTTCCTTTTTTTTTTTTTCCTGAAAGTTACATTTTTTCTTTAAAACAACTGATTTTTTTATTGAGGGATGCTGAGAAGCATATTCAAGTGCAGGAGTTGGGTGGACGCGAAACTGCTGCTGCTCCTCTTTTATCCTCCTGCTGTTAGAGATTTATTTTCAAAATTGTGTGTAAATGCATTTCACATGCTACTGTGAAAGATCGAGTTAGTTAAGAACCGCATGAGCTGCTTTTATATTACAGACTTAGTCTGGATAAATAAGGGGAAATTCCGGGACTGGGGAGTGGTGGTGGTGGGAAGCTGAATCACAGGCAGTAGAAGTAAATGTTGCTAAATCCGATACATTCTAAATAACAAAAAATGATCTTTTTAAGCTCTTTTCTTTTAGCAGTGCATTGTGTTGAACTGTTCTGATGGACGAGACTACAAAGCCGTGGGGAAATTCTTCAAAGGTCTGGCACAATCTGGAGCCTTGGTGTGCTTTGATGAATTTAATCGTATAGAGCTGGAGGTAATTGTAGAACCAGTTTCTTAGCAAAGTTGGTATTCAACGAAAGTGACAAGCTTGACAACTTCATTAACAGTACTGACATTAAACAACATTGACTGAAGCTTACTGTTAAATGAAAAAAAAAAAATACAATTTTAGTACATTTTAATCAAACCCAACCAATTGTCTATGCCAAATCTGTCCTTGTGATTTTTTTATGGTTTTTGCATTCTCCACTGTAAATGTAGCCAGAGAAATATTGCTGTTGCAACCTTCTGAGCACAGTGACAGAGGGAGGTTTGTGGGGAGACATTGTATTTTGTTCATGATAGATTAGCGGCGAGATTTCTCTTCCGCAGTGGTATGCAACCTGCCACTCACAGTGTTTTGAAAGACAGGAGTTAACTTTCATCTACGGAAAGCTCACAGCCAGGGAGAGGGACTGCTTTAATACCGCGTTTATTACCTTGTTGAGGAGGGAGGGACAACAAAAAAACAAAAAGCAACCTTGCAAAGAGGGATCTGCTACAAATGAGAGCTCTGGGTAGTTTTATTTTTCATTATTCACACTAGCATTTAAGAAGGTAATTTATTACATTTGCACAAAGCATAATTAAATGTCCATATAGGGAAATATTGCATAACCTATTTTCTTGCATAAAGTGAGGTGAATTGGTTGATCTTTTATAGCTCCTACTTTTTTTTTTTTTTTTTTTTCTTTCTTTTTAAATCACAGCTACTGGCAACCCTTGGTGGAAGGTATTGACATTGAATTAAGTTATAACCATTCATTTACATTTCTGCTTCTGAGGTAGCACAGAAACAGGCTTTAAAAATACAATATGCTTGCTGTATTTTCCATTATCTTGTATTAGACCATTAGAGATACATAGCTATTTCTGGAAGATGCTATGGCTTTAGCATTTTCATTCATTTAGCAGGTTATCATTTGATGCATAGGGAATTTTCCAATGCATTGGGCAATTTATTAGCTTAAGGGTGTGCTGGATTTTTGGTTTTATTACATTTAGTAGCACATTAAAGCATCATTCTGAAGTTTAAAAGCAAATGTACTGGTGTTTTCAAACTAAAAGTGTGTTGAAGAGCTTGCTTTGCACTTCCCTTCAATGCTCTGTAGCTCTTCAGCAAATGTTGACCCTTCAGACACCCGTGTCTGAGCAGGTGCGGGTGCAGGAAGATATGTCAGGACTTACCCCCCACTATGTTTATTATCAGCAATTTGGGTGGGCTGGCGAAGTGGAGCTGTCAAACAATCCAAAAGTAACAATGGTATAACAACTTTGCTAGGGTGGGCAAAATTATAGGGCCATTTCTTCCTTATCACTCTTTGCTCCTCTGCTAGACCCAGACAGATTTTCTCACTAGATTGCAGTACCATGAAGAGCACCTGTGCCTGCACTGGTTCTTTTCAATAAAAGGGCAGAGTGTGCTCCTTTTTATATTAGAGTGCAGCATACACCAAGTAAATGCCTGAGTGAAATCTCTTTTGCCTTTGTGCACTTTTTTCCTTTGCCCACTGACAGGAGATCCCTCAAGACCAGCGCTAAGCTCCTCTTCATTAGAACCCAGTTTTCAATTTAAATTTTAATTAGAATGGATGACTAGGATACTTTCCATTCGCTGTAATGTCTACACGCCACTAATCAACAACCAGAAGAATAGTTCTTGTTTTTATTTCTAAACACTAAGTTCCTTTTCTGTAAAAGATTTGTTTCTGGCAGTTAAATTTATTTTAGCTCATCCCGTTCTTGAATGGGATTCATGCATGTGGTCTTTCTGGTCCTCAAACTGCTAAAGAAATCTGTTTCCAAAGAAAGAAGTGCCATACAAATGGCAAAGGATTTTATCTAACCAAAAGTCAATATACCTGATTAAGGAATTTCTCAGGCTCTGGCACTCAGAGGCTGCCATCGACGGAGTGAGCGGTATGAGATAACTTTGGTAGAGGCCACCCAGACATTTGAATGGTCTGATATAATTTGAAGCCTTTTATAGCATATTTAGATCAATGCCTGGAAATCCATCAGAGGCTAGTAGGTATCTTCTTCTGGTTCAGCTTGCTGGTCATTCCCAGGCACCGCTCATTATCACTGTAATTGCCGGACAGCGAGATAGTTGGGTCCATGTCGGCACGCTAACATCAGAGCTGCGAGTCAGGAAAGACTCTGTAGGTTCTGAGGCTTTTTCATGTCTTAAAAAGAGCTCAGATCTAATGCAGCTCCTAGTCTGTAGACTTCAATTGAAAAAAAAAAAAAAAAAAAAAAAAAAGAAAATATCATCTTTGTAACATGTCTGGTTTCTTCCCTCAGTCCAAAACCGTGACACCAGTCTCAGCTGCACAAGCTCGGCTAAGCTGCTGTCATCCACTCTTGAATGTAGAAATTCACAGAGTTATTCATTCCTCTGTAAGTGTTGAAATGGATGAGATAAAAACACAGAGACTGTAAATGTCCTGTAGGGAGAACCATTGGGAATTCCACTGGGGATTTTGCTATTAAAGTGAGTAGATCCAAAATTTTGCCTCATCATCTTTAATTGCTCTTCAAAAGCTCTAGTACTGTCACTTTTAATTTTGTATGAGTATTTGCCCAAGAACATCCAGAATACACAGTGGGGTTTTTCAAATTTCTAAATATTTTTCAAGTCACACTCGAAAATTTTCTTAATGACACGCTGTAAGAAAGAATAAATGGCAAAAATGGGAAATAAAATATTCCCTTATAATTCTGAGTGCTAAGATCCAAATGACTGTAAGTTCACCACTGGTGTGTTACAAGGCCTGAAACTATGTCACAGTGTAAGTATTTGCAAGAATTTGAGACTGTAGAGAAAGCTAGCTAATATGCCACTGCAGCAGGCCAGATATTACATTACAATGGATCACACAATTCAAATAACTCCAGAATTTCTCTCATTTCATAGAAAGATATTATGCTGCTTCTGTGTGCTTAAAGAAAGTACACTTTGACACAGCTATAATCACAGGAAAAGTAATACTCTAACAGGAAAATGAAATAGGACATTATCATGCTGGTAGATAGCAAAAGAAGTGAACTCATCTTTTCTGCCAAACTAGAGATAAAAACAGTGATTTAATTTCTGTAATAAATATTCTAAGAGAGAGAAATCCAACCTTTTGCTTTATAACCCCAGCAATATTTGTTATTCATAATAAAGTGTTTGGATTACTAGCCTCAGCTATTTTTCCTTTTTTTCTTTAATCTGTTCCTTTGTGTTCTGGTTTGGTGTTTTTTTACAGTGCCTGAATAAGCAACATGATTCCAAGTGTGGAAACAGCAGCTCAGCTATGAGGGAGCTGTACAGAAATAAGCAATACAGTCTTACAGTATATATCAATAGTATTTTTTTGTCATTCTCTTTCTGGAGCTCCCATAGGGTGCCACTCTCCTTAGGAGTGTCACCCACCCATGCTCAGACATGAGGGGGAAGGAGGCATTGCATCAGGCCACGAGATTGCCACAAAGACAGCGCACCTGGATGAGTCTGGTTTTCTCCAGATAGCCAGCAGAAATAGAGGACACATGTGACAGCTGTTCCACACATATTTTGGCTAAGCCAGTGCAAAGATGCTATGGTCACGTTATGAAGTATTCTTGAAGAACGTGGTATCCATTGATGCAAAAATTTCTTCAGCCCATCATTGAGCTAGTGGTTCATGGAATTACAGAATGGTTTGGGTTGGAAGGGACCTCAAAGATCATCTAGTTCCAACCCCCCTGCCATGGGCAGGGACACCCTCCACTAGACCAGGTTGCCCAAAGCCCCATCCAACCTGGCCTTGAACACTTCCAGGGAGGGGGCATCCACAGCTTCTCTGGGCAACCTGTTCCAGTGCCTCACCACCCTCACAGTAAAGAATTTCTTCCTAACATCTAATCTAAGTCTACCCTTTTTTAGCTTAAAAGAGGAAATAAGTCTCTTCTTTCTGCCTCCCTACAGCTGTTTGATTTGAACCCCAGCATGTACTTTCCCTCATTGCCAATTTTTGTATCCCCGTGTCCAGCAACACTTTTCTCTTCCCAGTTTCCTAAACTCACCTGCTCATTCTCTGCTACTGATTAAACTCCAGTTTGGTTCCCTTATTTCTATATTATCTTGTAGAAATTGAAGCATCCACACAGGTTCAGATTTAACATTATCTTCATAGCCATATGCTCAACTCAGGGACAATGATAGAAATGTTAATTTGAAATTTGAGAGTCCTCAAAAGATGACTTACGAGTGCTTCCTCCCACATCTGAGGAAAAGGGCAGATTCTGCCTGATGCAACCTCCCCTCTCAGTTGCTCCAGGGTAACTGTTTGCTCCCAGGGATGTGATTCAAGCTGTCGTACTGAGGTCTAGAAACCTAACCTGTGTTGCACGCAAAGACTTTCATATTACAAGATCAGCTCTCACTTTTGGAAACATTAATTTTTAGAAACACAAATGCTCTGGGAGGTGTTCACTTCCAGCCTGTGTTTTCCAGACCAAAATCAACAAAAGTAAGACAGCTCATATTTTCTCCTTTGCTGAGACAGAGGTAAAGGAAGATCCGTCTTGCTCTCAAGTGTGATTTCCTGATTTTTAACCAGTTTCCTCACCTGCAACCTGCTCTGGAACGTCGATCTTTGTGCAGTCAAAATATTGGTAAAATAGATTCCAGTACCATCCCCATTTTTTTCACCATCCTGAAAAGTTGTGACAACCTCCACATATAGGATGTGGCTAATTGAAGGCATCAAGTTGAGCAGGCAGAGTGCTAAGGGAGTCTTGCACCATCCCTGTACACTGCCTAATACTGGCCCTGTACATTTTGTGCATGAATTCTTTCAAAAATGTGCTTTTCCCATCAGTCAAACATCTTTTGGTGTGTATCTCTGTATATCAGTGATGATTGTCTATTTCTGTTAATTTTACAATATTTGTTTATTGTATGGTATCTTGCAAGGCTGTTCAGTTTTCACTGCTGTTATTTCACATTCTCTTCTGCAAGGTGTCACTTTACTATGGTTCTTTTTTTTTTTTTTTTTTTTAACATGCAAATTTTCACACAAGAGCCTTGAGAACAGCATGCCATAGCTGACTTTTCCTATTCATTCTCCAAATGTCACTTCATAAATTCAGCTGGTTTGTAACGACTGAAACCATCCTGTATAGGTTCTACTGTTTACTTAATTCCATAAGAAAACTTTTAAACTCATTTGCCCTGTTTCTAACATTTTCAGTACTCTTCTTTGAAAGCTTCAAAGCAGATGCAGGATAATTAGTTTAAATGATGAAAACCCATTTTTTCTTATAGGTTGTCTTGATAGTCATGATTATGGGGACAAAATGTTAGCTATTTATAGACTTTTAAAAAAAAATGAAGTATGAAAACATTTATTTTAACCTTAAAAAATAATTATAATTAAAAATAGTCCTTTACTATACCCTCCTAAAATTCTCATGCAATGTACCTCTCACTATCTTTTATACCAAATGTGTTCAGTTTAGAAGACTGAACACCAACGATCTTAAGATCTAACATTTTTTCTGCTACTTAAAATTTTATGCAGTGTAAAGAGTTCACTCTGGGAATGTTCGCCAGCACCTTTGCTAACAATGCAGAAAGCAGAAGAGGATTTAGATCATCCCCCAAAGCTCTGCACTAGCTCTGCAGTACTAGTCTTGGTAAAAACATTTAATACACATGTAGTAAAGCAACTTGAAATCCTGACCTTACAGCAGTCAAAGAACGGTTGGCCATTAATTTTGAAGGCATTATAGGCTTTCTTGCTAATTTAGCAATGCATGTTAGCATGTGACTAATGTAAAGAACTACTCAGATTGGTTTCCTTGACTGGGGCTTGGATTTGTGCAGATTTCGAAACATATAGAATATATGTGCTTTTAAATTATTTTTTCCGTTGTGGCTACAGTCCCATAAAACATTGAATCTTTATTGGACAGTTGTTTTGTTTAGGACAATGGTCTTATCTTGAAGTGAACAATTCACACGTCAGAGTGGTATTTTCTTCACGGACATACCACCAAATTTATATGGAAATTCACTTCAAAATTTATTCTTCCCTTGCTGTATTTTTGCATGTTTATTTCATGTGCAAGGAGTTGATATTTTGAGTGGCTCAAAGACGATATTGTAGCAGAATTGTTCATTACCCTGGCCATTTTAGATCTAACTGCACACTAATTTTTCAAAGCTTCTCATTATTTGTCATTAAACGTGTGTGAATGCTGCACTCAAGTAATGGGACCCATATGATTATAGCATATAAAAGACTCGCTTGCATTTCAGCAATGTATTTGGTTATGCTGGTATTTATTTCAAGTATATAAATTTCCCAAACTGATGACCACACATCTGTGTATATATATTTCATCCTGGTGAAAGGTTGCAATATTTTGCCCAAAGAAAATACATCCCATATTTTGCTTCCTCATGCAGCTAATGATGAGAGTTGGTTGTTTGGGTTTTTTTAACTAATGGCTCAAGACAATGTTTATTTTCTTATTTGTTTGTTTAAAATAAGAGTTAGGTCACTATACTTAAGTGTACTGCTCTGTTTCTTTGAAAATGAATGGGAAAACAAGCTTCCAGTTAACTCGAATGTTTGAAAGGATTTCTTCTGAAAAGGTGGGTTCTTCTGTTGGAATTTTATATTTCCTTATCTTCAGCAGGGCCAGACTTTAAAGGTCTGAAAGCAGCTCCCATTGATTTTTCTGAAAGTCCCTAATCAAGTATCCAAGAAAGAAATTTGACCCTAAATAGGGATTTCTAGGGCAAGGGGGATTTGTCTGGGCAGTCTGCTTCTGAAGGAAGAAAGCTATATTCTTTCCTCTCTTGAAAGGCAGTTGATGAAAGAAACATAAGGAACAGCTCGGCAAAAGGAAAACTAAAAGGTTCTAAACTGCAGGTAGAAACAATATATCTTTTGATAAAGCTAATGTTGCTTTGTGTTAAAAGCAGAGTTCAGATTGCCGGGAGTCACACTCTTTGTGCAATGATTTCCTACCTCACGCCATCAAAGACTCGCGAGCACTGTGTTGAATAAACTACCGCTCAAAAAGAAAACCGGGGAAAAAAAAGCCCCTGAAGGTAAGAGATGATGAACAGGTGTTGCACTGTCTTTTACAGAGAGCGGGATGCAGATCTCGAAGAGCGAGGTGACAGGGGCAGAGACACGGTGGGGTGGTGGGTTTCGGCCACCGCAGCGCCCTGTCTCCCAGCAGAAGCAGCACACCTTTGAAACGCCGGTCTGGTGTCCAAGCAGAAAGCCACCCAAACATCATTACCTTGGAGAAAAAGTAAAAGAAGTATTTGGACTTGGACTTTTTGTGCAGAACAAGGATGGACCTTACCCAGCCCCAGCCTGGAGCAGCCTCTGGGGTCGTCATCCTGCCCCAGGGGCTGCGTCCCCAAAGCAGGCAGGGTGCTGAGCCCTCCCCCCTACCTCGGGGCAGGACAGCTTTGGGGTGACACCCTGCCCTGCCGCGGAGACAGCCGCTGCCGCTGGCACCGGGGAGAGCAATGGCATCCTGAAGGCAGCGGGAGGAAAGTGCGATACTGTACCGGGGGCGGCGGAGGTGTATCCCTGCCGAGATACTCCAACCCCAAATAAGTAGCTGACTCTTTACCTTTTTTTTAAGGGTTGTTTCCTGTTTGTTTGGGGTTTTTTTCCTTCTTATTTTAAACCACATTCCTAAACAAGAAAGGCTGTGTAAAAACCAGCAAAACAAAATCCCAAACTTCTGAGTAAATTTTCTATAGGCTACCCCAGCTTCGATAAGCTAATAGCTCCATTTCAAGTCATTTATTTTTAACTATTACGGTTTTAAAGAAGAGGGTATATTTAGCATGCTCATATTAAAAAGGGGCTGTTTATCTATGTTCTTTTTAATACAACAAGGGGAGAGTGATTAAAAGTCAAAATAAAATGGAATATTTATTATTTCGCCCATCTGTTAGTTACATTTGTTTTTTGCATCCTTGGACAGAGTGGAAAATAAGTCTGCATTAATTAATTCGAGCAATTCTCTGTTGTACTATCCAAACATGGTGTATAATATTTGGAGCCTATTTCAGCTCTTAAAAATGGGTGAGGGGAAAAGATATATTTGAACAGGTGTAGTAATAACTTAGCAGGGGATCTTTTAGGGGCGAGGAGGTTGTGGTTTGGGTTTTGTTGGTGGTTTTTGTTTGGTTTTGGTGTTGTTCTTTTATTTTCTGGTGTAATTGCCTTCACACACACACCACCAACAACAAAAAACCCCTGTAAAAATAATCACTGAACTTCCTCCTTGCTCTCCGCAGTTAAGCTGGAAACAATGCATTCCCTGTACTTTTTGCCCCTGCCCCGTATGACTGCAGTGTAGCTTTGATGTTAGATTTCCAGTAGGTAACCTTGTTACTTTGATGAAATGTCTTTGAGAGGTGGGTTCACAGTAGAGAGTTCACTAGTCTTGCTGTCATAAAGTGGGAATTTTAAAAGCAACAAGAACGTAAGCTCCTTGCTCTTTAGGCTTAAGGAAGGCTTTGTTTCACTCCAAAGCCTGCAGATTTCATGCATAACCCAAACGGAAATTATTTTCCCATTAACTAGGTCTCTTTTCTTGACTATTGTTCTGTCCTGTCCTGTCCTGTCCTGTCCTGTCCTGTCCTGTTCTTCACTGGCTCATTTGAGAGCTGTGTCCGGCAGCCTAGTACAGAAAGCAAGGCACATCACCAGTTCTCTCCACGGGCCACTGCCGCTCTCGAGGTTGGAAGAAGAAAATGACCCAGTGTGGCTCCTGCTGAGATCCTACCAAACCCCAGTAGGATGTCGGGATGGTCTCCTAGTGAGGGCTGAAAAAGTGGGTGTCAGCAGAGTTCTAGCATCTGTTGTAAAAAAATCCACCATTTCATTACGTGGCTTGTGACAAATCACCGGCTTTTCTTTTTAGCAGTCAACTTCGCTGTTAAATTGTGGAAAAGTAAAACTTTGTGGAAAAGCAAATATTTCATCTAAGCTGTATTGTCTCTGGTAAATAAATTTTTTAAAGGTAATTTACTTGAGGTTTGCCATTATATTCAGGAGAGATTTATCAAACTTTTTTCTTGTTTCCGTGTGTAATTTTAGAAACTCCAACTAGTGAAACATTTTTACAGCTAAATAAGTAGCTCAGCTTCACTGGGGAGTAGGCTATGGAGACTGCAAGCACTGACAGTTTTGCTGAGATAGTTTCATGGCCCTCTAGCACAAAGTGATGAGCAAAGAAAACACCAACTCCTGATTAAAAAGAAATCCATTTATTTAACATTCTTGCTTTTAATATCAATTTAGCCTTCAAGTAGCCAGTGTGAAAGCAGATGCAACATTGCGTGTCTTGCTGGTGTGCATTAAACCCTTGAATGCTTTCATTTTAATTTGGAGCTGAAGTTTGACCTAATTTAAAGTTTTCCAGTCTTATAATTATAAATTGGATCTATTCCAATGGCTAGTGTTATATCAGATATACTTTTAAAATGAGTTCCAGATTTTTAGTTCTTGTCACAAGATCTGTCTTTGCAACTCATGAGTGACAAGAATAAAATCTGTCCTCGTCCTCACTGGAAATCTGAAAGTTAATTTCCAGACATAGAAAGCGTTGGTTCCCAGTGAAACAATCAGTGATGTCAGCTTGCCAGAATTAACTCTTTGTGATGGTGGCAGAGGGCATTTTACTTGGAGGCGTCTATTTTGTACTCACCTTCCCTGTTGTCTGCTTGCTCTCCAGAGGACCTGGCGGAGCGACAGAGCCAGCTTCCTCCTGTCCTGCTGCCGAAACGCCTTTTCTGACCATTACGGAGAAAACAGCTCTGTGAAGCTATTTCAGCTTCAAGCCTGTTTTACACATTCAATTATGACATATCAACTACTCCTTTACAATGGAAAGCTTCCTTGAATGTTTACGCTGTATTTTTGCGTTGCAAACTAGCTTCCTTTTTACAGGTGAATTCATAGATTTAGCCTAAAAGATCCTCCTCTGTGCAGAGGGATGAGGGTCTCCGGGTTGCCAGGCTGGGCGATGGGAGGCGAACGCCCTCCCGCAGGAGCACTGGCCATCTCCTCGCCTGCTGCTCCGGGGCAAGAAGCGCCTCTTGCACCTCTCGGCCCCTGACACAAGCACGGACCAACACGTACGTGTGAAAGCAGAACCAAACCAAAGGCCCGGACAAAACTGTGTGCTCCGCTGCACTCTCTCTGCTCCCTCCCTGGAGAGAAGAGCGGAGAGGGAATAAAATGGAAATGGCAGGTATTAAACGCGGTGCTGAACAGGTGGCTGGAGGGTATGCCTGTGAGAGCTATAATATGTACTGATAAAGAATATAAGTATACAGTATATAATAAAATTATACATAGAAGAATATTTGAACAACATGCTTGATTCCCTATTTACGCGATGCAGTAATATTACTGTTAAAAATCTAGTATGACGTGTTGTTTAAAAAAACGAAAAGCAGGCACGTTTTGTCAGGATGATTTAGGACCATATAGAGTAAAAATAATCTATCACAGAGAAGAATTAAGCTTTGGCTGGAGACGGGACTAGCATGCGATTGTCAGAGGTGAAGTGCTGGCAGGGTAATGTGTTACCACCTGTCAGAGGAGCTGCCCGAATCGCCCCTGTGCGCAGGGCGAGCCTGGCTGAGCTGGGAGGTGAAGTGGGTTAGTCCAAACCTCAATAAAATAGACTTGGGGTTAATGCAGTTAGGAAGAAGTTTTAGCCACTGAGTTTTGGCTTATCATTGAGGAAGACTCATATCAAGTTAAAGTTGGGGGTTGGTTGGTCGACTGAGAGGCAGTAAGTTATTAAGCTGTTGTGATTTGGTCTCGTTCGCCTGAGAGCTTGCGTCTGTCGATGCCGCTGTGGGTGGATGGGAACGGACTCGCCTGTCCTGCAGATGCTGGGGTGCAATGATGTGATTACTTACAGCCCAGCGATTCATACAAGGGGTTTTTTCCCTCTTTTTTTTTTTTTTTTTGCTTTTTTTATTTGTTTGTTTTGTTTTGTTTCACTAACATTGTTCCCCCACTTGTTTTTGGACAATCAAGAATATATTTCATGTTGTTTTCCTCTAGGGAAATCTACACAAGGTTTTCTGTGAGGAAAACCATCCTAGCAAGCCACTGGAAAAAACCACGCCTCTTCCATGAGCCAAACTCTGAACTGGGATTTCCACTATATACAAACAAGCTATGATCTCTGCGTATTAGAAATCACATCTCAGTGGAGACTTTATCAAACACACTCAGTATGGCCCATTATGGTTGGCACTATGACCCTTTAAATCAAAATTATTTTAGGAGGTTATTTGTTGCTGGAAATGAAAAGTGATATATTCTAAATGGTCTTTAAACTAAGGAAATAAAGACCTCAGTGCTTCATTGCTGTATTTGGAAACTCTCCAAGGAATATTTTTAAAGTTTATATCTTGTTTGCAGTATGTTCTCACTCACATATCAGATAAAATGTTATGTTTTCTTACCTTAACAGTTACTGATGAAAAAGTTTAACAAACAGCCTAACATGGGAATTTACAAAAAAATAATGTCCAGGAGGCTATAAAAGACAGCTGTATCCAAGACAAACAGTGTAGCTTATCAAAGTAGAAGCATTTAATTTGTTTATTTTTACCATCACTTTGGATGTGAATTCATGAGGCTCGCACCAAATTTGTATTTGGTTCACTTTATCTTATCTTTTTTTTTAAGACAAGAGAATGAGAACAAAGCCATTAATGTCTCTGGTTCATGTTTTCCCCAGTTTATAATGACGTACCAGGAGACTCATAAGGACTAGAAATAAATGTCTGCAAAAAACCTACGTCTGTGTTCTTTTTCTTCTTTGCAGGCAATTGTACAATCCGAGTTGACTTTTTACTTCAATTGGTGTATGAATAAACTCTGTACAAAACATTGAAGATTATATTCTAAAATCAATCAAGCATCTTCCTGACATGAAACCCCCAGTTCAAATCCACCTTATGTTGTAAATGATAAAGCAGGAGCAATTTCACTCTCTTGTTACAGTTTTGAAAAAAATTGTGAACTCTATGCAATAAGGTTTTAGCACGTATGTTCTGAAGGTGTAATTCTACAAGAGCAGCAATTGCCAAACCCAAGTAATTTATTATTTTTTTTTAATAGAACTGATGTTTTTGGTTTGTTTTGCAGTCTGAAAGTGAGACGTGAAAAGGATGATGGAAAGGGGTTGTCCCTTATAGTTGTAGCTCTACCGTATTTATGAAGCCTTCTAAACCCAGCATGTACAGAGATATCTTTTCAACAACCATTAAAAAGGTGCTGGTGAGTGGCCAACAACTACCACATCAACCTGCAGAAAGTGGGCAGGGGTTGCTCCATCCAGGCTGAAAAGCCAACAAATACGATGTTCTTGGAAGAGGCAGGACATGATCCAAGGGATTTTTGTTACTTACAGATCTCCCTAACCTTGAATGCATTCATAATAAACTGTGTCTGATTAAGGAATCTCCTTGCTGAGTGTTTATTCCTTGTTTGTAACATGAGAAGTACATGATTTCTGGGTTAAATACAGCCTTTTTGGTATTTATTGTCAATTTTATTTACAGACACATGGATGCTGGTTGGTTTTACTTGGGCCAGGCTTGGAAAGATGCATCTTTTGGGCTGGGGACATCAGGCACAGCATTCTCAATAAAAGTAGCTAGAGGATATTGTTGATGTGATGCCTCTTTAAATCTTTATGGATTTTTTAAGGTGAGACTATATATAAACAGATTATAAAAGATTAATGGCTTTTTTTTTTTTTTTTACCCAACGGTTAACCAAATCTTACAGCATACTTCCTGAGAGGTTACTTATGTTGATTCTGCTTATGTCCTCGTGACCATTTGTACTTTGCAGCTGCCTTTTTCTTCACCTCATAAACATGTGGGACACTTTATGCTCATGCATCAAGTACATTGAACCATTAAACTCACTGGTATTCTCTTTCCACTTGTATATAAAAATGGGACCCTGATGTACTCTGGGTGCACTGAACTCCCTGAGATTCACCCCAAATAATTCTATAGTAATAACAGAATTATGAACACCCACCTATATATAGTTCATGAGATAATCTTCTCTGATTTTGAAATATACTGTAAATTCTGTATTAGAATAATTTTAAGCAATGACAATGTAAAAAAACCTCAAAAACAAACAAAGAAACCCCCCTGCTCCCAAACATTATATAAATCAGGTGTTTTTCCTGTGAAATGTTCTCAAATTTTTCCATATGAGGAAATAATTGTCTAGTTAACCAGGCAGCAATGCTGGAGCATAAAAATTGTAAATTGTGTAAGTACCACTTGAAACAATGGCTGTTGCTCCATTTTGAACTGGAGAAGAGAAAGAACAGTCTAGTAGCTAGCTGGGCTTGAAAGGGGAGATCTTTTTCTCTGTATTGCACTTTAGGTAAATCACTGAGGCTACATTTCATCTGACTCTGATCTAATATTAAGACGTCTAAGTTCGAGCTGATGACTTTGCACTGCCCCGGCAGGAGAGGCAGAGACGGGGATGTTTCCAGAGGGTTATTCAGCAGATGAGCCGGGGGTGACATCTAACTTTAGCTACTCCAATTAGGGCAGACAAACATCGTGCTTTGTTCCTCTGACTCATAGGATAATGGCACGGAGAGGCTGGGCGGTAAACGTGTTTGGTACCCAGAGGTACTCGGGAAGCCTGCTGTTGGAGGCAGTATCAATATCTCAAATGAGTAGACAGATAGATTTTTGCCAGGACATTCCTGCACAGGAGATCACTTCCAAAAGTTCTGGGATGTATTTTGGTTTATTTTTAGGGTCTGTCTGTTCAAAGTATGAGTGAGGCTTTAACTGAGTGGGAACTCAGGAGAATAAAGCTCCTTTGGTAAAATAATTAACATTAATTAATGTCAAGTAATTCATGTTACTTTAATGTGAAGTGAGAGAAAAGAAATTTACTGCTCATGCCCTGATTATGAATTAACTGCTTTTGTAGGAACTTTGAAGAAATGTTCAGGATTTCATTAAGAATGTAAGTCTGAAGCTGCTGAGCTGCTGTGAACTAACGCACCTGGAAGTGGGGATAATGAATCAGTAGCACCAAATTTGCAGTGATCCGCTTTATTTGTTATTCACATACCTGAACAATGTACAAAGGCCCCACCCCATAGTCAGAGAAATTTCCTCTTAGAATAGGTGTTACCAGATTTATAATAACTGAAAGCAGATTGCAGTATTCACAGAAAGCTAGGATTTTTATTTTAGATAAATATTACATAGAAAGTATAGCATTTAACATTTCAGTTTGTATACATTCTTACATCACCACTTCATTAACATTTTTTATATCCCTGTGAAGCTGTTCCAAGAAAAAACCTTGCTTTCAGTTAAAATTCATTGTTCTTCTTGATTTGCATGGTAAGAAGCATAGTTACTTGTATTGAACATGAGTATTCATAGCAACAGATTTAATTTCACAAGGAAATTCCAGGTATCTATAAAGAACCTTAATATGATAGACTTTAAATTCTGAGGAGGGCACTATCTAGTCTGGAGCACAGTTTAGTGGTTCTGGAAAATAAGTTGATAGAAATAAATTAAAAGTTAACTGACTTTTATTTAATTATCATGTCACTAAAGTTTTAAATGGCAGATGTCACTTGGAATAGATCCTAGTCTCCAGATCCACAATCAAAATAATCAATACAACATACTCTCTTCAATGCCTTCTCTGCATGTAGAAAATAGAAATTCTGACTCTCCTCTGCAACGTGCAGCTCCTGATTCTTATGTGTTACGGGTGCTGTTTTCCATGGTGAAAATTAAGAGGAAGAAGGAAACATTTTCTGTACACCCAGCTATTTGAGCCTGCTCCAAGGAGCCGGCTGGAACCAGCATTTTCACACAGTTGCAGGCAGCGATAGTCAGATGGCTCCGTAAGACCTGCTGCTCAGTTTTGGGTGCAGTTCTGGCCGCGCTCAGGCTGGGATTTTTCTGTACAACAGCACTGTCCTTTATCGCCTGTACGAATCCCAGAAGGAGTAAGAAGGGATAAGNTTTCTATACTATCTATCTTAAAATGGAGACCAGTCAGGGTTTGCTCGTTCTACAGAGAGATAATTTTCTGCTTGAGATCCTGCAAATTAATTGCCAAGTGTCTCAGCTATCCCAGGAGAGGCGGCAGAAGGTGTATTGATAGTACCTGCAGATAGCCGGGAGAGATGAGCAGTTAATGGGATTCACCAAGTCACCTCCCCGACGGGGGGAACGCGCTTCTGGTCTTAGCTTAAAAATCAGATTCACCCATTGGAGAAGCTCTCCAGCTTTGCAGGCTGAGAGTTTCTGAACTCCACACCCAGGATTTCTAGGTTTAACTGCATGATTTCTGCATGATTTCCGTACAAAGAGGGGGGACTTGGTCAGGTCGCTGTCACCGCAGCGCAAGTCCTCAGGATGGGCAGCGGAGACTGCCCTGCTAAGGCGGCTTCCTGACCTAGTCCTGGGGATGTGTTTTGGGAAGGGGTGGGAAAGTTCCCCGGCGGTGGTACCTGCTGTAACAGACGGACTTAACCAGACACACGTTTCAGGGCTCCCTACGCAACGTGCAACGCTGCACCCAGCTGCACTGAGCAAACCGCTGGACCCCCTGCGTGTGCTGCTGCGGCAGGCGGGAACGCTGCGTCTATTCCTCCTCAGTCCTAGGGATGTATCAATTAAAAGCCAGGAAACTATTGTCTCGTGAGACTTCACTGGTGAGGCTTTTAAAGGGAATGAAGGAGCGTCTCCCATTTTAGCACGCTGGTGCCTGTGAAATCTGCAAACCCTTAAGAATCAGGGTAATTTTGGCTAGTTTTTGCCCCTCTAGGACATGAAAGCACTCCCCACATACATAAACCCAGTATCATTGCAGACTCCAGCAGATTTCAATGGCAGGGTCACACGATTCAAGAGGGTTTAAAGAACAGTGGAAGCATCTGCGTGCACGGGGCTGACAGACAACAAAGACAGACGCTAGTATTTGCAGGTTGTAGTCAGCAGTGCAAATCAGTAGAGAGCAACCTGGGGGAGCTGAGCAGATCGCAGAGTAAGGAGGTATTAAGCATACAGGTAAAGTACGTGGAGCCGGGCAGACAAGCCCATGTAGCAGTGATTTGGGTGAAAACATAAGTGTACTATAGATTGCTTGTTCACAAATTTTACTCAGAAAAATATATATGAAAACGAGGTCACTGTCAATAACTAATTCAAGGAGATTGAACGCCTTAAGAATTAAGAAATGAGGATTGTTTCTTGGAGAACAAATATGAGGCTCTTCTCATCTTAATATTTTTACTAGTGGAAATGAGATTGGGCAGCTGGATCTGAGAGAGAGGGGTGATAGACAGCTGATTGGATCAGCTGAACATAGAGAGAGAAATGCTGCAAATCAATTTTCCTTAATACATGGACAGATATACCAAGTGCTATAATATTGCCACCCCAAATGAGTGCCTGTAAGGCTTAGCAAGTGCACTTACCTGTGTGTGTGGATGCCCAGCATGTCTGATGAAATAAGAAATGTTACAAGCTCTCATCTGCAAGTGAAAATGAAGTAAAGTCTTTCTCAGGTTTGAAAAGTTCAGTTCTATGAGTTTTTCAAATTGTCATTGCCTTTTCAAACTGTTCTGCACTGTCTGTGAAGAGGGAATTAAAAAAAAAAAAATGTTCACCATCTCACAATTAAGCTTGTTTACTTAAGATTTAAGGTTGTTCTTGCAGGCCCAAGAGGCTCAGCTAATCACCTGGACCATGTAGTGAAACGACCTCCAAACTGTTAGAAGTTCACTCATTGCTACTCTGCGGCGAAACTAAGGGGTACGCTTACGTCTGTGTTTGCAGCTGGGGAGGGGGCAGCCGTCCGTGGCTCTGCACTGTTTCGCACCGTGCCAGGCATGATGGGGTCCCCACGCCAGGTTCTCCGAATCCCCCGCCGAGCCCTTCTCTCTTCTTCCAGCCACCTTCCCTGCCTGCTCCCGGCTCTTCCCAGCTTCTGCTTCCAGCACCGAGGTTGTTGTAAGTCCCAGCCGGGGACCCCACACCTCGCAGGCCCCAGTCAACACGCTTCAATTACTAAAGCAAGCAGCTGATTTAACACGTTTCCCAATTATGATGTGCAAAGGCATCATGTAAACTCTGTAAAAGTTTTGCTTTTACAGAAATAGCAATTGAAGGGGAAAAATTTTCCGAGAGGCAGGGAAGGAGTTGTGGGAAGGAGGATGACAAGAGAGATGCGAGGGGATGGAGCAGGACTGTACGTCTGGTCTGACTTGCCTTGCACCACAACTGGGCTGTGCAAAGCGTCCCAATGCCCCTATTTGTATCAGTCACCCCAGTAGCTGCTTTGGGGATATACGTGTGGGGAGGAGGACATTTCAGATGTCTTACCTTATCTCCTGCATAGAAAATGAATAGGCCTTGGAAATTTAAGATTGGGTCTCTTAAGAACCTTGCTAGCTTCTTCCCTAGTCACCCTCTTTCACACCCATCTCCTCCAGAGGCCCCTTCGTATTTGGATCTTCCCTGCCAATGGCCTAAGGAGAGGGTTATATATGTACCATCATATACGTACCGTCTCTCTCTGGTAAATGAAGGCATGACTGCCATTGCATCAGTGAGCACAGACAGCTGCTCTTCACAGAAAGTTGCCTACTTGATAGAAGAGGCCAGTGGGAAACCAGAGTGGGAAGCAGCCATTTCAGCTGGGCACAGCTACTTCTGTCACACAAAGAAAGCATATGTAACTATAACTGATTATAGAAAGAGGACCCTAATACTTGCTTAATTTGGAGGTGAAGTTCCTTGGAAAGAGAGGAAACCAGCTGAGGTGAGCCTAGACAAAAAAAACCCCAGGTCTATACTAATGCATCCTTATCAGACCTCCCCACTAGATAAGAGCATCTATTTTCTTGCTCAGATATATATTGTCTATGTGTGTATATATAAATATAATCAAAGCTTTATACCCTACCACGCCATGTTTTCCTGACACAATTGCTTACTACTGTCCTACCGAATTCCTGCCTCCAACTCCTGCTTTCTTCTCTCCCTGGGAAATATAGATTTGCAATGTCTGACAGGTCCACGCTGACCTTAATACGATTACTTTCAATCTATGCTGGCATCGACGAGAGGGACGTCTTGTCCTTTTCTGTGCCTATGGTCAGCAAAAAAATCATTCTTCCATAGTTGCTACAATATGTGGACAGGGAGTGTCTGGGATATCGCTGCAGATATTGGGTATTTTGAAAGTGAAAGGGTTTTACCTATGTGAGTCTAGTCAGTGTAATCTATAAGAGAAATAGAACATAGAGTTTCTTTGCTGATCAAACTTAATTTCATTAGTTAATGAGTCATGTAATTAAAAGCAATGTGTCCATTTTCCTGTCTGGCCAGACAGCTCCTGGTAGGTGTTGCTGACGCCACCAGATGAAGGGGACTGCGGGGAGCACAAAGCTAGTTAGAGAGGAACTGAATACTGAAATGGCCTCATTGCAAATCTAGTTCTCTGCTCCGTAGACATCTACAGCTTCTTTTTAAGAAGTATGACTTCCACGCTGGGCACCTTCTCCAGTGCTAACCCTTAATTTAAGAAGCATGCTGTCACAAGACAGTGGAGCAAATAGGAAATCACTGAGGATATTCTCTCTTCCTAAAACAAGAGGTATTTTACTGTGAGAGAGATATAAATCACAGCAGGCAAATTGGGCGACTAAGCTACCAGGGAACTAGGTCTGGGGAATAATTAAAGCTAGTCTCTTTATTACATACCTTCTGAAGACGCAACATTTGAGATGCAGCTGCAAGGGTGGCAGCCTCACGTCTCCTGCACCCGCAGCCGCAACGAGCTGCTCCTCAGGTCCCTTTTGGGGTGCCGGCTGCCCCGCAGGCTAGCTGCCCCAGGATGCGCTGGTGTCCCCGGAGGGTCCCTGCCTGCTTGGACAGAGAGTCGGGTCCCAAGGATAGCTCCGAGGCAACTTTGGTAAAACAGTCTGATTTCCCGTGGATCCTGCAGCTTGCAGTGCCTCCAACCTGCTGCTGCCAGAGCCATGGAGCAACACGTGAAAAGTTTGTTTTCTGTACCCTCGGCCAACAGAGTCCTAAAGACATATTTTTACCTTTTTGTGATCTTGGGCAGAAGGAGATGACTTGCAAATATGTCCCTCAATGCTCGATTCTATTTCTTTATTTCCACGGCGTTCTGCATTGTGTATTTGCCAAGTAATTCCAGGTTGTAATTCATTCAAAACAAAGAGGTTTGTGTGGTGTTTATTCTTTAATGATTGGACAGTGGATTAGAGCAGACTTTTGGCAGAGCTCCTTCATACTTGTTTACATTTCCATCTGTCTCTGCATCTTCTTGAGGTTTGCAGGTTATTGTGCATGTACCTTATTTCATATTCCTAAGAGGAACAGGCATTTTAAAAATAGAAGTAAATTAGATATTTCAGGTTTTGAAATTTCACACTTAGGTATTCCTCAGAGTCTAACAGGCAGTGTTTTAGTTGCCTTAGAATTCTGAACACTTTTGTTTCTTCTACAGCTAATTTATTATGCCCTCCTTGAGAAAACCAGATTGCTTGTTTTTTAGCCTTTAAATGCTTTGGTATAGCTTTTAGTCGTTGTCTTGCATTAATGCGGTGGATCTGTAGTTAGGGAGACTAAGAAATATTTCACTTTCATGTGTTGGCTTCAACACTTTGAAAAATAGATCTTAGACCTGGTGTTTCATATTCATCTCCATTTTGCTTTTGAACACGCATGGAAAAGTGGCATGGTAATTTAAGTTGTTTTGGCAGGGAATTTGCTAGTAGCCTTTACTCCTTGAAAAGCATTTAGAAATGCTTTTTTATTGTTTGAAAAAACTCAAAGTGTCATTACAGCCATGTAGAGTTATTAAATATATATTTTAATGGAAGCTGTGAACTCTTATTTTCCCCTGGATGCACATCTGTATGGGGGGGGCAGGATTGACAGGCTTTTCTTCTGGAAGTTGCCAATCTCCTTGTTGATCTGAATTATGTTTATTGTGTAGTAAATTTCTTTCTTTTTTTTCTTTTTTTCTTTCTTTTTTTAAATACACTGAATAAGTCACCCTGNGAAAGCTCCTTTTAGTGTTTTTATACTACCTTGCAGCAACCTGAGAGTTTTAAATGTCACAGTAAGCAGTTTACTTGAAGGTATCTATACGATTTGATCACAGAGTAGTTTTCAACTGTTTCTTTTGGGCATGGTTGCAACCTAAACTCTGATAGGACTAAAGGCACGCTGATGAGCAAGATGGTTTTTGCCATTTGAAATTTGGATTTTAGAGATTTTTGTGTGTTGAATTAATATGACATTCATGATTTTAGAAATGTGAGTAATGTCATTTTTACATACTTTATCTGAAATAGTGGTATTCTCTCAAACTACCTGTTTGTGAAACCCAGTCTAGCTCTGCTAGCTCAAGAGGGAAGATGAAATTAGGACATCTCAGAAAGCTAATTCTTCAAGTCAGGTCTGTTTAAATGCCATTGAACTAAACAACCAGAAACAATTCACTGTTGAGAGTCTTTGGCTCGTATATCCAACATACAATACACAAATATACTGTGCTTTGCTCTTTGTCCTTGCATATAAAAGTAAATAATTCAAAAGAGATACACAGCGTATACTTCTTTATCGCAGTGGTAGAAAAAAGACATATGCCTGTTCAGGTATTCCACTGAAAAAACAATTTCTTGCTGGTGCTGGTCATCTTCCATAGCTGCAATATCATCGCTGAAGGATCCTTGGCTCGTCTAATGGTCTTAAGGGACACCCCCGCCAGGGTCGCCTCTGTACGAGCTGCTGTCGACAGGAGCAATTGCTCCCCTCCCATTCCCTATCTCTACCTCATTTTGATGCTGCTCATTGGGAGGACGAGGCTGGAAACCTAGCAGCAGAGACAGGCACCAAAGAGGTCGCTTGTTTGGATCCAGGCAGCGTGTCATCTGCTTTCAAAGTTACAGGAGAAAACCTCTCCGAAATGCAAACAGAAACTTCCTTGTTCAATTTCAAAAACACGGTTGAAGAGAGACAGGGAAGTGCTTGAGTAAGTGAACTGATCCAGAATAAATTCATTTATTTTCCTGTGTGCATACATCTATCTATAGACATACAATAAGAACAATAGAAACAATGAAGAGTAACGATGTCTTTTCTTGTATCGAAACAAAGCCATATCCTAAACCTCTCAAGGCATCACCACCGTTCACTCTGTAGGTCATTCTGATGGCAAGAAGTTCAGAAGTAATATCCTTTATGGGGGGGAAAAGGATGAACTTTTAGGTGCACAGGTTCTTTTCCAGTTCTGAAACAGAATCCGGAAAGGGTCCCTTTTACACCTATTGTTGTTGTTAAGTTGTTTGCGCTGGATTTTTTAATGTATTTGCCACAGAAATTCTTACTGTACAAGATGACATTCACAGGTGGAAGGAGGGAGTCCTGATTATACAAAAGATGAAAAAACAGTCAGATCAAAGGCAAATATGTAGAGAAGAATGGAAAAGATCTTTTTCTTTTCCTATGGCATTGTAGCTCTGGAGCTGGTCCATGGTGCCTGCAGCACACTGCTGTCCTCTCGTCAGCCTCTGGCTTTGGTCAGACGGAGGACCACGTTTTGTAGCCGTTTTGGCTCTTCCCTGCTCCTCTTCCCTCGCAGTCTCTCAGGCGGGCTGGTAGCAGAGCGGGCTCTGTGCCCCCCAGGGGCGGCTGTGCCGAAATGGCCCCTACGCGCCCCACTGACTCCTTCCCGTCGCTGGGCAGAGCAGCACCAGCTCCTTGGGCAGAGCAGCACCAGCTCCTTGGGCAGCGGTCCTTGGCAGCCGGGGTATCTGAGCAGGGCTTGTCTCAGGAAGAAGAAGAAGAGAGGACGCAGTGGTTTTCTGCTGGGACGGGCTGCGTTCCCGCTCGCCCAGTGCGCTGGCTGAGACCGTCGTGTGTCTGCGGGAAGGCACGCGGGCTCTCGCCTTCCTGACGTACCGCATCAGGCTTATCTCCGTATATGAAACAGGACTGTGTTTAGCAATCCGGGGCTGTGAAAATAGCTCTTTTGTGTGAGTTGCATGTGCAAATATCTCATCTGGGTCTAAAAGAACACAAAATATGTGTATGCGCAGTTCCTTTTTTATAATGTCACTGTTGTCATTGCTGTTTTGAGAGTCCACATTTAACATTCCTTTGAGGTCGTTTCCCTGTACTTATTGCTTTTGTTTTTCCATGTACCCAGCCTGCCTGACACTATTAGGTATGAGAAAGATAGTCTTTGCACCTTTAATGGGTTACCTTTTATTTTAAATGAAAAATTATTTTCCAAAATAGATGGAATGCTCACTCTCTTTGATGCCAGCTCAGTATACCACCAAGTATCACCTTGTCTTATATCTTTGCTACTCTGCGGTGGGGTTTCGACAATAAACTGTTCATTTTTGGCAGTTTTTTAACTTGTCACCCTCAGAGATGTTTGAAAGAGACTTTTGATTCACAAAGTTTTATATGTATTTTAGATGATGAAAGGCTAGAATTTTACTTTTATGTTTCAGCAATAAATGTGGAACCCTCTGAACTTTTTTTAAATAGCAAATCTTATTAATTGTAGATGAAGGATTAAAGGAGATTTAAATAAGAGAAGCTAAAATGATTACATTTGTGGTGGCCCTGGCCACATTTCTTATCTGTTTGTTGGGGGGTTTTTTTTGTAAATTTTCTGTGCCTGTCCCACAGCATTCTGTTCTCTGATAACATCATTTCTGACCTCTTCCCAGGAGTTGTTTTACCAGCTCCCGACCATGGCATCCTGAATGTATCCATCAGGGAAATCATACAGAAAAAATGAATCTGCAGCTGGTTCCCTGGTTCATTGGTTAAATAATACAAACCAGGACATCTTTCTATTTGATACTTTAAAACATGATTGCAGAATTCTTTGGTTTAAGAAAATAATGTGAAAGCATTTCAGTGGAATCATACATAGCCTTTCATATATTTAAACAGTTACTGCTTTGAGCTGTGGATATGTAGTGTTTAAGCGAGCTAATAAATGGACCTCCAGGGCAAAAGCTTAAGAAATGAAAAAGGGTATCCCTGGAAAAATAAACAACCTTTCCTTTAAATCCACCCTCCTCTCCCTCCTTCCTCAACATCCCACTCTCTTTGTTTAGGAAAGCTGTGATATATTCCTGAGTGGATCCGCGGCTCTTGTATATTTTTTTATATGTTGAATCAATTTTATGTATTGTATGTTATAACTTTAGTGGTGTGCTGCCAATCCTTCTGCGATACCGCATTAGAAAACAAACACACAAACAAACAAACAGACATTTTAGGACATGATGTAAATCTTGCCTTCTTAGGGGGGAAATTTAGACTATGCATAGCAACTGCTGTCAGGGAAAAATGAATGATCTCTTGGTTAAGCATTTTACCTCCATAAATAAATGTAATTTTTTTGTCTTTGAAAGGCCTATGAACAAGCGCTGGTTTGGTATGGGTTTATGTTGGTGGGAAGCCCTCTAGGGTGTAAAAACCTCTGCTTTGAAAGTACTTGCTGGGTTCTTGAACAGCAGGAAGGAAAATGTCTAATGGATGAACATAGAGTAGAGCATATTTTCATGCACCCAAGAACTATCACTATGGAGCAGTTGTATGGCAGATTTGATCCAATTTCACATGAATGGAGCGATGGCTGGTGTTTCAGAGAGCAGAACAGGGCTCCTGTAGTGAAAACTACTAACCACTTTAATTATATTTTCATGCGTGGCCTATTTTATAGTGCAATTTTCCTGAAAGGCTTACAATTTGATTTCTCAGGCTCAGGAGATTAGTTTGGTCAGGGTTTTCTTTGAAAAACTAATGGACACCTGGTAAGCTTTTTTTTTTTTTTTCTTCATGTGTGAACATATGTTACAAATAAACCTTACAAATAAACCCTTAAAGCCATTTTTAAATGTGATAATGAGTAAAAGGCCAGTCTTAAACAGCAGTGTTCAGTGTGAATAAGTGAACTGCAAAAGCCTGAGGAGCTGGTTGTGATGAAGTCCCTGGCTACTGTTCACCTTCCTTCAGAAATTATCTTCGTGGTGCAGGACTGAAGTGGACAGGATAACTGTAAGCATACATGTGCTGCATATCTATCTGTCTGTAAAGCAATGCCGTGGCCTTTCTGGGTGGTTCCTGCTCTGACTTACAGGCTGGTATGGCCCTGAGTGATAGCACTGTTAAGAGAGTCGAAGATCTTAACAAGATTTGTCTATAGGGTGGAGAATAAATTTTAAGCCCATGTTTCTGACTATAAAAATATTGGACAAAAAAAACCAATGGACTCACTCTATTTACAGAATGCATCTTCCTTTCAGTGCAGTCCCTGTTAGTATTTGCTGTGAATTAGACAGTATAAAGAGATTATTTCGCAGTATAGTTTAATCTGTTTCTGAAACAAACTGTCATAAGGGAGCACAATGCAGAAGCTGTCCAGAGATATCAAAAAGAAAGACATTTAGCCAACACGATTTTCCAAAAGGAAAACAAAATTGTGCCTTGAATCAGCAGTATATAATCATGACCAGACTCGTTTTCATAATGTCCTTGAAACAAATCTGCCATATGAGATAAAAACATAATGTATAAAGATACTGTGGCACATGCAATGCAACAAGCTACTTCGGTATAACCTGGATCCAGGAACCTGAGACAACACTAAATAACAGCATTAACATATAAAATGATATTGCTGAGAGAAAGGAAAAGGAATTAAGGAGGGCAAGGGAGAGAACGTGTTGCCAGGAGTGAACTGAAGTGAGATAGAACATGGGTGAGACAGATGATATAGGAAGAAGTTTCTCACAGATGGTGGGAGCGTGGAGGGGGGGGGTGATGCTCCTGAGAGTAGCAGGCATTTCAGAAAAGGGGGGGATGGCAGTGCCAGCTTACTGGAGGGAAGGAGAGCACAACAGCAGAAAATAATTCCACATTCTATTATATGCACCTTAAAAAACTGGCTCTGGTGTAATTTTGTGGCATGTCTGTGCATTCATCAGTGAAGACCCTGGGTTTAGTTTTGTAGGGGCAGCTGCTCAGGCTCTCAATACTTCTCCCACATGAGGATTGCCTACTCACAAAGAACTGCAAATAATATACATTTTTTCTCATATTTTCAGGAAGATAAAAATCCATGGAGGACATGCTCATTTTAACGAGGTCACAGGTTTGCCAGCGGGACTGCTCTGAGACTTATCGGGCAAGAAATGGTTTATTTGGTGCAGGTCTTTTTTTCTGCCTGACTCCTCACCTGCTATCAGTTCTTCAGCCAGCTGGGACTTCATTACCTTCTTCCATACTGCTGGGCAAAGTGGCTTACGTTTTCTCATGCCGTGCTTCAGGGCGGCACCCAACACATCTCTTCAGCTCCAGTTTAGTGGGGCAGCCCCGTGTTTCGTACTGCCAGCCTATGCAGAGTAGGGCAGAAGGACCTGACACAGTTACTTACGTGCAGGACCATTCTGCCCACTGCCTGCTGTAGTATCCTCTGAGCCAACTTACCCTGCCAGCATGGGAGCTTCTCCCCCCTAACCAAATGGACACATCCTAGACCTCTAATCTTTAAGTCACTTGATTAAAGTTTGCTTGGAAGTCTGTACATGAAACCAAAAGTGCCTTTTGGATGACTGATCCTTCAAGACCAAAAAAACTTCATTTGTTCTTCCTTTGACGAATCTCTTCCATTCTTCTCTGCTACTCTCTTCTCAAGGATCATTGAAACTTATGATCTCAATGATCATACAACACAGACGCAGTAAGAGTAGCTATCAGCACAGATATCTGTCCTTTGCAAGAAGTTTTCCAGGAATTCTAGAGTGGTTACGGTGAAGTAGAGTGGTACGATGCAAGGAGACATGACACAATGAGACAAACAAAAAACCTTTCAAAGAGATGACCCCAAAGATGACGAGGAGGCCACACAACCAGTTTTCTTCACATAAGAAAAATCTCACTAAAGAGAATTAAAATAAGTAAATACTTCCTAACATGTCTATTCTGCGCACATCAGCTACTGCAAGTGCTCCAGGGATGTTGTGTAATCGTGACTGGGAGACTGGGAGAGAGGGTGATCACTCTATTAGAATGTGGCCCACACTGTGAGAAAATAATAATAAATGGATTGCTGCAGCTTCAACTCTTAATTTAATTTAATTTAGTTTAATTGCATTTAATTAATATGATTTTTTAATCAAGAAGCAAAATCTAATGTATGATAATAACTCTGCTCTTCAGGAGAGCCTGTGGAAATCATGCATCTTGTTTGTAGATGGTACCAAAAGCTGTTTAGCCTGGGGGATAGATGCCTTATATTTCAAGGATATTGAGTTCAAACCCTATGTAGTTTGTGCTTTCATTAAAATTTCTATTAACTTTTTCCATTGGTATAGGTCTTATGATTTAATTCTTTCTATTTTTTTCAAAGCAGAAATTGATTTATAAGCTAACTTATTTCTCATGTAAGAGAGACAAATTAACCAAAAGGCAAAGTAACCGTTAATCAGCCAATGACTATGTCTTTTTGGTAATTTATTAGTTTATTTCCAATATTCAGGTTTATTTTGATACATACATCATTCTTAAAAATACTCAGAAAAGCTAAGATCTGATTCAGACGTTGCTCTGCTTTTTATCTTCTCATGTTATAAATTCCTCAAGTCCACATTTCTATAAATAAATATATAACAGGCTCCCATGAGGTGCCCAATACCTAAACTAAAATGTCATAATGCTGAACAAATAGCTTCACTTCAAACCCTGGAAGAGGATGGACTGTCAATGAAAATCATCTGTGATACTACTTCTGTCTTTTTTCTTTGAACACAGTGAAATGATAAACCTTCAGAATGCTAATAAATTCTGTAGGACATGTTCCATACTTGCTGCATTTGCTGAGACCAAAATGAATTTTCATTACCATGGGGCAAACACCAAGTCCACATTTGCGAAGCTCTTGTCTGGCTATGTAGATGAACGTCCTGGTGGGGACAATTTGGCCTACAGCACTCATAACATACTTTAGCCTTTTGTTCCATATGGTCCAGTTGCCTGAAGATAAGCTGTAGTATCTTTTGTCCAGATGACAAGGGTGTGATTAACATGTTATAAGAATAGTAATAACTAAGTATTCAGCGCTGAGGCAGTTCTTCTCATATACTATACATAACTTTTTATTATTGTTGGTATTTAAAAATGCACCTTTCAGGCTCGGTTCTGATTCCATTTGTCACATTGCTGTTTTTCAAGGTCTCTTTTTCCTACACTGATGTATTATTCTCCAGTCTGAAAAGTAATTGCAAGTCCTTGAGGCTCATAAGGGATTTGAATCCTTTGCTGACTAAGGATGCGATTTAAATAAATGCTTATTGTTAAGCAGGTATGTAGAAGCTGTGTTACACTGGAACCTCAATGCGCTGTAAGTGGAATTTGGTAATACAAAGCACAAAGATATTTTTCACAAAAGGACACTTCTTGGAAAGGTCTCACATGAAGAAGAAGGAATGAGTAAGAACATGTGACTGAACTTTCTGAACTGGTCTTTCACAACCCTCCCTCTGTCCTTTCACTCCTCTCATCTTGCAAAGAAGTGACACAATTACCGTTTTATTGCACTGTGACCAAAAAAACGGCTAAGCTCACCTTGGTTTCTCTGGATATGTCAGAGCAGAGATGTGTGTACCTTCAGAGCACTGCTACGCCTGAGGACCTGCACAGCCAGGGTGACCTCGGCCACTGGTTACCCCTTCGGGTTAGAATTCCATTCTCCAGGGAAATGCAGCAATGTTTTGCAGTTTGTGCTGCCTGTTCATATCAAACATAAACAATGGTGCCGGGTATTATTATTGCTATTGTTATTGTTGTTGTTATTATTCACCTTTCCACCACCATGCCCCACTTGTTTTTTCCTGTTGTCTCTGTGGCTTTCTGGAACTGTCAGCAGCAACTTTGGCTGGTCTGTGAGGACACCTCCACTCTACGCCTGGCATCAGGTGAAGCAAACTGCAAGAAAGTTCTCTTCTCTACAGCTTTGCTGAAAAATGCCCCTTATTTTTCTAAATACAGGAAGGGGTGGCTGGGCTGCAAAACAGAGGAGCCATGTACTTGTGTACTGTTTCTCTCCCTCATTGGCATCACTCCCTTCTCTTCTTCTTCCTGCAGGCTTTATAAAGCCAGAGAAGAGACAAGGAGGTCCTTCAGCCCCACCGACTCTCCCCGCTTTGGCCCTGCAGTAGGGGCTGCTCGGGGAACTGGGTCCTCAGTGACCGTGGTGCTGCACGGGCTCATCCCTCCCCAGCACAGAGGCATAGGGTAAAGCTCAGCTGCTCCTCCCTCTCCACCTCTACTGCGCTGCGTTTGGTCTGCTCAAACTGTCCTTAGATGCTGAGCAACCTCTGAGCACACGTCTGATATCTAGCAAGCAGCTGTCAAAGGCAACAAGTTTTGCTGAACCTCTACAGTAGTCATGGATATTTGCAGCAAGTTCAGCAGAGTCAGGGGAAAGACCCAGGTGGGCAAGAGCTCCTTGGTGTCAGGCCGTGGGAAGTCAGGAGGTCTGGGACTGTAATTTCCCAAGTCAAACCGATCTGACCAGAGAGCAATGTCCCTTAGCAACTTACGGCCTCTATCATCAAACTGTACCTTCTCCCCCGTCCCCCCTTCAGATACCTGTCTCTAAGATATTTAAGTCACCTTAGCATACTCTGATGCACCATAGCCATCAGGTCCTGAGCCATCGTGTGGAGGCACAGGGTGGTTGGCTGCGAGGCAGTGTGGATCTCATGTGAGGTTTCTGCATTTGGACACTAAACAGGTGGTGGTCTTTTCAGGGGTAACTGCTGCACGTGCTTAATTTTTACATTTCTTTTCATTTCAAGCTGCCTGAGCTAACCTGAAGACCCACGGCCTGGAGTAATTTCTGACTATGCCTGGACTTCAGGGAAGGTAGTATTGCAGGTTCATAGTAGTTGCTTTCGGCTTTCTTTTGCTCAGTCTTAAAAGCTCTGGGTGATGTTCCTGTTACCAATAGCTGAAGGAGAGTGTGGAATGGACATTGACTATGTGATGGACATTGACTATGTGATTTGTATCTAGATCATTAAACCATCTCCTTCCCAGGGCTTTAAATGCATCTCAAAGATGCTCTAGGCTAATGGTATCTTGACCCCGGTCTCCTCCAGAAATAAGGTTTCTGTGATGCTGTCTGCATGTTTCTGTGTCTAATGAGTTGTGAACCAGTCGGTCAATGTCAATCAGATCTGCCATAGAGACACAGGGATCAGAGAACACATTCGCAGACAGATTCACACTTTCCTGTCCCTGCGTGGTACAGCCTGACCTGTGACCATTGTACAAGAACAGGAATTCACCTTTTCTCCCTCCATACAGATTTCGTTTCTAAGCCCCAATTTTGCCCTGGTGCACAGCACACTTGCACCAGAGACCACGAAGAGCTTCTGTGTTCCATACTCCAGACAGGGGAAAAAAAAATAAATCTTAAAATCCTTCAAGTTTTATGCAAATAGAAAGAGCAGGAGAGGACCAAGATTTCTGGAGTGGCTCACACTGGAAGAAGGCTATGGCGTGAGCCCATCCTGTGCTAGGCTTCAGCAAATCTGCGTGAGACATCCTTGCTGCGCACGCATGACCCTCTCAGCTGCAGGGAAAACTTTGCTTGCAGTTTGCACTTTGTTAGCCACTGGGCATACCGAGAAGAAGAAAAAAATATGTCGGAAACTCATGTTCATTAGTTCTGCTGTTCACAAATACTTGTCTGAAGAAAAAAAAAACAACAAACATGACACTGTTTCCTTTCTTCTTTCTTCCAACTCACATGATTTTACTTTTTCACTGTGCTTGCCCTAAGCTTCAGTGTGTGCAGTATTTTATTAGAGACTATAACTGGTTTGGAGGCTGAAAGTCAAAAGCTCTTGAGGTTTAACCTCAACCAATATTTTCTTAGGAAAGGGGAGACTTTCAAAGGGGCTGAATGAACACTAGAATTAGATATTAGAAGTTAAATTTATTGAATTATTATATATAAAAAAATCATTCTGGTAACTTCTGTAAGTTTGCTCTGCCCTCAAGGCCTATAAAATAGCATTTGGAGTATGAAAACATCTCTTGCTTTATAAATAAGTAGGTGGGAAAACAGTGTATTTAAAAAGCAACTATTCAAAAGATTTCTGAAACAGGTAATCTGTAAAATATGTGGTGTATATAAAAAATATATTACTAAAGAATGACGTGTGAGTTTAGACACTGGGACTGGAAACCAGGGGTTCCTTAGCTGGGGCCAGAGCTGAGAAATGTAGGGTCAGAAGAAAGCCCAAGGTGCGTTGGGCACAGTTCAAGCTAAATGAGACATTAGACTTTGTGCCCTGCCAGAAAGTTGCTAGGCAGCCATTTGCTCTGAGCAAGTTACAAACAACAGATTCCTCATCTTGAAATAGAGACAGTTCCCAGTTTGATGCTGCTGGGAAAACAAAACAAAACAAAAACCCACCCACAAACCCAAACCCCAGGTATTTGCATGTTAATCTGAGCACCCAGACAGATTCAATGAGAAAGTAAATACTTTTTGCTGCAGAGTCTGACATATGCAGAGAACACAGCATGGGCCCATAGGGTGAAGGCTGAGGAAGCTGAATTTAGTCTTTGGTTAAAAACAGATTTTCTTGACCCTCATTCTTACAGGGTGATTGCCTGAGGATCATGTTCCCAGTAGGAGCAGGTCTCATGGCTAGGTCATCTTCTTTCCAGCACCGCTGGGAACAGTCCTGGTTGGGGCTTTCAGTCCCAAGGGAAGGGGAAGGGGGTAGAAAGAAAAGTGTGGAGTGAGTTGGATGCAGTCAAAGAATAGAGTTTATTCAACAGATTTGCTAGGTAAAGTTTATAATGGAATATAACTGAATTGCCAGTGAGGCAAGACAAGGTACGTACCAAGATCTAACCCTGATGTGCATCAGTGCCTGTTATGCACAGGCCACAGGCTGATGATCCCTGTCCCTCAGACTTTCTTTACCTTGCTTACAGATTTTCAGTCCTACCCCTGTCCTCCTTTCAGCACTGCTCTGGGCTCTTCAGACACAGGCAGTGGATTTAGTTTCAGTCCATTGGCTTGCAGTCATTCTTACTCTTATTTGGATGCGTGGCCAGGAAGACTATAATCTGCTATCTCCTATCATATGTCTCCACCTCTTGAAATACAGAAAGCAGTAAAAAAAAGTATGTGTGTGTGTATATATATATATATATATATATAAAGAAAAAGGAACATAAAAGTTGCAAAGTCCAGCATTCAAAAGTTAGGCAATGTCAGACTGAATTTCTCAGGGCATCCTTAATTTTGCTTCCTGGTGAATATGCATTATGATACAGTTTTAATTACAAGGTTGCATACTATTACTTTTCCCCAGGACACCTGCTTCAGCAGGGCACAGGATGGATGGTGCTCACTTAATGAGCAGCTATTCAATATGTTCTTTTATCCTCATTGCTTGGTGTTTGGCCCCAGGCCTTATTTACTGCACACTGTTCAGGCATGGCTCTAAAGACAGAATTATTCATTTCCTATTCGACTGTTCTGCAGTTCTTCTCACTCTATCCGAACACATTACAAACTTCAATGAATCTTCACAATACTCCAGGAGAGTAGGGTCTGCTGACCCCCTTTTGTAGGTAGGGATCTTCAACATTTCCACTTATCCTTGCTGCTAACATTAATTTGAATTGCTTTCTCCTCCCTCCTTTCAAGAGAAACTTTTTTTTTCCTCAAGATGGGCAAAAGAGTCTTCTCCCCAATCTTATTTGCTGAATGTTGAGAGGCTGAAAATTTCAAGAACCAGTGCGATTTGAGGTAGCAATACCACACAGAAAACTTTGGTCCCTCTGAGAGGGCAATAAGCTCTGCAAAACCACAACTCTGTCTGTACAAGACACGAGAGTGACAGGTGCCACTCTCAGCTACAGAAGCTGTGACTAGCCTTTCCCATAGTATTTATATAGGTGGGAATTTATGTACATGTGCACAAGATGTATGTGACATGCAGACCTCCATGTATAGCGACACATATAGAAAGTCCTATGTACAGAGAAACCGAGTATATAGAGAAACAAGGCTGAACCCTTCAATCCACCCTTCCCTGGGCTTTGGCCAGGTGCCTCCAGCTGAGGAGCTGGTCAGTGTCTTTATGGCTGCTTCCTTAATGATATAATGAACAGATTTGCTTACAAAACTAAAACCTATAAATTGAATTTTTTAAAACACTTTGCCTGCATATTACACTCTAAAGCCTTCTGTAGCCTGCCTGTTCCTAGTAACCCCTGCAGTTTTAAAACATCTTGGTCTAAAAAGAAAAGGAAACTGGGCACAAAAATTAGATCTCTCCTGTCCTTGCTTAACCTCTTCTATATACCACATAAAAGGAGTGAGTAAAAATAAAGACTTGGTGATATTCTACCCTGGGCCAGTGAAATTCAATATCCAATATCCTTTGGTGGATTTTTTTGGCTTAAGAAGGTGGCAGTTTGCAGGTGCTTCAGAGAGATTAGCCTCTGTTCAGGAATCACTGAGAGGAAATGGTAGAAATGATAGCAGAAAGAATCTCTTTGGTGTGCAACTGGAAGAAGATTAAAACATTGACAAATTACTGAATGATTGATCTATTTTTTAATATATATAAATCAGTACAAAGCAGTCGGGGAAGTCATACAATTTTTTGAGCTGAATATGTTTGCTGAAGTTCAGCAGAAAACTCAGCCAAGTTGAGATTAGCTGGAGAATTGCTGGCATGCAAGATGAGAACTCCTGAACCTCCAGAACCAGGTGACCAGCTTTTTAAATAAGCAGGTAGATAGGCATGAGGTTCAAAGCCAACTACTTTTTGCCATTTTTCCTTTTTTTTTTTTTTTTTTCTTTTGGCTAGTCAAAGCTTTCAAGCACTTCGAATACCCTGATCCATCTTTTCTACATGCATCACGCTAGTCTGTGAATCTATGCCATTAAATAGACCATTATCATTGATGGTTTTCTGAACTTCATTCTCTGTATAAGAATATATTCTTTTTCTAGACTATATGAATCTACATAGTAGGAGAGGAAGACCCACTATGTTATGGACTAGTGTCTATAGTTAAACTTTTTCACTGTTCATGAATGCCTATGCTGTAATTTTGAGTATCTCAGAGTTCAGATGCAAATTCAGATGTTCCAAGGTTTTGGGTTAGAGCATATGAGTTTTGGAAATCAAGATTTGTTTGAAAGTCATAAAAGCATTCCTGCAGAGAGGTCCCCAAAACAGCCCTACCCTCTGTGGCCTTTGTGCAAGGATTTGTAGTCATTCTGGTTTTCCAGTGGAGGACCTCTCCTCTTCTCTTTGGGACTGAGGATGTGATGACATTTTTTGGGCTTTGGCAGCTAATGAACACTGTCTTCTGAAATGCCATGAGATCAAGGAGAGAAATTTGGGTGAACTAGATTGATCAAAACTGTGTTGTTCTTCCCTTTTCTGGTTCATGGCATATTCTCATTTAGTTTACAGTAAAAGATAAAGGGGCAAAATACAATTACAGGAGACTGAAGTTTCTTTCTTCTCTTGCCTGATATTTGTTGTGTGTGCATTCTCTTTCTGTATTTCCTGCTCTTAGGCTTAAAGAGAAACTGAATCTTTCCTGAGGGACTGATGCAAGAAAGAAAATGTGTTCTCCTTAAAAAAAATGCATATTCAAAGATTTTATTAAAAATTTCTTAGACTGTAATTATAATTAAAAATAAACTGTAGAATATGTGCAATTTGATTTTTAGGGGGCTCAGACTTCCAGTTGGGGCTTCCAGCTGGGACAAGAATTTCAGTTGTGCTCCATGTTCTTCTGTTGTGTCACATTCCTTACAAATCTTTCTTTGACTGTCTGCTGAACTACTCTTCAGAGTGGCAGAGCAGATATTTTTGGCTTTTATTTTTCATGGTTTCCTTTTTTTTCCCCTTGGAGTCTTAACAGACTTTTTTTTAAATTATGGGATATGTAACCTGGATAAAAAATAACCTCAGTTTGGGTAGTAGTATAATTTGCACTGATTCTTCACCATTAAATATAGTATAGAGTATCACTGTAGTAGAGAAAAGGGCTTTTGCTCCATAAGGCTTCCTGGCATTTCACTGTCTTTTACTATCAAAGATGTTCACACTCAGTTCAACTACCAAGGAAATGGCAAAATAGAGGAACAGTGACTGACAGGAGCCTGGAAATGAAAAGGCAAGTTCATTGGGCAGGTACTTCACTGCTCTGCTCCTCCTGTGATAAGCCTTAGCAAGTTAAGTGCCTCCAACAGCAATGTTGTTGTTGTTTGGTCCTTGTTACTCCTCAAGGAGCATAGGGCTGCAAGAACACTATGCCACCGAACCCGGTGGGATAGTGTTGTTGCAGTTTCTGTAACAGGTTTTGTTTTTTACATGATTGGGTTGTTAGCCCAAACAAAACCCCCAACCTGGAGGGCCAGGGTGCAACATTTTAGTCTGGCCTCTCCCCAGACAGACCTGTTCGGCTTGGGTAAACCTGTCAGGAGCGCAAGGCTCCCGCCGACATAGCTCTGTGGATCAACAAGGCACGCAAGCCACCACACCACGACAAGGTAAGTTGCACCAACTAGTGGTGGCCAACAGCAATAGGATATTCTTAATATTGATCACCTCCCTCTTCTTCTATCACTGTTTAAATCTATAATATCTTTATCCCAGACTTTGCCACGAGAGTTTCAGCAGACTCCCTTTACAAGTAACTCAATCTGTTTTCTGTAATTAATACCATTCTGATACCAGGTATGGCTGTTTTTTATTTGAAAGGGGAATACATTAATCTGTCATAATACTTCTTTTTCACCTAAGCAATGAGAAAAAGACAGATTCTGAGAAGGAAGAGGAAAAGTTCCTGTCCTTGCACCTTCCCTCTTGGGATGCTCCAAGCAACAAGATTCAAAAGATACTCTGAAAAATCCAGCAAGTTCAACATCAATTATCTTCCTGTGGTGTTTTCCCCATCCTGGTGACTCATGGCACACAATATGGTGCCAGAAAGTCATCAGTCTGGCAGCTGGGGTGTTTTTGTTTTGTTTTGTTTTGTTTTGTTTTGCTTTGCTTTTCTAACACTGATCCAGTAAATATTTGCTGGGCCATTTGCACCATCTGCCATGCAAATGTTAGTCCAAGGAAGAATGGCAGACATAGGGGAATATCTATGTAAAGCACCATTTAAAGTGGAAATGCTGGTGCCAGTGGCAGGAGACATTGAGAACAAAGAAGCTGAGCAAGAAATACAGAGGAGAAGAGGACACAGCCTCTGCAGATTTTTAAAGAATCATCTGCTCCCCAGCACCTCTGACCCAAAGTAGTGACCACGCATTTAACAGTCCTCTCTCCCCAGGACACTATGAACATGGAAAACCAAGGACCTACATGTGAGTGGCTTGGCAGTAGGAGAGAACAAACTGGTTTGGCTCAATTCAAAAACAAACCGAGCTTTTGTCCAATATCTGCAACTAAAAATACAAATTTATGTGGCTCAAAACCACTTTGGTTTCTGTCTGTTGCTCTTGTGTGCTCAGGGCTTGCTGTCTGAGTCAGAAGCTGGGGGAGGCGTGATTTACAGCCAAGTAGGGATCATCTTGAGATGTGGCAGTGTTGTTACAAGCAAAACACCATGAGATGCACTGATGTAATGCAATGTCCATGTTGCCTCAGGTCAAAGAGGAGAACTTGTGGTATTCTTATGCTAAGCACCTGGGTTTGGTCCCCTCCTCAACTTCGTGAGCCAGCTCCGCATTTCATAGGTGAAAAACTCATGTTTCTGAATGCTCTTCCTCTTCATGGAACCAGATTCCTTTTGGGTTTCTTTGATACCCACTAAAGCACTTCAGATGAACTCTCTCTCTCTCAAAAAAAAAAAAAAAAAAAAAAAAAGGGGGGGGGGAGAAAGAAATACACCTTTCTTTTGTTTGACCTGCAGTACAAAGAAAGGGGGAAAGACCATGTTATTGATTTTCAGATGGTGCGTACCTCACCACAGGTCAAGTCAGTTTACAGTAAAACACAAGGATCTGTGTAACACAAAAGGAAACAATAAAAGGTGATTTCCTGGGCATGAGCCACACTGTTATTGTTGCTGCAGCCATACAAACCCCTGTGTGCTCCTAATGCTTGACCTTCAGTCACCGTAACAATGACACGTGGTTTCGGAAGTGCTGAATTTCACTTTCTTCCATTGAAGCATTCTCTGCTGGCATTTGTGATAGGAATGATTGCTGTCAGAGAAAATGAAGTGTCCAAATGCTTGGACAAAGACTCACAGACATCCATAGTGCTAGGAAATCACACAAACAAAACAATGATGTTATGACCAGCGTACGTTAATGGAAGAATGATAGTTTCAACAGGGGAAAATAAAAAAAAAAAACTTTCAAAACAGAAACATCTTTCTCCTTTGTCAAAGTGATGAAGTAATTACCAGAGTCATTCTTCTTATTAGTGACTCCTTCTTACATATTGCCAGCTAATATTTAATGCATTTTTGCAGCCTGGTGGTATTTCGGGTCATTTTTATTCACTGTGATGAAACCAAAAGGATACCTCTGTGCAACAAAATGCAAAGTACCCACCTTCTAGCTCAGCTGAAGTCATGGTGAGAGTTCACAAAGGGACACCAGTCAGCTGCATCTTTTGATGTTTCAATGGAAAGCAAAACAAAAACCAAATAATCCTTCCTATTGGAAGAAAGTATAACAAATCAGAGTTTGGAAAGCCAGGGTTGAAAGAACTTACTTATTTACTTTTATTGTATAAAAAGTAACATTGTTTTCTACGTGCTTGATTGCATTGGTTCCTCATTCTGTATGCACATGACAGTGTGAGAGAGTTTTAATTTTTTCTTTCCCATCCATTTTCTCAGTGAATTCACTGACTCTTTCAAATCTGAAAAAATACAGATTATACTGTCAGAAGGGAAATCAGGATGGCATTTCTTGCTTCCAGACTTCCTTTTCTGCCATGTAGGTTATGCTTGTCTGTGTTGGAATGGGAAGTGTTATACGCTGTATCAGTGACGGAGTTGCTGTTGTGGATTTGCAAAAAGACAGTGATGTGAGTGAATCTGAAACTGTCATCTTTTTATTGTTTGGTGAGACAAAAGGTAATTTTTAACTCAGTCCCATGTGTCACTCATATGTGTTCAGCACCCTTTGCAGCACCACCCATCCGCCACCTTTACCCAACCTGAGGACTGGGAAGCCCACCTCCAGCAAATGGAAAGCATATATTAAAAATAATGAGCACTGGTTTTGCAGCATTCTAAGCAATTTTTTCACTGATGTATATGTGCAGGCATATTGATTTCAATTGAATTTTGTTTCTGTTGTTTGACTTTCATAATAGATGCACCAGCTATCAACCATTAATTGATTCATCATAGATGTATTGATTAATCACAGATGTTGAAGCAGGTCAGTGCTCAGCTGCTTTCAGTTTTAATTCCAAACGATGCTTTTCACCATCTTGATTTAGTGGGCTCCCACTATATTCAGTTCTTTGTGCCTTGCTATGAGAGGGATGCTTCTTCCTTTCCTTTCAAGCTGATTGACAGCCACTTCCAGGCAGGAGATAGCAGCTGCAGGAAACTCACATTCTTGTCTTCCTTGTTTGCCCCAAGTGAGATGAAACTATATAAAGGGAGTTTATTCTCTGAGATCTCTAATGCTGAGACCTGGGGCACCATTCTCTCATGTGCCACAGGTCTGCCATAGATAAGCCCTACAGTTTTCGGAGACAAAATTTCATGTGCTTTTCTGAAAGGGATTTAAAGTTTTGGAAAGATAAAACATATTTCTGAGAGTACCTGTGTAATGACCAGATCTAGGAAGGTGGCTTTCATAAAGGGCATATTGTTAGGTTACAATTTACAGTGTCATTGCTACTGGGACACTATAGATGTATGCAGTGCTTTAAAGGGCCTGCATGGTCTAGCAGCTCACATATCTATTGTATTTCTCAGAGCAATTGCCTATTGCCTGGAGGAGATGAGAAATGTGCTATATTAAGCAATAAATATAATGTTTAATTGTGTGTAAATGTAAACACTGCTTTTTTTTTTTTTTTTGTAATGGGGCATCCTGAAGGAAATAATTAATTACAAAGAATGGCTGGACATCAGGAGTGATTTTATGAAATGCTAAGGCATCCCTTGACGTTCAAAATCTGTTGATTTGCAGGGCCTGCATACGCCTGTTTTTCATTTCCTCGCTTTTTCTGAATATCTAAGTTGGGCATGAACTGAACAACACATGATATCAAATGCAGATGCACATGAGGTGCCAGAGCATCAGAGCATTTAACCTTGTCAAAGTGAGATCTACGGCAGCAAAGACGGCGCTGTGAGGATCAGGTAGGGTGTTTGGCATCCGTTCTGTGCCTGTGCCACTTCTGCACACTTGTTTTGTCTTTCAGACAGATGGACCTCCGCGCAGCTTCGTTTAGGCCAGGCTCCAACGTTTATATCCTCCAGGTAGGATTTTTACTCTCTGCAGTCCTCCTTTTGGCACCTGAGAAAGGCCACTCGCACTACCTTTATTAACAACAGGAGTAGCTGAGGATGTGGCAAGGTTTCCCCTATTCCAAGACTACACGCTATCCATCAGATTCATGGATTTTCTAGAGCCGTGCATTCTTGTCTTCTCTGATGGCAAAGTAATCTCTTGCCAACGGTATAGACCTTTGGCCGGTCTTGGATTTTTCTGAAAGCTGTGCTGTCAACTTTGAAGACAGAAAGAGAGAATTGCAGGACTTCTGGCTCCATTCCCCAGAGTGGAAACTCAGGGACTGAGGTTGATGTGCCAGAACCTGATGGGGCTTCCTAGATGGCAATGCTAACACGAAAGAAGAGGTAATTAGAATTAAGCCTTCAGGAAGTAAGTTAACTGAGGTAGGTTAGACAGTAGTATTTCTCAGGCTGTTTTGTTTCTTGATACCAATCAAGCATAATTAATCTGTAGATAAATGTTATAGTTGTGTAGAAAGATAAGGATACATGAATCGCACCTGGCTGAAAAGTTTTTTCTGAAAAATTTCTTGAAGAATAAGTAAATAATTCTTTTTTCTTGTGGAGTTGTTTTGGGTTTTTTGTTTGGTTTTTTTTCTTGAAAATAAATTTTCATTCATGTCTGAGAAGGTAGGGGAAGGTAACTAAAATAACTTTTGACATTTTTTCTTTTATTCAGTATTTTTGCCTTGACTGAATCTAGTCAGCGAGCAAGCCACAGGTGACTCAGAGGCTGACTGTATGGAAATGAATGCTGCTCCCGGGAGGAAGTGTTTCTGAAACAGGGGGACAGGAGTCTCGTGTAAGTACAACTACTCACACCCTGGTGTCTTTGAAGTTCTGGGCTTCAGTCCCTTACACATTGCAACCTGAAAGACAGATCATTTAGCAGCTGATGGAATTTGTTAGAGTAGAACAATGATGACATTTGTATTGGCAGCTGTCTAGCAGCAAATATTTTAGTTTCATGCTAAGCATGATCAAGCCAAACAGGAATTGATTATAAACCCAAGTCAATATTTTGCTGGCAAAAGTAAAGTATTCAGTAAGAAGAAAGTGGCCACTTTTCAGAGAAACTTATTGTAATGTATTATTAATGCAAAGATGATCAGATAAAAACTGGAACTTGGCAAGCTGTCAAAAACTCAGAGTGAATCAAAAATTTATAAAACACTATTGAGTTATAACAATCCTATTATAGATCCCAGCAATCATTTTTGCTGAAGCACGCGCCTTAGATTATTTTACTGTTGAGACATTAGGATACAAGGATTTAAAGCTTTAAAGCTTCCCTCTCTCTCTCTCTCTCATTCACTCTCTTTTCTTTTGGAATAGCATAAAATTAAAAATGAAATTTACACAGTAAATTATTTAGCTTCAGTTCACATTTGGATTGAATAAGAACAATAGAGTTTAAAATAATGGCAGTATTTTTCCTTTATGGATTGTATTTTGCTGACTTACATGAAAAATTACTGCTATTACATTCAAGCAGAATGAATTGCTTTATGAAATCTGTAAACTTAATTTGTGCATGCACTCAACCACTAGCTGCAGAGATGATGCTTTCAGGGAAAAAAAAAACCACACCAAAACCAAAAAAACCCCACAACCCTGCTGCAATGCTTCTCCATCTATGGATTTTTTCTGCTTACAAATGTTTTAAATTTTTATTACCTGTGTCATTCTTACACATGAGATCTATTCTTCCCAAATCCTGGGCAGTGACATTAGGTGGATACATTCTGAAATGGGCACCTATAATTGTCTGTATCTCTCAGTGTCTGTCTCTTTTTGTACGGGATTTCTAAAGTGCCTATATCACTCTTGTATTTAAGCTTCATTTTTCTCGTAGATAGCTTAAAGCAAGGGATGTCTTGAAACATCAGTTCTTCTGCTAGATTTCAGCTTCGTCTGTCTCACTTAGGTCTAAGCAATTTTTGTTCCCTAAAAAGTAAGGCCAGCCCTGAAGTTTTGCTAGTTTAAAGCAATGAAGTTTTGAAATAAGGATAAAACTTTCTTTCTCAGAGGTGTCTCAGAGCAGAACATGAGCTTGCTAGGTCAGTCCTAGATACTGCAATACAACTGCCATAAATGCATAGAAGGGGGAAGGTGTTACCTGCAGTTTCCTCTACTGGCTTTTTGTCAAATTGCCAGCTCTTTCCATTTGTATTCATATAATAATTTTTCTAAGTGATAAGGTAGCTGCTTTGTAATAACTGACTTTCAACATAGGGAGCAAGATGTTTAGAAAGGACCTGGAAGATCTGTCTCCTAAACAGCAGTTCTCCCACGCTCTCATGGGAGAGTGCCAGCAGACACGGGCAAGGTTTGTCTGCGGGGTGCAACTTGGTTCCCATACAAAATTGCAAGAAGCCACGTTGGCACGATACTGAGACTGAGCTGATGTCCCAGCTTCCCCAGCTGGCTGGCTAGCTGCCTTCAGCGCCATGCTAGCCACGGACTCGCGGCGTCCCGCTCTGGGTTAATGCAGACCCTGCGGGTTCAGGCTGCAAGCAGAGCCCACCGGCATTTGCCTGCCCGCCGTTGTGCAGACCATCTTGTGTTCTCATTTCAGGAACGTGGGGAAAACGGAGACTCTTTGTAGGTATTTGAATAATTGATAATCTTAAAATGGAAAAGATTAAGCTTTTCTTCACTTACCAGCTCACCTAAAGTCTGAATGCCAGAACAGCTTTCGTCGGCTCGCAGACGTAATGTAATGAAACCACAGTTGATACCATGACCCATGAATTGTTATTTTTAACTTGACATTTCTTTCACGTCACTGCAGATGTTTTGAGGAATGGAAAATAAATGAAATTACTGGGTTCTTTTGAACTAACAGTCTATTGTCAGGTTTATCATGTTACAGTGGTAACAGCAATTGCCTTAAGTGATTTTTAATGGATAACAGTATACATCAAGTTATGATCTTGTCAGAGGTGAAAACTAACCAGGGTTAAGTTTCATCAATATTTGAATAGAAAACTAAGGAAAATCCTGAGGGCTAAAGAAAGCTTGGAGAGCAAGAAATTATTAGGAAAAGAAAATAACAACAGGAAAACTTATTACATTAATTAAAATTAATTGACCATACTGTTTTCAAAAAAAATTAATCTGATTGCAGCTGTTTATGCAAAATATGGATGATTACTTTGTAATTAGGAAGAACAGAAATTTGATAAACGCAGTCACAATTACTTAATTTACATATATATGTGTGTGTGTATACACATATATATGATCAGCTTCATATTCTCCAGTCTGACATTTGCAAGGTGAAGATGTTGCAGTGCAATTGTAAGTGCCAAGTTCTGCTGTTCTGACATCATATAGGATCTAGTATGTAACCAGTAGCTTAAGATCAGTAACATGAACTTATATTGTGATACAATCCAAAAAGCCAGTTGGTTCCTGGATCCCATTATGCTAGATTCTTGCAAGCATAGAATCTATCCCTAGCTTTTCCAGTCAGACCGAGGCAAGGGGACTGGAGATAGACTCTACAAACAAAGAAACAAGAAGAAGAGGTAGCTTCTGCTAATTTACATTAATTACAATTTTGCTCATTTTTAACTAGGATTAATAAGGGCAAGAGAATAAGGGCAGTCACAAAGGAGAAGAGAAATAATCACGGTGCATGACATTCAGTTTAAGACACCTAAATTTAGGTGGCTATGTGTAAGCGTCTCTTCATCTGCTCTGCGTGTCTAAGCTCCCACTGTCTTCAGTGGAGATTAAGCTGAGACAGGGGAATCCAAAGAGCCATTTAGCTCACACACCTACTGGTTTATCAGCCAGATCGCTCCCAGAGACAGTGCTACGGGCATGGAAAGGAACCTGCTCCTGCATTGGAAGGGACTTACTATTCCAGTAAACCGTTATACTGAGTATGGTAATCGCCTTCCCATCCAAATGCATTGCTTCATGACATTCAAAATGCCCTTAATTTATCTTCTCAGTTGAGACAATATTTGTATGAGGGAATATCTATGACATGGCTGCAGTATCACAGAGGCTTTCCTCTCATCCTGTGAGATGAAAGAGATCCAGCTTAGTCATACAAATCTTACTCGACCCTTCCACAGCACAGGTGTGAATTTCTGTTTTGGATGTAACTGTTCATTTTTATTTATTTGACCTTTATTTTGTCTTATTTGGACTGCTCACTTGAATGATGCTCCACACATGTAAACTTAAACAAGGGGTTTTTTTATTCAGGCTTTTCAAAAACACTCTTTGCTCTCAGCATCTGTACTTGGCACCCATGCAGAGCGAGTGAGCAGGAAACAATCTCCTGGAGTCATTTTAAGAGCCTTTCTATAAATGTAGTTGCACCAGTTACCTAACGGTGCATGAGAGAGACATAAAACTGGAGATGCTCTTACCAGTGTTTCTGTGTAATCACAGCATTAGGACGTCAGCTCTTTGGGGTTGAACTTTTTGAGTGGCATAGTATAGTTCAAGTATCACTTGATGCTCAGGCCTGAGTCATCTCCCTTCTGCACAGCGAGTGGCGTTAAAGTCATGGTGGGATTGTAGTCGGTGTTTTTCTCAGATGCTGTTTCAGCATCATAATTGAGATTTTTGATGGGCGAGAATAGTTGCATGGCCAGAATTGTCTTCTAACATCTGAGGTTGACCTTGGTTCTCTCCATTTTCTACCTGTACTGCAGATAAAGTGAATCGTTCCATAGGTATCGTTTCCACACAAGGATGTCACCATCCACGTCATTATCTCTGAGTTAGCTCAAACTGCATCCCAGTTTCTTCCATGATCATGCTGGGTTTGCTGCTTCCTTCCCCCCACTGCTCTCCTCTGTCTATCTGGCTGTTATTTGAAGCTCTGGGCTGTAGATGGGGCATGTCACAGGACTTATGAGTACAGTTTGGGGCTTATTAGTATCTCAGCCAGGAAAGCATCTAATTCCATACCAGCTTGTTGGTAAACCTAAAGGAAGGTCTTAGCTGCATTAGTATCTTTTTGGCTATCTGTAAGTGTTGACCAGACCATTAAACTATTAGTAATAAGAGCTACCAGCTGTGTTTGAAGCCCCAGTACTTTACAAATCTTCAAAATTCCTCCAACGTGTATGGTGACCCATTATCTCAACTGAGTTCATCGCAAATACAGTGTTTGGTGACTATTACCTCAGTGTGATTCACTAGAGTGCTGGCTAATGTGTTGCTTACTTCTCTTAGTTTCAAAAGAACAACTGTAATAATCAATTATCAGCGGGCGGTGGTTTCCTCTATGTTCAAATACATCAATTGCCAGTTGCTGCCAAGCTCTGCTGGGTGCATCACAAATTGTCATAGCCTCCCGGTGCTTCTGTCTCTGGTACTTTGCACAGTGGCAGTGATTTCTGACCATTTTTACTGTCTGTGCATTCATGTTGGCCCAATAAAGTCTGCTTGTTGCCCAGTCTTTTGCATAACACCATCTGAGGTGTCCTCATGAATCTTTTTCAGACTCTTTTGGTGCATTTTAATTGGAGTCTCTGTTTTCCCCTCTTTCTGCACTCGCTCATTCTCTCAGTCACCTCTGGGTTTTTTCCATTCCAAAAGTCTCCGGTAGTCAAGGGAACTAGTTTCTGTGCAGCCCAGTCTGAGCTTATTATTTCTTTTAAAGGACTCATTGCATTGTCACTCTCAGTTTCTCCCTGTTTTTCAACTCACATGTTTTGCAGATCTGGTAACCATTATGGCAGTGTATGTGTGCTTGTTCTTCCAAATACTTTTCTTTGGCTTTTTGTTTTGTTCTCTTCTGTTCTGCATTTTGTCCTTCTTTGAAATGACTCGGTTTTCTATTTAACATTTGAGATCTACTTTTATAAGTCTAGCACTGAGCATGGAAATAACTGTGGCACAAAAGACAAAGGTTTGTCAAGAACATCCCTGTATTCACATTAAATAATATAACAGCAGCCAGACTGGGTTGAGCAAAGGTCTATCCAGCCCAGTATCTTACCCCTGGTGATGGCCGGCAGCAGATGCCAAAGAATGAGTTTGAAAAGCTGTTGGCCGTCTATGATAACACTGAAATGTTCTCCAAGCATCCTACAAGTTGCAGGTCAGTGGTTTCCTAAACTGATATATTGGGGGTTTGCGGTTGTGGTTGGGTTTTTTTGTTTTGTTTTTTTTTTTTTCTTAAGTGGTCTGGTTGCTTTTTGAATCTATGAAAACTTTTATGTAAATCCCCAACAATCTGAAGCAAGAAATCATTCAGCTGAAGTATAAGGTGTGTGAAGAGCCACTTTCTTTTTTTTTTTTTTTTTTTTTTTCCTCTTTTGGTGAACCTACCACCTCCTAGTACCAATTGATGCCCTCTGGTTCTTGTACAGGAATAGATGCAAATAGTTCTTTTCCAGCTGGTCTCTCCCTGCCCTTCACAATTTCATAATCTTATATTATATGACTCCCTCAGTCATTGCTGTGGTGGGTTGACCCTGGCTGGGGTGCCCACCAGAGCCGCTCTATCACTCCCCTTGTTCACTAGTCAGGGGAGAAAAAAGTATAACGAAAAGCTTTGTGTGTCAACATAAGGACAGGGAGAGATCACTCACTTATTATCATCACGAGCAAAACAGACTGAACTTAGAGAGAGGAAATTCATCTAATTTATTACCAAGCAAAACAGACTAGAAGAATGAGAAATAAAATCAAATC
>VXBL01002922.1:983961-1065002 GCA_013400195.1 Aramus guarauna
CTTAAATATGTTATCCCAGAGACACTGATTGGCTTGGCCTTGGCCTGTGGCAGGGCCATCTTGGAGCCAGCTGTCATTGGCTCTCTCAGACACGGGGGAAGCTTCTAGCAGCTTCTCACAGAAGCCACCTCTGTAGCCCCATGCTACCAAAACCTTGCCATGCAAACCGAACATAATTGCTTTTCAAAGCATAATGTTGTTTTCTGTTTTGTTCTGTGTTCTTTTCCTGATAATTCTTTATGTTGGCTTTTTATTTTTTTTTTTAACCGTAACTCCACACCTTGCCAACATTTTAAAGGAATTTTCTACTTACGCATGAGAAGCCTAGTATCTTGGTCCTGAATGGCAATATCAGATAAAATTGCATGGTTATATATCAGAAGTTTGTCATAATTTTCCTCATACATTTCTCTATGTTGAGTTCTGATGTCCAGGTTTCAGGTCTAAGAGGTCCTTGTACAATTTTCCACTGTTGGCCTTCAACTTTCCTACCCTGACTAACCCAGTATTCTCAGTAAACTTTGTCACTTCACCGCCCACCCTCTGTTTCACAGCATTTAAGAATATGTTAAACAGCATGAGTCCCAGCGCAGTCCCTGTGGGATTCCATTGGTGACCTCCCTCCTCTGTGAAAATTGGCCATTTACTCTTACCCTTTCTTCCAATTGTTTAATCAATTATTTATTCATGCAACGACCTTCCTTTTTATTCCATGCCTGTTTAGTTACTTTAGGAGCCTTTGTAGAAGGACCTTGCTGAATGCCTTTTGGAAATCCATGTAAACTGTATCAGCCAGATCTCTTTTATCCACATGAATGAAATAAGCAGTTTTTAAAGTGTGAATAATCTGACCTATTTCCAGTCACCTACATAGGATGAAATGAAGTTACCCTTGGAGTGCTTATTCATTCCATTGACTTGAGAGGGAATCCAGACACACAGCTGTTGGCTTCAGTGAGCTTTCCTCTAGATGCCACAGGTATCCCTTGCCTTTCTGTATGAAAAGTATAAGGAGATATGTCTACAACTTCCTGGCCCACAGATCATTTATCCATTGCTGTCCTATGGACGTCAGGTCTTCTCTCCAAGTCCAGTTTTCTGAAATAGTTCTTGCTCCAGAGTCCATCCATTTATTCTCCTGTTCTGCTTGGCACCAAATTTTGCCATTTTTCTGAAGTTATGCCTTACTTTGCTTTGAATGCTCGCCGAAATGAATTCCAAGTAGGACCGGGAAAACTAATAGAGACATTTTAATAGGGCTTTTCAAGGCTGACTTCACTTTTATCAGCTCAGATCCGTACACCCAGACACAGAAGAAGAAGCAGGATCCCAAGACACTTCCTTCACATAACACAGTCTGAACACATGCTCTTTTGATTATTTAATACATTTATTTTCAAAACTGTGGGGCTTTAGATTTAAACTGCTTTTTTTTTTTTGTTTCTGTACCTTGCCTTTTTTTGCATAGACTGCTTAATTTTCTTTCATAATTACCCTTTTCCATGACTGAAAATGTACAGATTAACATGTTCAATGTCTAGCTTAAATATTTCATCTGCTCATATAAATTGAGAGAAGTATTGATATATCTGTCAGGTATTCTTATTGTATCAGAGAAGTAACCATTCATTTAATTCATTATATTACTATAACAACTATTACTATTTGACCTTGCGGATATGTTTCAGTAGATGCTTGTCGTTTGAGAGTTTCTTTATCTAATGGTTTCAAACTGTTGCTAGAATGAATCCAGTTTTCCTTTATGTTAATGATATTAATTATTAGAACTCGAATAGCTATGCTTCTCTGTCTGTATCATCTTAGCATACCAATTCAAATTTATGTAACAGTTTGGTTGGCTGCATTTCCACTGATGATAAAGAATTTGTGTGAAACTGTTTCTTGGTCCTTCTGGTCCACTGGCCTTTGTGTTTTTAGTTTCCTAACAGTGCCTGCTTATTTACATTTTCTTTTCCTTAATTTGCTGAATTTATTATTTAATATGATTAATTCTGAAGTATTTTCTTCCATATCTCAAATCATATAGTAGTACCTATTTCAAAAGCATGTGATCAGGTAATTTTAGTCTGAATGAGCTTAAAGTTTTATATGTTATTCTTAGGCAACAACTACAGCTGTCTTTCCTGATTTAGACTAAATGCCTATAATTCTATAGCTAATTAAATTAAATCTTTGAATGCCCTATCTCTAGACTTAAATATCAGACTACTTTAGACATATGAATATTTTAGGGGGTTAAAATTAGACGATTTATAGTAATATATCTGGGGATTTTATTATGCTTCCTTTGAAATACATAACAATATTTAATTCCAGATTAATATGTCTAGCAGTAAGTCCCTAAGTATTTCTGATTTTTTCTTCACAAGTCCTTGTTCTAACATCTGGCTGCTGTTTGCTCTTGCCCACGCTCCCACACCAGGCCTGTCAAATGCCACTTGTCTTTGTCCTCGGCTTCACACTCTTTGGTGGTATTTCTTCCTCACATGTTTGCGTTACAGTGCTGAGGCATCTCTCCTGCTTTTGAGCCTCAGCAACGGCTGTGGAGCCCAGGTCTTCTACTGAGGTGTGCCTGACACGGGGAGCTCCTTGCAGGAATAGACATGAATGCAGAGCTCCAGCCACCAGCAAGCCTTTCCTTGTCAAGGTCACCCCTGTGGGTACCCCCTGGGGTACGTGTCACCTTTTACCATGTGAGCTCCCACATGCGCAGGACATGGTGCTCAGTCCCACCACATTGCCCCAGCCTCAGAAGGTGGTTTTACAGAGCAGGGACATCAAGGGTAGGGCCACATTGGGATGGATGTGTCCAAACACATCATGTCACATCCCATTTTCTGCTTGTTTGACAAAGTAGGCAAAGACTGGAGCAAATGGAGGGTGATTTCTGCTGGGGGAAGCAGAGTCATGGAGAGATGGGCTTAATTCCCCACCGTTGCGTGGGAAGTGTTTGGCAGAGTGGGGCATTAAACCCCGACCTCCCAGCTGCCCCAGTGCCCTAGCTCTAAGACTGAATGTCTCCACAGTGATGATGAACTGTTTTTCAGATGAGTTGCAAAGCATTTAGCTTGCTCCTCTGCAGTCATTAAAGATCTCAAGATTGCTTTTCATGAGCTTCCAGTAGCGTTACTTAGCTGAGTGTCCTGGCTACAGTCCAGCTTGGCTTACTTCAGACTGCATCTCTAGACCTCTGTCATTTCAGCTGTGTAATATAAACCATCTTAACACATCACTCAGCACTGCTGATGCTGCTAAAAAGTTACATAGGGTTGCTCCATAGTCACTGTAAAGCAATTTAAATTGCAAAGTGAAGCAATCCTTTTATGCAAATGCCGTATGCAAAGTATAGTCTCTGTCTGCATTTCCAGTGCATGGACTTTTTCATTGGTTTTACTATCATTATTGTTATCATGTACATTCATATATAATCTCATGGACCAAGGAGCTCTGTGAAATGGCAATCTTGTGCCCTGAACTTGGAACGGATTATATACATAGAAATCAAGGTCATGTTTCAAGAACAGCTTTTTTGGAAACTCTGGATACAGACAGAAGCGTTGAATAATTGTGATGGCTCTTCAGACTCTTAGGCAGAGTCCTAAGAAATTTCTGAGCACCTCTTGAGAATTTTTTCTTCATTTTCGTATTAGAACAGCCATGGGCTCTGAATTAATCCTCCTCCTTTTCTGCTGGATGGTCCTCTCCAGACAAACAATGCCAATATTAATGAAGCTCTGTATGTGTGATACTGGGGCATTCAGATCCGGTAGATCTCTGGTGTAGTTTCCTAGGTTTGACTGGCCTGTCTCATCCCGAGGTGACAACCCACATGGTCAATGATTTTCACCTTTCCATTCTTTGCTAATGGGGCAAGGCTGTGTTTTCAACACTTCACCTCCTTAGGGAGATAGTCAGGAAACAAGTCCCAGTACAGGATACAGCCTCCTTGGCTGTCACCCACACCAGGCACACCTTAGGCCAGCATTTACCAACTGGTCACAACAGGTATGCTGACCCCAGAACAAGTTATAAGCTTTACATTTGTTTTTAGTTTTATTAGTTTTTAAAATATGTCATGCTAATTTTATGAAAGTGTTGCATTGACTCCATCTGACAGTTTTACGCAGTGTGCTCTTAAGCACCAGCAAGATATTCATCAGACTTCTTAAGAATTTTTGCCCTTTTTTCGTGCAGAGACTTTTGGGTCCCACTGCTTAAAACAGTGTTCAGGTTCAGCTTGAGTTTCTTCCACGGATTTTTCCACCATTCTATTTTTATGTACTCATTTCAAAGCTAGGATAGTTCTTTTTCAGATATGTAGAGAGGGCAAAAAATTCTCTGAGCGCAGATCATCAGTAGACTTCAGTTGCTTGTCTTCTTTCCAGCTAAGTATATATAGTATGTCAACACTGGTTTTGGACGTAAAGCCCTGTGTATGTTGAGCTGCTTTAGATTATCTGTTTTTCTTGCCTTCGTTCTTTCAGAGTTTAATCCATTATACCAACGCTGTATGATATGACTGGAATAGCATGTAGAGGCTTGATTGGAATATTAATTGTCCCAGAGTTATTTTTTTTCTGGGACAAAGATTTTGAAACTTTTCTGCATAAGAATTGGTTAGCAATTTTTTCTTATTATCCTATTCTAATTATATTTCTTACATTAGTTAGAAGTGTGAGTTAATATTTGAGACCTCTCAATAGGTCTTTTCACTTTCTAGAACCCCGACAAAGGTGCCACAGGCATTGTCAGCCTGCCTTTTTGTTATACAGCCTCAAAAAATTTGCTAAAAATATCCATTCCTATTAAATGAAATCCAACATTTGTTATATATACTCACAGAAATGTGCTGTAGAAATTGTGAAGTATAACCAATTTGGGGAAATGAAATCAATCAGTACCTCATCCACTACATTATCAAAGCTTGATTTAAAGAAAAAAAAGTTGCTCAAAAGAAAGGCCCGGAAAACCAAAACGTAAATTCCCCTTGTCACGTTCCTGTGTTATTGGCAGATGCCCCAGGCAACGCTGCTTTCTCTGTCTCAGAGAGTGGAAACCAACACCCTAGAGCATGGTGTCTAAAGAGATGTCGGAGCTCAGATAAACTCCAGGGCAGCAGATCGGGTTAACAGGGACGAGGGATGACGAGGGCAAAGATTTCCACCCGCAGTTCTCTTTTATTGGAAACCTGAATGCTCGCGTGCATGTTTCAGTTTCAGTGCTTTCTTCCTGCGGCCGAGGGGGGTATCGAGCTGTTCGGGGCTGTCGACGCAACCAGCTCTGTCTGTCCTTTTGTGCTGTTTGTCCTCCCAGCAGAACAAGCTAGGGACAAGCGTTGCCAACTAATGGCAGCAATTTGTTCTTAACACCGCATTTCTTCCATCTGTTCTTTATGCTCTGTCCTTCCAGAGAATATGGGCCTGCTTTCTTCAATCCGTCTGCAGTAATTTGTGATGACACCAGATACCGTGTGGGGGGAGCAAGCATGACCCCACCGCAGAACTCTGGCTCCTGCCTAGCAACAGCATCCACCGGCGTGCTGGTGGTGTGCTCTTCCTCTCCTCACTAGAAGAACAAATGCTAATATCCTTCACATGTGACTCCAGAAACTGAATAATAGGAGCTGACCTGACCAGAAATGCCAGGATCACAAAGTCTCAGGAGTTTAGTCGCTAGCATAATGCATCATTACGCTGGTGAACCAAACTCCTTGCTTGCTGTTTGCAGCCGCATTAAATATAAATAAGAGAACTAAAGAAACCGCTGAAAAATAGTCTAATTAAATTGTGCAGTGAGATAGGCCCATGGCTTTTAGTGCTTTTAATTCCCTACGAAAAAAAATAAAAGCGTATTCTCTTTCCTTATTTTTCATGACATTTGTTCCCACACAGAAAGGCTAAAAGCAGCTGGTGTTGGCTTGTGGTTAATGAAGGACTTTCTCCTGCGAACTTGCCTGCGAATGACTTTGCAGGGTTAAGCAAAGCATCTGCAGGACCAAAACAAGACTTAAATCAACAGTGACTATGATCCAACTTCATTTGTGTGGCCGCAGATCTCCTCTGCAGAATAATCCTGGTGCCTGGAAGGGCCCTTTGCTCCCTGGCCTGAAGAAGGAGGGCAGTCAGGGGCACGGCACACTGCCTCCGTGCCAGGTGGTCTTCTCCGTCCAGGCTGAAGACCATGCTCAGCTGCAAGCATGTCCTTTGGGAGTCAGCGTTACTACTCACAGGCTGAGAGATAAGCAGATGCCTAAGTGCTGTGTAAGCCAAGGTCTAATTGGGAGCACTTCTGTCTCCTCTATACGAAGCGTTTTCTTTACAAGTTTTACAAAAGTGACAGACTCCGTAAGTAGCACTTACAGTCTTTTAGTTTTCAGTGCTCCTTCCCACTTGAAGGATTTGTAAAACAACTTTCTTCAGCTCTAGCTGTCTGCACTTCTCCCTAAAGGAGAAGCATCTATTAAACTTTTTATGATGTGTAAACAAGTACATTTCCTTTAAAAATGACACTGTTTTCACAAACAATGCCCCAATCCCTGGATTTATCTCCAGAGAGGTATTTCATGGAAAACACCTTCCAGTCACTCTACTTCTGATTACAACAGCAGATCTGAAAAATGGCCACTTGCCACATAGTCCTCCAAGCACTCATAATATCCCCCTTCTCCCAAATCAAACACATTTGAATTTCTTTGCCTCATAGAATCCAGCAGCTTTTTTCGGTGAGGAAAAACACGTATTCTGGAAAACGAGAGGCTGAATATTTCCCTCTGGATTCGGGTTGATAAATATTAAAGAATGGCAGCAGTTCTGATTTGCAGAGAAGAAAAAAGACACTGCTCCAATCTCCTGAGCCATATTGGAAAGCTTATTTTATTTAGCAAAGAGAGTGATGAAAATTACACTGGAGACGTCAACACTTTGGTAGCCCTGAAGCATTTTGGCACCCTCCGATCACAGGAACTGAATTGAGAGAGACTGCCCCGTTGCTGCGCTCGCTGCCTGTCCTAACAGGTGTATCAGGGAACGTTTGCCAAAAAGGCGGAGAACGGTGCATTTCTGATGAGGCAGTGGATGCCATTTGGCCAGAGAAGTAGCTTGATGATAATAATATGTAAAAACACAAGCAAAACATAACCTTATGTGAATCTCTGAGTATTGGGTTTGGTTTTTTTTGTTTTTNGCCTCTTGAAAATATTAGGATCAGGCAATGTATTTTAAATCACATCAACAGCCATTTTTAGAAAAGAGCACACTGTCTGGGCTCTACAACTCACCAGTCATGTAAAATGAAATAGGCTACAAACACCCAAACCTAATCCCTCTTTTGGTCCTTAATCAAAATGTATAACATTTTGAAATTCTCCAGCAACAGCATTTCTAAAAATAGACATTTAGGCTATCAGGGCAGAGTATTCTTCTAACCTTTTCAAGTGTTTGCAAATGACAAAATTGTTCCTATTGTAATTAATGGCATTATGTTGAGGAATATTGGGGAAACATACCTAAAGGCTCTGACAATAATTTTGTTACTAATATATTCCCCCAGTTTGCCTTTGAACTCTGTCATTCCTTGCCTTGCAGCTGTGTTTAATGAGTGCTGAGATTATTCAAATGAGCCCACAGCAGAACATTGTTTTCTTAGTTCCTAGATCTTGAGAAGACATCTCCTGCCACAGTCAGTAGGTAAAACCTGAATCACCACCTTAGCATCGAATTCAATTTTATGCTTAAGGGTTTGTAAGTACCTTTGTACCCTATAAATATAATTGCGCTCCGTTGTGATGGAGCTGATCTCTACTTACAGCAGCTGCCAATGAGCCGGCAATAAAACAAAGGGAGAAACAGCTCAGCCTGTCACCGATGAGTGAGAAGCCAAATGTGACTGTGCTTATGCCGTGGCACACAGGCTTCTGCGAGTAGATTGCAAAGAGAGCTTACAGGACGCTCAGCCGCAGCAGATTTGTATATGGGAGCTTGTTGCCATCTGTTATTTCCCATTCTTAAACCACTGGGTTTAGTCCCTGGGAGAGAAAAGGGAGACAGAAGGAAATTTAATTCTGTACGAAGATATATTGTGTGAGACATTTTCCAGCATGGAAAAAAATTAATAAGGTCCAATTTAAAACTGATAAATAGTCAATTCGGTATGGTAAGATTAAGGATTTTTCCTAAGGAATTTACAGAGATATAAGCATCTCATGAATAAATAAATTCAGCTGCAGCACACTAACGTATTTATTGATTCACAAGCCATTTGTTTGAGAGTTTGCCCCTGAGGAGCAGAAGGTACCCTATTATTATTGATAATATAAGAGTTACAGTTATATTCAGAAATGACAAACTACATTTAAATGATGTCTTGGGGTTAGAACAAGAACCCACCAAAGCCAGGAAATTCAAAGTTAAGTCTGACACTATGTCAGACTGTATGGTGTCAGGAAAAATGACAGTTGTGTCTTTGCGTATCTTGGCTTCTGTGGTTTATATCTCAATTTTAATGGCATAGATGTGATATCATTTCCCTCTAAATTCATTTTTGTTTTACTTTACCATAAATAAAAAAGAACAGCTCAGGACTGTGAATGTGGAAAGAGGCCACAACAGCTCTCCTGAGGTAATACCTGCCCGTGACAGAGGTGACTCGCTACCACTTGTCTAAAGACATACTTTCCAAATTGATTATTATTTATTAGTTGAATGTTTGCCTAGTTAAACAATTTACTGATAGCTTTTGCAGGCAGATATAAGGACAAAACACCTGGCCAAGAAGCTTACAGAGGAAGCTTGTAGGAGGCAAGCAAAATCACATGAGTGTGGCTTTGAGCAGCGCCAGGGCTTTGAGCTTTTTCAAACAGAAAAATATTTTTTCCAGTTATCCCTTTTGCTAACATCTGCTGGGGAAAAAACCCTTGAAAACAACATCCACCATGCTGGAGACTCAAATGTCACATCCGTGCTCGGCCTTGAACGGCGGCTGCTGGTGCTCCTACACCCCGTTACCCGCTGCATAGCCGGGGCGGCTGAGCTGGTTCCTAATGACCATCTTCACCGAGGAGCACACACCTTCCCTCGGGGGGGTCTCGGGGGACATCTTGCGAGAGACCTTTGGTCTTCTCATAATCCACATCCTTGAAGGATCTCCTGCCTGTGTACTAGCTAGCTGTGCTGTGTGTGTAATTTCCTTGCAGGTGGAAAAAGTTTAGCTAAAATTGTGCTTTCGTAGGTAGGGAAAAACCCACATTTGACTTCACTGTGTCCTGGGAGGCAATTCACCAAGCTTAAATTACAACTGGTAAGAATAAACTATGCTCCTAATCCTCTTTATTTGTGTAGCTAACAAGTGTCTCCCAGGTTACACAAACCTTTATCCTTCTGTATCTCCGCTCCTGGATCCAAATGGGAAACCTAGAGCTGTTTACACTGAATTTGTTGCACGTTGCACAGGACATTGCATCTGTTCATCAGTGGCAGGATTATATTCACAGATCAATGTATTCATGGACATTACGAAGGTTACAGTCTGGGTTAACTTCCAGGCAGCAAAGGGGGAATTCATCTGCTTTAGGGAGGACGGTTCAGGAATGTTGGACTATTTAAAGGGCTGGCATAAGAAGTGTTCAATAGGCTGTTTTTCACATGTACGACAAAACTGACAAACTGGACCCTTTCTTTAGGTATCTCAGTGCAGTAAAAGATGCAAAGTAGATGCTCAAGTGAGGATCCCCTATTTGAATATGAGGCCTAATAATTATATTTCCCTTGAAGTTATCCCAGGAGAGGTTTGCCATCAAAGCCAAACAGAGTATATCGCAGTGGACAAATTCACAGGTAGCAGCTCTTCTGCGATGTTTATGTTGATAAAAATCCATCATAGTAATCATCAGATTTTTCTCAAAATTTGAAGAAATAAAGCAACAGATGTGATGAATTTCCAGTGGTCATTACTAGTTTGAATTTAGCTAAGTTACAAAGCTGCCAGAAATTCTCACCAAAAAAATATGAAAAGCTGGTGCAGGTGAGATCTGTTTATTGGAAGTAGGGTAGGAGATGATGGTCTTTGAAGGCAATTTTGCAAATAATTCCTATTCTGTTAGACTTGGTCAGCATTTCAGCATGTGACTAATAACTAGGCTCATGGACAGAATTTTTTTTTTTTTTTTATCCCTGATACCCTTACAGCAGTAATCATGCATCTTGTCAGTTATTATAAAGATAAAGACAAATGTTCTCCATTGCTGTACTGTCAGCGCATTTCAGTACAAGCCGAAGGGTAGCACAGCACACCTGTTAGATGTGTGGAATATACCATTTGTCTTGTCATAGCCACAGAATCAGGTGTATCCTGAGATGACAGGATCTTCAGTGCAGGAAAAATTTAGGTCTGCTCTTTACGTTGCTGTTGACCATTCTGCTGCCATCTGTGTGCCTCCTCAAGGCTCTTCAATAAGTTAGGAGATAGGGAGTGAGATTCTCTCCAAAACCGCTACTTTTTACAGGCGGAAAAAACGTGCCTTTTAACTTGGCACACATCATATAGAAAACCAGTGAGCTATACATTCATTATTAAATACATGCAGCATGACTTGGAGACAGAAGTTCATGATCGTGACCTTTCTTCTTTTATTACATTCAGCTTTTGAAGAAACAGATGGGGTTTAGCTTAACTGTTAACATAAATTGCCATATGGAACAAAACACAGCTGATTATTATATTAACACCACTTTTAATATGTTTCATCATGTTATTGTGGCTCCAGTTGTCATGCTATTCTGTTCAGTATATTCATTCAAGAAATTTAATGTTGTATCTTACAAATTGAGATCCTATTACAAACATATGGTGTATAAATAGATTTTGCCACCTGGTGACTGTTAAAAATTTGTAAGGAAGAGATTGCCATAGTGTTAACTCCTCCCTGCTGGAAGTCAATTTTCCAATCGCAGACATTTTAAAGAAACGCGAAGAGGTGGAAACTCTTGATTTGCTGCTGTGACAAAGGGTTAATTGTGCTAATTGCATTGTAATACCTGCTCAGTTTAAAGCTTTTCCCCGTTGTGATTGTCTTGGGAGTCAAATTGTTTTTAAATTGGTTTGTCACTTGAATGCATTTGGAACTTTGTGATTAGGGTTGTGGAAACCGAGATAATGTCTAAGTTATATAACAGTTCCTTCCATAATCAATCACTGTCTCATTTTAGATCTACCTTAGAAGGTTCCTGCACACATGGGAATATGCCGACTGAGGTAATGGATGAGGTAAGCTAGCTGCTTGCTGGCTGTGAACATTTGCATTTCTTTCCACCAGCTAGTGCTGTATGGAATATTTGTGGGTTTTCTGCTTTCTAGAGTCAGGCCCATGACCTCCAAGAGTTATGGTAGACCATGAAATGAGCAGTTAAAAAAAAATACCAAAAAAACCCTTTCTTAAATCTTAAGAATGTTTGCTTAATCATGTTGCTCTTGTCTACTCTAACAAACAAGGAAAGAAGGGAGCAGACCCTACTTGTTGACCACTCAAGTCAAGTTTTTATGAGCCATGCACCAGGCCTGGAGATCTGTCAACTGGCAAAGCAGGTGGGGAGCGTTGTTACTCAAGGCAGCAGGGTCTGCTGTACCTTGCAGAAAGTACCTACCAATACAAGTCCTGTGGGCTTGTTCCTTTGTTTACAGATTTCAGTACAATACAAAGGTATTGAAATGTAAGAGAAAGGTAGTGAGTGAGAAAGGGATGAGGCTACTAGTAAGAATATCTAATTAATGGGTTAAGTTTTAAGGAAGTGGCTCCAATGGTAATTGGTGATCCTGGGAAAGGTAGCGGTGCCTATGCTCTGTAGTGACCTGAGCACCGTAAATGCTGAAGATAGATGGGTAGACTTGATAGGAATACAGTTACTCCAACAGTGTTATAGGGGCCAAGTAAAGGGCAAGTAATTCCCTAGGGAGGAAACTGATAAAAGGCATCAGGGTAGATTGATGGAAGGAACAAGAAATGGGTTAGCTGAAATTTATTGCAGACCTGGGTAGTGCTTGCTGTGGATAGAGTGGAAATATGAAGGAGAATTGAGTGGCAGTAACAGCCAGATAGACAAAGTGGAAGCAGCTAACGGGGAAAGGAGGCTGAAGAGCCGATTCAGATGGATGGAGAAATACATATAGGTGGGAGGTGGGTGCACAAAAAGCAAGTGTGGGAGGCTGAGACACGGGGGATCAGCAGCTAGTGGTACATGGGTGGGAGGGTCAGGGGCATGGGGGATGAGTGATGGAGAAGGGAGCTGTTCCAAATGATGAATGGGAACAGTGAGCATTGCGAGAAGGCTGTGACTGTAGTGAGCTGTGATAGAGACGGAGGCCTGGACTGAAAGATGTAGCATCCTTAGCATGCTGGGGACAAGGGGTAGGAAACATGTTCTGTTGGACCTGTGTGCATGTCTGAGGTGATGGAGCCTTTCCCATAGCTATGGGGTGCCTAATAAAAAATTATTACCTTAGGTACAGGCTGCTGAAAATATGGGCATTGTATATGGCAGCAAAAGATAAAGCAATAGCAACACAGAAAAGTGAATTCTCTCCCCAGCACATCCTTGATTCTCTGCACAGTCAGCCTCCTTAAACCAGCTGTGCCAAGTGACCAACAAGTGGGTCTATGGGAAAGTTACTGAAGTCTTTTGTATCTAAAACCAGTGCTATTGGGGCTGGGAACAAAGCCCCAAAGGACTTGTCAGGCCATTCATGTGTCCCACTCCAATGTATTTGTGTCCAGTGCCTATGTCAGAGCAGCTTCTGGTTACCCAACGACCCTTGTTACCCAATGGCACATGTTCATTGGCGTTCCTTGGCTGTTAACCCACAGCTGGAGGGAAAGTTTAAAGATCTGGTCATCACCAGAATTTCTGTCGTAACTTGGAATAATCAGATCTCTCTTTTTTGGTCTTTCTATGGGCAATCTATTTTTGACTACTGCAAGCAGGAGTGTGGGTTTTTTTGTTCATTTTCTTACCTGCTCTGCACCTGGTTAGATTCCCTTGGCTTAGATTTTCTTGAAAATAAATGCAAGTTGCTGCTGCAGCCTTCTGTTGTGCATCTGACCCTACTTGTGCTCTTTTTTTTCCTGTAGAAATGCTTAAATCACTACAGTAGTTGTTAATGATGGAAAATATTATTTAACATACAATATTGTTATGATCACATAAAATTTTAAAATCAAGATAAATTATTGTCAGTATCTTCTCTAGTATTTTTTGTCAGATATAAACTGCATATAACACAACTTGTTAATGAGACAGAAATGTACTGTATCAAGCTACTGTTCTCTGGCTTCTAAACGACTTTAAATCACATTGTATCTGATAATTACTAATGTTCCATTAAAGATCGGAAAGGCAATTCATTAAGAACTCCCAAAAGTCTTCTTTAAGTATTGCAATCTGTGTTTGGTTAAAAGTTTACATAAAATCAATACAAAATTATAGCAGCATAAATAGTTAAACAGTTCTCAGTTAATGTTATACTTGAATCTGTTCTGCTCTCAGCAGTTTGGAAAATGTAAGTTACAGAGGAAGAGTAGCTGAGATGTTGGGGAAGGAGGATGCAAATGATTTTGCTGTTCTGAATGCCATGTGGAATGGAAAAGCATCAATCTATTACTTGCCAGTGATGCCTTTGTAGTCTTTTTTTTCATCTCCTGGAGGAATCTTCAAAGTGTCATCAAAATAATAGCAAGAGAAAGTTTTTACTGCATACTAGTTCTTGCTAGGAAAATGTTTAATATCATTCTGTGGTAAGAAGTGATTCCAATTTTAATTAAGGTCCAAATCATCTTCTCTCTACACAAAAATAAGAACAGTAAAGCAGCAGGTGCTGAGGCTGGGGAATAAGTGTTTCATCCCTTGAAATAAAATTGAGGACAAAAAAACCCTCCAAACAAACCACAAGTGAAAAATAAACTAAGGAAAATTACTTTCACCTCCACCTACTCTGCCAATTTATTCACTAGGACATTATTTACCTCTGTCTAAAAGTCTCAAAACCAAAAAAAAAAGCCCAACCAAAAAAACCCACAAAAAAAAACCCAACCAAAAAACAAACAAAAACCCCCCTCTAAACCACTCGTCAATTTTCCAGCCTTGCAGGGTAATTTCAGCTGTTTGATTATGAATAGAATGAATGTTCTACTTACTGAACTAAAGCAATGGATTAGTCATAGCTGGTGTCAAAAGTTGTTTTTGTTTACAAAGTGGCGGTGTTGGGTATATCTAAAGAAAGACTCCCAAAAGTCACATTTGTACCACAAGCAAATAGTTCAAACCTCAAGCTGGAAAAATACATATTAATTCTCTTTCTCTTCTTGGCAAGTAATGTAAAAGAAATCATCTCAAAAGTCAGTTCAGAGCACTGCTGTTAAGAGGCACATAACAATTGTACAAAACAGAGCCGCGGCAGAGATGGGTAGTCTGTTGATTCCCATTGTATTACTCAAGGATAAAGGAGGGGTGTTTTGATTTGGAAGGGTATAAGCAGCAAATCATTTGCAAAGGATTTAACCAGTGTCCCACACCGCATATATCATCTCATTTGTGTCTCTAGCTGGGTCTTTGAAACCCTCCACTGTCTGCGCTTTGAGAAACCCAGGCAAAAGGACTTCCATTCTCTAGGGGTTTTCATCCCACCCAAAAGCAAAGCGACCCATGGCTTTGCTCCACAGCAAGTTCCCATGACTATCTTCATGTGAAGAACTCCTCTTGCTCATTAGTACTCCAGACACCATGGAGATATGCAATTTTATGGCAAGTGAGAGACATGCTGTTTGGCAAAAATGTTGTTTTTCTGGTAAAGCAGACTGAAAGCCACGGTGTAATGAACTTGCTTGGCTTGCCACAGATCAGCCTTTGGAAGAAAGATCTATATTTAGGACTTATGAAAAAATCAGCAGTCCTTCCCTACCTGAACATCCTATTTGCTTTAGACATAAAATCTAATTTCTTAATGAGGGTATGTGTGGATCTTATCAACCTGCAGTTAATGATAAAAGCAAATCTTATAAACAGGCAGACTTTAAATAACACATTAAAGCTTATCACTGATGATATCTTTAATTATAGTAAAGCAAATTGTAAGACAGTCTAATGGGAAATACAAATTACTTGTTAAAATTATTAACAGAGTTAATGTGCTTACATTTGTTTATGTGTACAGGAATCATTTCAAATATTTGACTGCAATGACAATATGTGTAAAGATCAATTAAAAGTCAGGAAGATGAGATATTGGATTTTCAGACCTTAATAGGATTTCATCTGCACTTGTTATATTATGTTATCCACTTATAATTGAGCTTCCATCATATCATAGAATCTGTCATTTCACCAATTTATATTTCTAACCTCTAATGAAACTTCTATTTGCTAAGGAGAATTTTTGAAGCCCATGGTCCTTGTGGAGCTGTCTGGTACAAGCATTAATCTGCCCCACTCGGAGGTTGGGGGTTCAGGCTATTGACACGAAAAACAAGTGTAGCACTGGCAATGCCTAGGTAGTCGCCTACTTCACAAGCATCGCTACCCTCACAAGTTGATCTAATAAATAGCTTAGGTGAAATAAAAGGCCATTTTATGTGTAACAAGCAAGGTAAATTGGTAAGATGAAAATCACCAGGAGACTGTCTAATATTAGTTTATTAAATTCAGCAGAATTAAAATAACAACCATAAATGCCACTAAAATACTTTTGTTTACTAGTCTGTCGAGTCAGTCCTGCCACAGCTGAGGAGGCTTTGTCCCTGGAATGAGTCTGTGATACTCCATCAGCACCATTTTGTGGGGTCCACTTGGAGTTGCTCAAACTCACTGGAGGTTTCCAGCAATGCGACCTTGATGGGGATCCCCTACAAACCATGGCCACGGCCCCACTTCATCCAGCCCTGCCTATCCTTTGCATTGGCTGATGAGATGTAGTTGCTCCAGTGGAGTAATCTTCTCTACTTTGGGGAAGTGTGAGTGCTAGGATGAGCCTCCTCTTACATGAACACAGACTCAAAAATAGCGTAAAGCCAGGGTCTTTCAGTGTTCTTAGACTGAAGCTATTGTAAACAAAAGTGATTCCTCTAAACAAATATCCTTGTAATTTAGCTTATCTTTTCTTCTAGTTTCCATGCAGTATTCCAAGACAATAATTTGTGTGTAGAGTGGACCTTGGCCAAGGTATTTCTTTAGAGAGCTAACATTTTAGCAGTACTTTATTGTAACAGCAAGCTTAACCTTGAAACCAACAGATGTTGCTTTGAAATGATCTGATGTAAGGTAGTCTGTAAAGCCAAGCTTAGATGATAATGAAGGGAAAAACACCAGACACAGAGGATATACTGATGCTGTGTTTGAAAGCACCTATCTGTACTAAATTTTCTGGCCAAACTATATATATATATATATAAAACTTTTTAGCAAGCAGAGAATTTAAGTTTTTCCTGACATCAGTCTGACCCTTATTTAAACTCTCCACTGCTAGAGATTGTCTGAATTGATTACACCTGGGACATTAAGTAATGTGCTACAAAGATATCACATTGCACTCTCTCTTCTCTGATATTTTGTACAGTTGCATAAAACAAAGAAATATTTTCAGGAAAAAAAAAGAAAAAGAATAGGAGGGGGGAAGAAAAGGGAGAGAATATGAAAGAATATATGCCAGGTTCTTTGGCGGTATAAACTGGTATTGCTTCTAGTCTAGCCCCAGGTTTATTTACAGAGCCAAATACTGTTGCTGAGCCGATTTTTAATGACATGAGAAAAAACTGAATAGAAATAGACTTGCAAAATAAGACCAAGCACATACAAGTAAAACTACAACAATCTTCAGGAAAACAAGTCTCACACCATGGGCTGTCCAGGCTAACCAGTGAGCATTCCCTGTGGTGCCCTGATCACCAGCTGTATTGCTGTTACCCAACTGAACAATAACCCCATTTTAAACACTAAACATAGAGTAGCAAATGTTTTTGTACGAGCGTAGGCACCCACAGCTGCAAGGAGCAGTTGTGTGCGTGCTCATCCCTCGGTAAATGAGGTCAGGGAGGGCTCTGAAAGCCAGGAACATCGGAGACCAGCAGGCAGCCCCCCAGTGCTCTGATTTAGTCCTGTCCTCTCTGAAATATTGGGGTGCCCATTCCCAGGTGAGTGTCCTGAGCGCCACAGCTGCTCTGGGAGGTTAATGACTCAGCTCAGCTCCCTCTGATGTTTCCCCTCGAGCCTGGGTGAGCACCCCGCAGCAGATGAGGTCAGGCATTGCATGTTGCCTCACCTGGCTGGGTGTCTCAGGAGGAGCCCCTTTCCCCAGGGAGCACCATTTTGGCATCTCGCTGTCCCTCATGCCAGCAGGCTTGGGTTGCTCCCTTCTCGTCCACTGCCTTTTTTCAAGCAACCCAGTGTCATCGTGCCAGCTGTGACAGTTTTAGGTGCTGAATTTTCTTCAGGGCTGTGACTTTCATGAGGCAGTAAAAAAACCCTACCCTATTCCTTTTGTTGGTTTCACCCAAATTGATTTAATTGCCTTGGAAAAGCCAAGCTATGTACCCACATCCATTTCCATAAGAATGTGTTATTTGAAAATCTTCTCAAGATCATTTTTTGCACTGAAATTTCCTGATTTGGTGTGCTTTGCTTTTTGGCCTTTGAATGGAGCCATCTAAGCTTTTAGAAAAAGAAAAGAAAATAAATCACGTCCACTCATTTCAGGACTAGGTTCTGGGTGATGCTCAAATACCCACCTAACGTGGCATGGAGTTACAGAGGCAATTGCTCATGCAGTTCTCTGAATGCTAAAAATGATCATATGAGGGGGGGATCAGGATCATGATATGTTGCAGGTGTAGACATAAGTTAGAGTTGCCTCAGAATGTACAAAGTGTTGAACTTTCAAATAGGCTGAAATTTGTAGTTTCCCCCTTAAAAACACGGAGCTGCTTTCATTATTTTATTTGCTGGCTTGTTACTACGGCAACATGTATATGAATAATTCATTCCTTCTTCAACTTTATCTTAACAAAGTCAAAGACTGCATCCTAAATATCAAAGCAGACCAAACTCTTTTTTTCCTTCCACTTTTTCCAGCTAAAATGGTATCACTATCCTTTAGTATGATTATGCTTGTGACAAGTATTATTCTCAATTACTGTTGGTCATGGCCTGAAATTATTAAGCATTCAGTCCTTTCCATGATGCTTGCACTTAGAGAATATTTTAGTCTATTTTTGTTAATTGATCTTCCTAATCCATTCCTTTTTAAAGCATTTGAAAAAATACATTTATATGTGAGGTTAGCCTTTAAAAACCCTATAACTTCTTTCAGTTATTTTCCCCTTGCTGATATTTGCCAATTTAATGAGAAAAACTAGCCAGACGTGGTCATCGAAAGCCCCAAATTTCACTTTGACTATGAAATAGATCCCCGCATCTGCAGGGAAACTGCCCAACGTGTCAGACGGCGGCTGCCTTTGATCGTACCAAGTCAGCCGGAGGGATGCGCTACGAAGCTCCAGGTACCGCAGAAAGCGACGCAGGCCTGGCCGGCAGCCGAAGGGAAGACGATTGTGCAGAGGAAGCAAATAGTCTGGCACAGGGCTTGGCAGCGCGGCTGGCATCAGAGGGGCAAAAGGCTTTATGAAAAGCAGGAGAGATTCTCCCTCGAGACCCGCCTGTGGGTGACTGCCACGGTGGGACCACAGCAGAAAGGTAGAAGGCAGGTGGCATCACGCAGCGGTCGCAGATACGTAGCGTCCTGGTTACCCTCCTTGGGTTGCACTTTGATGACATCCTAAATTTTCTGTTAGTTTTCTTTTACTGACTCTTTTCACCAGAAACCTGACAGGATTGCTAGGAGGGCCTTTTGCTCTCTGCTAATATGTTTCAAAGCCACTCATACCTACAGTCGGCAGAGAAAGATGAACTCTTCAGATTGCGTTTTGCAAAATATTTTTATTGTTGAAGGGATGTGGAGCTGTTCCAAAGATTTTTTTGAGTGATTTCCAGTGTCTCAAAAAAATTGTTCTAATTTAGTCGATCTTTGAAAAGAAGCAATTCACTTGATGAGTCTTCAGCTGCTTCACTTTTCTTCCCATTCCCTCTGCATATAGTCTGATATTTATTGACTTAAAATCATACCAAAAAAAAAAAAATATTTGCGGAACTTTCCTAGAGTTGCAAATGAGAAAGCCTGTCAATACTTTTCATAATCGAGAAAAAAGCCGCTTAGGGATAGCTGACATTTTACAAAATCAAAGCAAGTGTTCTGCTATATTTTTAAAGATTTAGACAACTCCTGAAAAGAAAAATGGGAAAAAGTGCTCCCAATTCTGAGTGAATACAGATATTTTTTTAATGACATTCTCAGTCAATTTCCTATGTAATATGAATGATCAGCAAGCAGAGTTGTCTGATTTTTGTCATATTTATTAATGATGTACAATACTAGCACGGTACCCTGTGCAAATTATAAGCTGATTAGTTTTCAGCCATGTCAGCTAGTACTTTGATCCTATCTGAATTGATATGCTAAGCAAGGAGAAAGTAAATCATTGCTTAGGTGGGAAGCCTATATCAATGCCACGTGCTTCTTAAAAGGCAGGAGAGGGACAACATATAGTTAGTTCATCTAGGCTATTTCTTGTGCTCCAGCCAGCTCAGCCAGAGCTGGCTCATGTACACAGTCAGCACTGTCAGCCTGTGCTGCACAAGCACGTAGAAGAAATATCTCTGTGCTGCAGAAAACAGTGATGGGCATTTGGTAGGTCCAGGCTGAGCCAGTACCAAGTCCAAATGGCAGCAGAGATTGCACTGCTGGAAGTGCTCTGGTTTAACTGGGCCATGAAGCGGGAGGGTCTTCCCACTTTCGTGTGCTGCAGACAGCTTTGTCTTTAAGCCTCTGACTATTAATCCTGATGGCTTTGCCAAATCTTGGTTTGTGACCAGTCTGCTTCTTGCAGAAGAAGGCTGTGTAGCCAAGCCCCCAACATCTTAAAATTAATGTGCATGACTGCATGCCATTAAATAGTTGCAAGATTTCACCCTCAAAAGGTCATGTTTTATCGGTAGGCAGGGCACTTCTGTTGACAGCTTGAGCTAGGCAATGTGTGTACGCACATCTGGGCGTGCATATGTCTGTGATGAGGTGCTGTGAGCAAGATGTAATTGTAATGTTGGGCAAAGGTTCAAAAAACTAGTCTCTCTCCATTAGGTCGAAGAAACACTGTCCTTTAACGCAGCATTATAAAAGTGTGACACAGAGAACTAGATTAAGAATCAGAACTTGAAGCTAACTACTATAATTCAATAGCTATTTGAATTATAATACTGTGAAGATAGATACCATGTCTTGTGACAGAGAAGAGAAAGGCTTTAATAGTTTCTATGTAACAACTGCAACACATCCTACAATTTAGCTCTTCTCATTATGGCTTTTATTTCAACGCACTGTACAATATTTTGCTGCGAGAGGTCTGTACATCTGTGTGTATGAAATAAGGTGATGGCTTTACAAATATCTCATTCTGGCTGCGTCCTGCAAATCATTGTGCAGGGAGGAAAGAAAGAGGGAGCAGATGAGTTGCATGGGAAATGACGGTAGAGCATAATCTTTTAAAGCACCTTGTCACAGAAGCATACTTAGGACCATATTGATCGCAAAACTCACTACCTTGTAGGAATGATGCAGGATATGCTAAGGCATTGCAAACAATGGGAAATGAAACTTTCTATTATTAGACAAATGATTTTGTTGTTCTTTAATGCTTTGTGGAAAACAAATAGACTTTTTTGTCACGGCGGGAAAGGAAGGCAACAGAAAACACATTGCATTGTCATTATCAGATGAGACTGTCGTGTTTATTTCTCTTATTTTATGTGTTACAGTTTCAGTCTGCTGATACTTTCTCTGCTCAGAGGGCAGACCCAAAATGAATCTGATCGTGCCTGACACCAAGTATGAAAGCCCTTGATATATTTCTTTGCTCTGTTGGGTGCCTATAGTGAACAGCATTTTATTTTTTAGTCATCCATGTTATACACAAGACTCCAGTTCAGTGGAGTTTTCTTACTCAGAAAGCCATATAGGCATGGACTTTAATCAACAGGATTTAAAGTGGGCTTTAAAATAAGTCTTTAATAGTGTAGTCCTAGAGACCAATGTAAATGGACTTAAGTATATACTTAAATATATTCCTGAGCTAAAAATATAACTCACATGAGAAATCTCTGAGAAAACCGGTAAGCTCTCAGCTGCAGTTATGTCCTCTGTAAAATAGGAGTAATTGTACTGATAGCATGAGCCTTTTGGGAAATCCACGATATAATGTTGAAAACAGCTTGCATACAGCAGCCTCCCGAGGGACGTGATTCCCTTTGCTGTCAGAGTGAATGACTTGCTCCTGAGCTGCCAACAACATTGCAGGTTGCCCATGAGGATATGAACACATATGACCTAGGAGCAGGATGCAGAGCAAAGGAACTTGACTTCAAGAAGGATCACAAAGAAGGGGTAAGAAATTTTGCCAGTGGTGGTCCCAGAACTTCCCTCCCTGATGTTTTTAGCCACAACTTCTTTCCAAGCCTCCTTACCAGAAGCTGCTCCCACAGAAAGGAGAGAGGACGACTGACTTTGCCTTTTGCTTGCTCTTTCCAGTGATGAGCTGATGAGGCTTGGCTTATTGATTGAGAAGTGCTGGTTGAGGAAGTCAGAAAGTAACGGAGGTGTAATTAAAATTTCCTTCTTAGTGGGAACTTGATGTGTTACTTCCCTGAAAGAACCTGTTGGATCCATCTTGTCTGCAGCAGCTGGAGCAGGAAATCTCTGCAGAAGGGATTAATTCTCCTGGTTCTTGGAAGCGGCATGCACCAGCGGGAGCAAGCAGGGACACAGTGGAGGTCAAAATGACCTGTTATATCAACTCCTGCCTGTCAAGTGGTGTATTACTTGCCTGGCAGCCACACAATCTGTGATGAAATCCACAGATTTAAAGTTTTGCTGNCAAGCACGTAGAAGAAATATCTCTGTGCTGCAGAAAACAGTGATGGGCATTTGGTAGGTCCAGGCTGAGCCAGTACCAAGTCCAAATGGCAGCAGAGAGTGCACTGCTGGAAGTGCTCTGGTTTAACTGGGCCATGAAGCGGGAGGGTCTTCCCACTTTCGTGTGCTGCAGACAGCTTTGTCTTTAAGCCTCTGACTATTAATCCTGATGGCTTTGCCAAATCTTGGTTTGTGACCAGTCTGCTTCTTGCAGAAGAAGGCTGTGTAGCCAAGCCCCCAACATCTTAAAATTAATGTGCATGACTGCATGCCATTAAATAGTTGCAAGATTTCACCCTCAAAAGGTCATGTTTTATCGGTAGGCAGGGCACTTCTGTTGACAGCTTGAGCTAGGCAATGTGTGTACGCACATCTGGGCGTGCATATGTCTGTGATGAGGTGCTGTGAGCAAGATGTAATTGTAATGTTGGGCAAAGGTTCAAAAAACTAGTCTCTCTCCATTAGGTCAAAGAAACACTGTCCTTTAACGTAGCATTATAAAAGTGCGACACAGAGAACTAGATTAGGAATCAGAACTTGAAGCTAGCTACCATAATTCAATAGCTATTTGAATTATAATACTGTGAAGATAGATACCATGTCTTGTGACAGAGAAGAGAAAGGCTTTAATAGTTTCTATGTAACAACTGCAACACATCCTACAATTTAGCTCTTCTCATTATGGCTTTTATTTCAACGCACTGTACAATATTTTGCTGCGAGAGGTCTGTACATCTGTGTGTATGAAATAAGGTGATGGCTTTACAAATATCTCATTCTGGCTGCGTCCTGCAAATCATTGTGCAGGGAGGAAAGAAAGAGGGAGCAGATGAGTTGCATGGGAAATGACGGTAGAGCATAATCTTTTAAAGCACCTTGTCACAGAAGCATACTTAGGACCATATTGATCGCAAAACTCACTACCTTGTAGGAATGATGCAGGATATGCTAAGGCATTGCAAACAATGGGAAATGAAACTTTCTATTATTAGACAAATGATTTTGTTGTTCTTTAATGCTTTGTGGAAAACAAATAGACTTTTTTGTCACGGCGGGAAAGGAAGGCAACAGAAAACACATTGCATTGTCATTATCAGATGAGACTGTCGTGTTTATTTCTCTTATTTTATGTGTTACAGTTTCAGTCTGCTGATACTTTCTCTGCTCAGAGGGCAGACCCAAAATGAATCTGATCGTGCCTGACACCAAGTATGAAAGCCCTTGATATATTTCTTTGCTCTGTTGGGTGCCTATAGTGAACAGCATTTTATTTTTTAGTCATCCATGTTATACACAAGACTCCAGTTCAGTGGAGTTTTCTTACTCAGAAAGCCATATAGGCATGGACTTTAATCAACAGGATTTAAAGTGGGCTTTAAAATGAGTCTTTAATAGTGTAGTCCTAGAGACCAATGTAAATGGACTTAAGTATATACTTAAATATATTCCTGAGCTAAAAATATAACTCACATGAGAAATCTCTGAGAAAACCGGTAAGCTCTCAGCTGCAGTTATGTCCTCTGTAAAATAGGAGTAATTGTACTGATAGCATGAGCCTTTTGGGAAATCCACGATATAATGTTGAAAACAGCTTGCATACAGCAGCCTCCCGAGGGACGTGATTCCCTTTGCTGTCAGAGTGAATGACTTGCTCCTGAGCTGCCAACAACATTGCAGGTTGCCCATGAGGATATGAACACATATGACCTAGGAGCAGGATGCAGAGCAAAGGAACTTGACTTCAAGAAGGATCACAAAGAAGGGGTAAGAAATTTTGCCAGTGGTGGTCCCAGAACTTCCCTCCCTGATGTTTTTAGCCACAACTTCTTTCCAAGCCTCCTTACCAGAAGCTGCTCCCACAGAAAGGAGAGAGGACGACTGACTTTGCCTTTTGCTTGCTCTTTCCAGTGATGAGCTGATGAGGCTTGGCTTATTGATTGAGAAGTGCTGGTTGAGGAAGTCAGAAAGTAACGGAGGTGTAATTAAAATTTCCTTCTTAGTGGGAACTTGATGTGTTACTTCCCTGAAAGAACCTGTTGGATCCATCTTGTCTGCAGCAGCTGGAGCAGGAAATCTCTGCAGGAGGGATTCATTCTCCTGGTTCTTGGAAGCGGCATGCACCAGCGGGAGCAAGCAGGGACACAGTGGAGGTCAAAATGACCTGTTATATCAACTCCTGCCTGTCAAGTGGTGTATTACTTGCCTGGCAGCCACACAATCTGTGATGAAATCCACAGATTTAAAGTTTTGCTGACAGATCTTCTTGGTAACTTTTAAATTTAATTTTAAAGTTATATCTTGGGTCTGAATTCTGCGATTATTGTTTAGGAGGCAATTAGTAATCCAGATACTGTATTTTTCACAAAGAGGGAACATCTAAGTTCAAACACAATGTCTGAGGGACCTAAATGGGATGCCTGTGCGATGGGCTAGTAATAGCATTGTCCTTCAGTATATGCATATAGAGATAGAGAAAAAAATGATACCTTCTCTAGAAAATTTCCACATCATTTCCCATTCCACCATGACCATGCTGATCCGATCACTTATTCTTCAGTATCATAAACAAGTCATAATATATTAGTGAAAGCAGTTGCAAAGAGTTCATATACCTGACAGGAATTCTGAGAAATAGGTTATACAGCATTGATCTCCCAGGAGGCCTTAAATAACAATCTAAAATGTATGGGACAGTGATCACTGGGTTTGTTACTGCCATTTCAGCTTGATATTTTGCAATTTATAGTTTCTTGATAAATTGGAATCCATTCAGCTGGTTCATATTCTGTGGGACTATGGAACTGTCTACATTACACTGAAGGATTAAAGTGAGATGCAAATGACTTGGAGGTGTCTAATGCCTTTGCTTAGCAAATTAATGTAGATCTGAAATCATCTCTACCCCATTAGAAGGAATAAGATGCTACAAAACATCAACATGCAGACAATGCATTAGCTCAGGGTGCCTCTCCACTCCAAGAGGACATTCCAGCCCCTATTTTCAGGATTTCCCACTTGACTGTTCGAAACTATTGCCTTAGGCTAAAACTTGTATTTGTAAAACAAGGTTTCAGGTTGGTGATATATTATTTTCCAGTCACATTTTTAACATTGCAGAAGGGGGTGGGGGTTGAAAATCAAGTTGTCATTCAATTTGTAATGCTCTGGGAGTATAAAAAGGAATATTTGCAGTTTGAAATGTACTTTTCCCTCCTAATTAGTTTCTGGATGTTGGTAGCAATCTGATTTTTCTGTTAAAGAATTCCACTGGTACAAGCGGACATACCATGAAACGTCTGCAAAATATTTTGGAAGGTTATGCTTTTCAAGTCAGCATCTTTGAGACTCCTAAGATTGAACAGGGATTGGTGCCTTGGGAAAAGTTTGCTAAAAAAAAAAAAAAGTTGGCAGAGTTGTTTTGTTTGAAAATCAATCTACTATATGTGAGTGATAATTTTCTTTCTTATAGATTTCACGTGTTCAATATGGAAGCTTCTGCAGAATGTAACTGGTGATCTGCCACCATCAAGGGTTTGCAGAGTTCCTCTCTGCAGAAAGGACTCATTCCCTGATCCATGCATCCACACTCAGCACTGCAGGGTTGACTTTTAGGTCTCTCTTTCCGGTTACTTTGGGGACATCCTGCTGCTGGAGCAACTGACTGTCACTATCATTTCATTTTGTCCTCCTTTGCTCAGCCACTGCACTGAAAATCCATTTGGCTGCTTTTCTGCAGAAGTCATGTAGACAAAACCCACCCAGCAGCTGGCAAGCTGTTGGCCATCATTTGCAGCAGAGCGATATTTTGCGTAGATTTTTCTGCTTGGTTATTTTTAATTTAGATCATTTCAACAACCTGACTGCTCAAAGAGAGGTGCCAGGACAGCCCTGGAGCAGGGCTGGGAGAGATGGCTTCCCTCCTGGGAGCAGAGGCAGGGCAGTAGGGGGTCTGCTGCCTTCAGACCATGGTCCTTGAATACAGCTAAGCTGAAGCACTTTCACCTCCCCAAACCATGTACTGAAGATGTCGGATCTTCGGCACCATCTGCTTTATTCTACAGGTCTGGTCCCATGCCATGACTTGGTAACTGTAGGTGTAGTCAACAGCAAGTTTTGGCTGTTATTTTTGAGAAAAGGAACGCAAAAGCTGAAAAATTGTAGTCTTTTCAAAGCAAGTGCCGTGCCACTCAGTTGAAGTATCCAGCTGGTGTTGCCATGATGCTACTGCAGAATTGGGATATTGCTAGTGACAGCATGCTGCCCATGGAGCTCTAATGGATTAAAAGCAATGTCTTTGGTGAGTGCTTTGCTCATTTAGATACGTAGTTACTAGAAACCTCTCTTCCCTGCTTCTGTAATGATTCCTTTGCTTTCCTGCAGTCTCTTTATGTGGTGGTGCATTCTTGACTAGCACCACTCAGAGACAGGATACAGGACTTGGGACAGACGTAAAAGACACACCACTGGCAGGACTCTCACATGAAGTGGAAGTTCAGGTCAAGGCCATTTCCCTTCTTCCTGTTTCATCCTCTCCCCAGCGTGAAGGAGGTCACTCCCCCTTCATCTTCTCCATACAATTCAGGCTTTAATCTTACCACCCCTCGGCCAACTCTCTTCCAGGCTGAGGAATTCTCATCTATTCTTCTCTTCTTGAAAGGCTGCCATAGTCTGGCGCTCTGTTTTCTTCCTCCTCGTGTTAGCCAGTTCTCTCACATCGCTTCTGAGGTGACTAAAATTGCACACAGTCATAAAAATGCGTGTGTGCCCTGAATTTGTAAGTGACCTAAGGTCCTTTCTGTTTTGCTCTGATAACTTTTCCAATAACTCTGAATATCTGATTTGCCTTTTTTACCCATCATTGTGCTGAGGTGCCTACAAATCCAGTATCCTTTTGTGCATAATAATTGCTAAGTTAGAGCTCATCCATGGACATGTATAGTTTGGGTTATTTTCCACACACATACTCTGTTTCATGTTTATTACATTGGAATATCATTTGCCATTTTATCACCACATAATATCAGTATATCCTTCTGTGATTATTCACAATCAACTCTAGTCTGCAAATGTGGTCACCTCATTCCCATTTATAGCTCAATTCTAAACATGCTGAAGAGCATAGATGCATCTGGGACCTCATGGTAACATTCCCACACTGAAAATTGGGCAACTGTACTTACCTTGTAGTACTTTGTTTCCTCATACTAACTTTACCTTTTAATCTCAGATAATTATTTGCAGAAATTTAGAGCAATTTCATATCAGAAGGATTGTAGCTCCTTGTCTCCGGTTCAGAAGGCTGAGTCTGGGACTTCTGCTTGTAAGTGAAGTTGTTAGGGATTTCTTAGTGATTTCTGCAAAGCTGCATTTTTATAAAGAAATAAAAGAAAATATTTTTGCACTTCTGTGATGCAATGGACAGGTATAGATGTTATTTGGTTTCTAATGTTGTTATCGTTATTACAAGCAGTTCTATGACTTGCAGAAATCACACCGCCTCTCTTTCATTGATTCTCCTAGGTCTAACAAGGATTCCCCTTATTAGTCTTTCAGTAGGATCACGGGTAAGACTCCCTTCTGCATAGCTGTTTATCTTTGAAAAACCTTTTGGCAGATTAAAAACCTCCTCTTTTTGTCTTTGCCAAATTTGGTTGAAACTGGGTTCAAAAGTTGCGTGGGAAAACCAGACACACAGATATGTGCATGCAGCGTGACAGCAGGAGCCCTTTCCTTAGGCAGCTAGGTTAAAGCAAAGTACAGAGTACGTACTCTGAATTCTCCTGTAGTCTTGTATGCTCACTCCATTGCCATGCATCTGGCTCTTTGTAGTCTTTGTCAGAAATCTGACATCTCCGGGTATGCATAATGTATACTTCAAGAAAAGACAAAACCCACGTTGCTATATATACAGCCATATAATAACAGTGATACATTAATTGTTTTGTGAGCTTCAGAAAGTATTTCTATAGTGTCAACTAATGTTGAGTGGAATAATGTGAGTTTAAGCAAAAGCAGTTTCCATGGTTACACTGGAGGTATTCTAAATATAGCACATGATGTAATCAGTTACAGGGACTAGATACAAGATTGCTGTGTATTTCAGTAAGAAGTTTCTTCTCTGGAGATACCTGTGAGAAAGTGTCTATATTACTTGAGGATACTATTTTTCAAATTATTTCTGTTGTCCCATGATTTTCTGCTCCTCAGAGCCTTTCCATTTTTCCATTTACAGGCTGGTAGCTTCTTTATAGTTATTATAAATCATATACATCAGATCACTTTAATGCTTTTACAGAATTCTTAACACCAAATGTAACATTCCAGAAAACAGTTTCCACATCTGGCCAGAGGAAGATTGTAGTTTTTGTAATCTCTTCTACCCCCATATATTAAAACCCTGTTATCAGCATCTGTCATATCTGTCTATCCATCTTATCTGTGTATATGTCCATCTATCTTTGTTCCCGTTGCTGTCATGTCTCCAGTGCCCTCTGATCTGATTTTATCCAGAGAGAAAAGAATGGCTTAATGATCCGAACACATCTCCTTTTCCAAGATGTGTAATAAAACATTCCCCTTCCTCACCCCCAACCGAGCCATTATTTCCCAATGGAACAAATTTTACTCTGTGAAATTTGGACTAACTACGTAGCATGCAATACACAAGAATGAGTAAATAGGTAGGATGAAGATTTGTTGTCACCGGAGGGGAAGAGGGGTCAGGAGAAAATATTCAGGGAATTTATTCACAGTTGTTTGTCCAGCTCTCCTTTGTGGCCCTACTGAGTCCTGTTGACATTCTGATTTCTCTCCGAGAATGTAGTTCATAGTAAGTGCTAAGGGAAAGTAAGTCACTTGCTACAGACAGAGCGGTTTTCTTCCACAGCAAGCTCTTTTAGTGTGTCTAGCTTCAGTCATTCCTGTTTTAATCAAGAGTTCCTTTCCATTCCCACTGTTTCTTTTACTGTTCTACCCCATTTCAACCTTAATTCATTTTAAAAATGACACATTGCATTTCAGGAGTGCTAAAAGAAATATGGTAGCTTAGATAAACTGCAAAAAATGTCCTTCTCAGAAAGGACTGCTATACTCTGAGTCAGGGTTTCTTTGTTTATTAATAGCAACTGGTCAACAATTACTTGTCTTCTCAGAGCAGAGTGTTGTAAACGTGCCGCATTTCCAGATCAGCAGAAACAGCATTCCTGTTTTCCACGGGCAAAGAGTGCCAACGTATGTAAGATGCCTGCATTAACAGCTAGAGGCTAAAAATCATGCATCCTATTGTGTTTTCACCCCTTCCAATAAACCTGTTATTAATCTTAGTTTCCAAACTTTTTTTTTTTTTTTTTCTGGTGCAGATAGCCTGAAGACGATGATGTGACAATGACGAAAGACTGCAATAAAGGGCAGCTGAAACTTTTTGGGCAGAGGTTTCTACTTTCACAAGGCAACAGGCAGTGGCAGCATTCGATGAACAGAAATGAATTTTATTTTCAAAATATGAAAGCTCATAGAATTATAGAAATTATGGAAGAAAAAGATATATTGGGTCATCTTTTCCACACCGAAGGCTGTGGCAGCTTTGTCCCTCCCTTATAAGGTGCATTCTGAGTCTACGTTTAACGTCTCAGGAGAGAGGGCTTAACGGCTTACTGTGAAAAACTGTTCTCCTATATAACCAGTTTCATTACCAAAGCTTGCGTTTATATTTAGCTGTGAATGTATAATTTCTGAAAAGATGATTCTACTGTTGTTCCTGCTTTTACCTGTGACACCAGTTTAATCAATTTGTTTCCATCCTTAGTGTTTCAGGTGTTTCTGGTACTTCTGGATGGTTCATGTGTCCTCCCGCTCCTAGCTGGTGCTCAGCAAACCCAGTCATATTTAGATTTCTCACCTTTCCATGTAAGTCAGAACCTGTGATTGTCAATTAGCCTTTCTTGGTAAATGCCTCTTCTTCCAGATAGGTTACTGATGCAGTTGAGTAAGATTTTTACCTCGGTAGAAATGTTTCTGTAGTAGAGTTAACCATGTCGAAGGCTGCAGCCAGTGCCATATTCCTGACCAGATGTTGACAGTAGTAGATTTGAGGGGGAATGAAATGTAAAAAGTATCTGAGCATTGTAAATGTCAATTAAACTGACTCACTGAGTGAAATTCTAATACCACTGAAGTCAAAGACAAGCTGCAACTGGCTATGATGTCTTTTTGCACTTGTAATCAAAGCAGAGCTGCCCCTGAGAACTCTTTTTTCAACAAGGTGGTTCGATCAAGTCCAAATTAGGGCTGTTAGGTGAGGACCTGTGTGCCACTGATCACTTTCAAAACAATAATCCCTTTTCCTTTTGCTCATTCTTTTGAAGGCCTCCTGATCCTTCCTCTCCATAGGTGTCAAAACGCCTGGATGGAGAGCTGTCACAGGCGATCTTCCCCAATGGAACAGAGGCTTCCTCCAGCAGCCATTGATCTGCCCTAAAAATGCAAACCACCGAGTCTCCATCCCTTTCCCTCCCCTGCGAGGTCTTTCTGCTCGCTCCTGTAGCTGTGCCAGTTCAGCAGTTAATGTGGCTGAATTCCAAAGGGACAGACAGAATACCTGTAATTTTTGTTTTGTGATGGGATTTTTTTTTTCAGTTGTGCCTACCAGGCAAAATTAACAACCCTAGTGTAGGTTAACTCACTTGGTTCTCTTACAGTGTATATACTAGATTCAAAACCAGTGGGACTCATTTAGTGGCTTGTGACCTAGCAGTGCTTTCTCTAAAACTTACCTATGGCTCCCACATGTGGAGTTTTGCCACTCATTTCGGCAGGGTAATCATGCACCCTCCTGTGTGTCAGTTGGGTGAATTCTGCCCTCATCCTGGAGTCCATGCAGAGAAGGTAATCCAAGTCATCACACATCTATACTAAAAGATGGTCCAGGAACCCTCTAAATAGACTGGCCATATGAGAATTATATGGGGATGAAATTGGGTACCTAGCTCTTTCTGACCACCCAGCACATATGTACAACAGCCAGCAAGGAGTTTGGGAACATATTATCAGCCTTGGAAGGGAGCTGAGAAACAGAATCATCCTTACCCTCTAGTCTTTCAGTGTTTCAGAGGCTCAGGACAAGATGAGATACATGGTTTAGGCAGCAAGTTTATTACCTTTCCTCATCATCATTAAGCAATCCAGGAAAGGCTCAACAGTATAGGTCAGCCATCCCCCTTCATTAATTGCAGCCAATTTGAGGGCTGCTGCATCCACTCTTCAGGCACCATGCCAATCTGCTGTTGGTATCCCATTTTCCTGTCTTCGTGCATGACCTATCAGGTGGTAGAGAGGTGGTTTTCTTCTTGCTTTGAAAGCAGAGTAAAACAGTTTGGCATGGGGCAGGAGTCTACCTGTGGTGAGACAGAGGAAAAAAGAAGGAAAGGAAATGCATATTATGCTAGGAGAAATTAATTAAATAGCTTTGCAGGGCTTTGCAGCTGAGACAAAGGCAATGCAAGGCCACGGCACTAGGAGGCAAGGAGAAGTTTCCAGAACGGCCCCATCCCTGTCCTTCTGCTATGCACAGCGACAGGGGTCTCACCAAGCCATGGGGATATTTCTTTGCTCAGTGTTCCCCCAGCCCTCATCTGCACAGTGTCTCCATCAGCAAAATGTCAACATGGACCTCAACTACCCACAGGCCAATGGTGAAGCTGTCAACCTAAAATGAGTTTCCTGCTACCACATGTAAGGTGGGCATTGGGAGGCTCATGAGGGCAAGAGTGACCCTCTCTTCTATGAAGATGAGCGCACCAAAGTCCCCAAAACTGCTCTGCATCCGGTAAAGCTCCAGAGCCATGCAGACTGCTGCAGGACTAAATACTGATCCTCCTGGCACAAAACATCCTCCCAGTATGGAGGGAATGAACTAGGCCACTATCTATGGGCAAAAGCTGTGAGAAATATCCCTTGGAACATGCTTTCCTTTTCCTGCAGATCAGGGACTGAAGGTATGTGAAGGCACTGGTGTGTCTGAAGACAGGTGTGCTGAGAGACCTTAGCTTGTCTCTGGTCTTATGCCACCTGTCTGTTTGCAGTCCTGCCCAAACCCTTCCCATGCTACTCCTGGATGCATGTGAATTCAAGTTTTGGAATATTATAACCATCTCCTACAAGTCTCTGTCAAACATTTCCTACAGCTACTCTACATAAATGCAAACTCTGGCTCTCATAAAAGTAGCCTGTAGTTGCAGCCTCACTCTCCTTCTCTTATTTCCCCATCTGTTGTGAAGTCCAGGAGGCTAAGACTTGGGCTGGGGGGGGGCATTTTTCTATTGACAGTAAAGTCTGTGTTACCATTTTGGAAGTCCCAGGTTGGTGTAGTCATGGTTTTGGCACAACTAATATAATACCAAGTACGCTGTTGATGGCCAAGATATGGGCCAGATGTACAGAAGTGGAGGGCAGATCATGAAAGGCATGGGTCTGGTTCAACCTCCTTGCTTTTGCAGATGTACAGGGTGTGAGCTCAAAGGAGGAGTAATGTCTTTGCATGGCTGGGTGTCCACCTGCATCTGGCAGGCAAGTGGTGAGACTGAGAGCAACCTTCCCATGTGTTGCTGGAAGCTGAGCACCCCAAACCATTGGTCTTCTGGCAGCTAGGGTGAATGGAGTACAGACAGCAGCTATCCTAATTATTTTCTGGACCTGGGCTGTGGAGAAAAGGGATGTCAGAAAGCTGGAAGGGACCTTCTTCAAAAGGAAAATAATGGAAAGGGCACTTCATGGAAAAAAGTATTTTCCAGAGTTAAAGAATGAATTGGAAAATTCCCAGCAGTTCTACTGGTTTTACTCATCAACTTTCTTCCGCTGTTTCATCTGTGGGTTATTTTTCTTTTCTATATGTACTTTGCTGTTTCTGACTCCTTAAAGCCTGTCTCTCTGTTCTGCTGTGCAAAGCATCAGGGATGCATGGCAAGTTGATTATCCTCATGAAGCAGCTACCATAACATTGAGATTCAGGCATTTTCTTTATCATTAGCCTAACAAAGCATATAGAGTTGTAGCTAACTGGAAGGATACAGTACATTATTATTGTTATTATTTCTATTTTTGAAAACCAGGGCACCGTGGTGTGGGGAGGGGGTGTGCTGCATGAGTGCATAGACAGACAGTCATTTAATCTGAAATGGAGAGCAAAATGTAATTGGTAGGCTTAGACTCTTTAGTATGCTGCAGTCTGGATCTGTGATTCCTATTAGAAAAAATATTAAAGGGCCACTGTTCAGGGAATTGAAGGTGGCACAAACAATTTAGTGGAGTTTTTCATCGATATCTTGCAGAGGGGTTGCACCTTTTTGACTTTTAAGACTAGAATGCAATATTTAAGGAGAATGTACTCCATCAGCTGTACTTGCAACATAGCACATCTTCCTTTGAAATATAAATCTTTTGTAAACAGAATAATTTCTTTGTTAGTCTTCAGTCTGTATCCTTGGGCTGGAATAGTTATCTGGGCTTTTGTTTTTATGTGGCTTATATGCACCAAAGTAAAACACAAACAAAACAAAAACCCAAAGGGAAAATGCTGTTCACATTCTTAGGATCAGACAAAGAAATAAAACATAAAAAAATCAGGATGTGTATGTTTCTTTTACATACTTCTAATCAGAAAATAAGGTGAATAATAATCTTTCCATTAAAACTGTGGTGCAAAGAAAACTTCAGACAAAATTAAACTCTTTTCTTTGTAAAAATGTTAAGTATTTTAAAGAATTGAATTCTTTATGTATTATCTATCGTCAATAGTTCCATTTTAATTGTAACTGAGTTAAGTTAGATTTGTTGCCAGACTTAATGCTGAACCTCTTAACACAAAGTATTTCCTCAGTGTGCTGGAAATGATCATAAACTCCCTGCTCTCATGAGAAAAATAATCCTATACAAAACTTCACGTATATGACAGTAGTGGAGATACATGGTACTCAAGCACTGCATTGAACTGATGTTATAAGGTGGGTTTGTTTTAATACATCCAGATATGACGTAAAAGAAAGCAAATGAAAAAAATCCATATTACATCCCCAAAGACAGAATGTACCCATGTCGAAAGTCACAGTTCACAAGCTCTAAAAGGATGGTATAGTTTCTGCCCTATTAATTATTTATATGTTTTAATGATAAGTTTTATTTGGAAGAAACCACTTCCAATTTTCCAAAACATATGCAGTTGCTAAAATATGTTTTAGAAACCCTCACACAAGCAAAGACTAAAGAATCACCCTAATTCCTTTCTAATACAGACATGCCAGCAGAGACATTTTAATGTATTACATTTAATCACAATATTGTAATCCATTCACCTAGAAATTCATTAATCATAATTCATGCTGCAAGAAAGCATATTAAAATATAGTGACAGTGCGCAAGCAGATCTGTGTTCACAGCAGTGTTATTTAAACAACCGTATACACTTGTAGTTATGCAATTAACCTGCAGTAATAATCTTTGTTACTACTATTATACATACCTCATCTGGAAGATGGCCTAAGCTGACAGTATAAATATCACTGAACTAATGGTTTTACCTCGGCTGGTACACTATTTCTCCCCTGTAAATTGAACAGGCAACTTTTGGGGACCTCTGAACCCTTCATGTTTAGGCAGAGTTTTGGTCCCACTTATTTCACACTCTAACCCTGAGCCTGAAACAGAAGTGCTTACAGCTCACGGGTCAGAGATTCAGACACCTTAGAAAGAAGGATACTTTTGCTTCCTTTGGTTTCTGTTTTTCTTTTTTATGGCGTTTTTCATTTAGTATGGATGAGGCTTCTATCTGCCTATTTGGCTAGGATGAAAATGACAATTGTGAAAATTGTGAATAGTATTGTCATTAGGAACATTATGAATAATTTATATAGCATGCACAGGGTGCTAGACATTTTACACGCACATAATCCAACAGCTCCCCATTCCTAAAGTCAGGAGTTGTTACTAAGGAGTTATTACTAATAAGTAAGAGGAGGCTGGGACAGGATACAAGCATATAAACTCATGACTGAATTATTTGTTGTAAATTCTGTAGTCTTTTTCCTTTCGCCTTTTTCACGATTCTCACTCATTTCCCCATACCAGCTAATTTCACAACCAGCTGTGCCCACAACTGCCCCATAGCCGGTGAAAGCAGCCGGCAGATACCATAGCAGTGCACTGCTGGTCCCAGCTCTTTAGGGCATGTTCGAGGCACTGAGGTTGTTCTGAGGTGTCCTATGGGATGATAAGTTTTTAACAGATATCGTCTTTTTGCTCGGGAGATGCTGAGCTAGTTCAGATCGTCCTGTTGGAGGCAGGAGCTAAGACTATGCCTAGGGGATCTCTGATCTCCACTGCTCATTTCCAGCACTGGATCTCACAGCAGAGTCTAGAGGTACATCTTTATGGAGGGCCGACCACAGCGTCCGGCTCACACAAGTGCTGGCATGGGCATGTCATCCGTGCCAGCCTGGACAGAGGCTGAAGTCCACCACAAGCAGGTCCTGTGAGCAGAGGAGATGAAGCAATGCCACTGGCACGCAAAAGGGATGGATGGGTTGATACTCAGCTCTGGACTCCTGAGGACCTGAGGTGCTCAGGTAGCTCCCAGCCCTTAGGTGGGAGCTGTTTACTCCAAGCCGAGAGAAGGAGAAAAAAAAGCTTTTTCCCTTGGTGGGGTGAAAAAATTAGGCTTGTGCTTCAACCAGAAACTGTATGCTAGTAGGGCAAGTGACATTTAGTTTATTTGCAGAGACAATCTTTTTGCTGCTTCTGGTCAAATGCTGCCTGCAGACCTGGAGGTGCTTTCCAATAGGTGACTCCTGTAAAAAATGACAGAAAACTCCTTCACTGACAGCTGTGGGAACAAAGGTTTTTAATAGAATAGCAGTTTCACAGTACGTTGCTTATTAAGTGATTCCTCCATGATTATTATTTACAGTCATTCAGCATCTAGCCAAACGTGAGAGGCGTCATGCAATACTGATGTGAGGAGGGGAGAATCTGACAGATCAGGAGCATCAGGCGGGTGCAGCCTTGACCAGGAGCAGCATGGTAAGCCTGACAGCAAGGCAAGAATGAGATGCCAAAAGATGTAGGGTGGGTTGCTTTTTTTCTTTTTTTTTTTTTTTTCCACCAGTACACAACAAAAAGCCCTCTACAAATGTGAGTACCAAAACTCTGTGTATTATATGAAAATCTGACACACTCTGGTAATTTCAGTGTGGGCACAGGCATGGAGGTGACCCAGGTGCAGCACTTGCAGCAGAGATCCAGCTATTCTCAATCTTTTCCCTGTGAAAGCTTGCAGAAATGCCAGACCCTGAGGTACAACAGTCAAGGCCCTGGGGGGACCAGGAGCCCTCCATGGGAGAGCCAGGGCCCGTCTCACTGCCCCAGCCAGGAGCAGGGCAGCTGCGGGGACACCAGGGCAACCCCAGCCCCGGGCATCGGGCACCTCCATGAAGACAGGGACAGGCCGGGCTAGGACATCAGCCTGTGGGTGGGGGTCAGGTTCTGGGCCCAGGCACAGCCCCAGGATGGCCGCACAGGGCCATGGGGAAGGGGCAAGGCCAGGATGACGCACGGGCTCGGCTCATGGCTGGGCAGGGCAGGGCCGTGGGGAGCTGTAGACGGGCCCTGCTGTGGCATCGCTGGGGCAGAGACTGATGGCCCCGGGGGGCTGAGATGGGGTCCTGGGACCTGGGCAGGGTGGGGAGAGCCCCAGGGGTCCATACAGGGACCGTCAGTGCTGGGGGTACCCCCAGGGCCACGGCAATAGTCCCTCCCAGCTCTCTGTGTGTATTTTCAGACAAACGCACATGCATGTGTGTAAGAACCCAGCCTCTGGTTACAAAACAGACCTCAGAAGTATGACTGTGAGCACTTAGAAGTAATAATATGGTGGGAAAATCACCGTATGCTGCTATTTACTCCTGTCTCTCCTCCCTGGAAAGCACCTGTTTTGACTGTGAGAGTAATATATGTGCTTATGTTTGAAGAAAGAGACACCTTGAGTGTATGTGTGCTGTTTAGATAGCTTATACATAAAAGCTTGTGATTCAAGGAGCTGACTGTCTAGCTGAGATAGGCAGCACCAGAAGAAGCAGCATTAAACTGAGAGATGAGATAGCATGCAATAATGTAAAGGGAGACAAGCAAAATCCTCTTGGCGAGTGTGTGCTGTGGGTGCAGATGTTGCGGCGTTAGGCTCGCGCTTCCCGGTTTTCCTTACGTATGGGTTGATAGATGAATCTGGCACTGCAGTGATAGCAGAGGTTGTCCAGGGAACAGAGCACTGTGCTGGCTGAGAGGACCTGAACTGTAACCAACCACTGGACTACTGTGCCCAGTGGAAGCCAGAAGATACTCAAACCACAAAAAGTGCTGTTAGCAGAAGGAAGGGGAATAAGAAGCGATAGTTGATAAAATATTATGACTGCGAAGTTGCAGAGGAGATGAGGGCTATGGGAAGGAGGTAAAAACAGAAAGAGTCCAGAAGAGGAGGCTGAGACATCTGATGTAGAGGGATCTCTCAGGCACTGGGGCGGAAGACTGCAGATCCCTGGATGTCTGGCTTACAGACAGGAGAGGGTCACTTGCAATGGTGGTTGGCTGTCAAAATGAGTATCAGCTTTGCTAAGGAAGGAAAGTAGGGGACAGTGAGAAAAAGGAAAGCTGCAGCAGATGTTGTTATGAGGATGACCTGGTAGCTAAGTACCTGGGGTGGGATACAAAGGAGAAAAAGAGAGGAAAATACACGCGGGGTACAGTCTCTCTCAGAGCAATGAGAACCAGCCTAGGGAAGTCTGCAGCTAGAACCAGAGCAGAGCACAGTAAGTCAGGCTGGGAAAGCTGGCAAAAGAACAACATCACTGTATTTAAAATTTAAAGAAAAAAAAAAAAAGACAGCTGTAACTGTGCTTTTGACAGTTGATTTAACTGCTCACTTTTAATTATATTTTGTCATTTGAAGTGAAATGTATTCCCTTGAAATATTTTATTCACATAGCTCTTAGCCTTTCTTCCAATTACATCGCACCCATCCTCTTAAAGATTAACAAGCTTTAATGAACTCTATTGTTGCTAATTCAACTCCCTTTTATTTTGACAGTGTGACTTCTGTTTACAATTAGTACAGCTAACGTTACGCAGGGTCATGCGGGTCGAAAGAAGAGGATTGCTATTCAACATGGTAACAAAACAAATTAGTCCTTTCCTCTGGAGTGCTTGTTAGGTTTTTTGTTTGTTTGTTTTGATTTGGTTTTAATGAAGAAAAATCTCCCAGAAATAGATCTTCTGGTGGGACTTAATCAAACTTGAGCATCTGATTCCAGAAGATACCTTTGAAAACTCCCCTTCGCTGCAACCTATCTCTGGAAGTACCTAAGCTTCCTAAGTACTGTGGATTTTTGCCTAGTTTCTTAAGGAAGTAAGACTGATGTGATCATCCAGTAATATATTTGTTTTACCTGCAGATTCTCTTCAAGTACGTTTTGAACTCATTATTTAGTTTCAACCAGATTTGAAAGTAGAATGAGAGTCTTAAATATATTAAATTCCAGACGTTTGATGAAAACAAACAGCTGTGTAGAGGAGTAAGACTTTAATTAGGGTGCCCACTATGAGAAAGCCTGCAGCATGAGCTTAATCCTTATTAGACACTGAAGACTCTATGAGAGAGAGAAGGAGAGAATAACAAATCCCAGCTGTGGTCTCTGAAATCTCCAGTCAGAACTCATACTGTCAGAGAGTAGATAATCCATGAAAGAAACCAGCTTTCGGATGCATTGCTTGCAGAATTTCTCCTTTTACTTTTTTATTACTTTAGTTAATTATTTTATCCATTTGACCCTGAAAATGCCTAAGACTCTGATCCCTATCAACTTCCCCCGGTTTTGGAAGAGCTGAGCAGTCCATCCCCAACCTGAGATCAAACACACAGGAGACTTTCCCTCTGAAGAGCCATCTGTGGGCCAGCCTGACCAGCCTTTGGAGGCCATGGACAGCCAGACTGGTATCCCTGGGGAGGCCAGCCCAGCTGTGTCCTCCCTCAGAACAGCTCTGAGAGCACCTGCCTCCTCTTTCCCTTAGTGTAGAACCATTGCTTGTGGCTATTGCGCTCATCTGCCAAGTGGTCAACTGACCACTGCTCAGTTCCATTTTGCCTTCAGGCCCGTGACTGCTCTGGGTCAGGGACAGAGGTGCCTCTGAGGCCGTGCCAGTGTGCACCGAGCAAGTTCAGAGATAATGAAGTAGACTGTGTATGATGCTGTAGGCTAATGTTTCAGAGACTTACTTGGCATGACAAACACTACAGGCTGGTCCTTGTTCTGGGGTTGCTGGATTAAACAGTGCTGGAACCCAGGCCTCTCTTCTCACAGGTGAGAGTCCTTTCCTTAAGCTATAGGGTTTATATTATCTTCAAATTTGCTCTTTAAATATCTCTTATCAGCACCTTCTTCCAGGTTCTTGTACCTATCTTGCATTACTTTTTACATAGAGGCACACCTTTAACACAGGGGCTGCTCAGCATCCTTTCCCAAGCTAGTCTACGGCTTCCTGGGTTTGTCTTTGTGTAAGGGGTAAGGATAATAGTAAGAATAACTTTGGCAATGGAACTGACATCAAGAACTGAGATCCTGCTCAGGCCTTGGGAAGAAAGAAAGGGTACAGGTGTCAGTCTTCAAGAGAGAGTTCTGGTGGTGATTCTGCCTGAAGGACGGGACTTAAGATTTATTGTTGTCATGTGCTGTATGTGTCAATTAGTTCTAGGCAGCTTCCCACCCAGTGTGCTGGTTATTTCTGAGACCATGTTGCATTTGAGAATACCCGTGTTACATATGGTTTTATGGTGCCATTGGAGACCAGGCTGGATGCACTATCAATTGGGGAAATGGTGCTGTGTGTCATGCAATTAGGATGTAGTTAGTGCACAGGGCACTCCATGGCCAACTAAGTCTCTGCTCTGCTGTGTTGGATCTGGATCTGTTTGTTGTTTACCCGCTGCAGTGCAGAAGTGCTGTAGCTCATGCCTATTCGCCCTCTTTCTCAAGGCTGCTTCAAATTCTAGAGACAGCTGGGCGAAACTTTGCCCTGCATGACAATGACGTACAAGACCACCTATGCCAGCAACCTTTTAGGTTGCATGAGGTATCTGGAATCTCAGCAGGAGAAGACAGCTAAGAGTTCAGCACTGTAGGAGCTGGCTTTTAGTCCGTTTTATTTTGAACCAAACTTTTAGTCTTGGTCATTAACCATCTGTCTTTTCATGAATTATTTTGGGTGTTCTGAAACTCCGTATTCTGTCAGTCTTTGTAGTTGTATAATGAATGTAAAGCTCCCGTAATTCAACCTGAAGAACTATAAATAGATTTGCTTTGGGCTGCCTTTCATTTTCAGCAAGCCCAGTATCTGTGGCTAACTGATTGCTGTCTGCCTGTTTGCATTTTTACCTCTGAATATAATCAAGTAGGTACCATTTTCTTGCTCCCTTATTGTTTCTGCTGGTGTTCTGCATTCCCATGCGGGGAGAAGCCTTTGATCTAGTACAAATGATAACAGTGCATCTTTTTCCCTGGCATGCTGCTGACTATTCAGGAATGCCTGGGTCATACAGTCCACAGCATCACCTCATAGGTCACACACACACAGAGGCTCTGTGAGCTGCTAAGCTCCTTTAGCTCCTGCAGGAGCCCTGGTGTTAAAATTTGACTAGGATGGGGAGCTGGCACTTCAACAGAGAGCCCCAGGGTAAATAATGATCACAAGGAGCACAAGTATGTGGCTTTTCAAACCTCTTTTGGATAATGTGAGAGGCTGATGAATGTAATCTTTTTCTCTTTAATGTTCAACTATCCTTGGCATAAAAATCTTCTCAGGCCTATGGTGTCATGGAGGTATCTGACTCAGAACAGTGAATAGCATGAAAAATGTGATGTTCACAACTTCTTTTTTTTTATGCATTCATGCAGAGGAGGTACCTTTAGATTCCTCTGGTGGCTGGCGAAATCTAAACATAAAACAGTTCCCGTCTTTGATAAAGTCAAATATCAGACTCCTGAACTGAGATCAGACTCCGCAGTGGAACATTTAGATGTAGGCACACACAACTTTGTTTGTTGTAAGTTTTCTCCCAGGAAAAAGGAGATGATCAGTGGTTTCAAACAGAGCATAGATTTTAATTGCTTAGTTATTTGCCAGGAGGTAGTAGTCACTAATATGTGACTGCACTGTACAAATTACTTCTGTAAAGTAAACTGGTATTTTTACAGGAACGTGAATGAGATGCTCAAACTGCATTTGAATAGAATTGGAGCAGCTGACTCCTTAAATCCCTTGTGAAAAGCATGGGCATAGCCTATTACCACTGTACCAGAGCATGTTGGGAACACTAAGGATTGGGATTTTTTTCAGAACCTGAATACCGTTAAGTTTGAGCCATTTCCCATTCTGTGACAGCAAAACAGATTAATTGTATCTCGGGCTCCATTTTCAGTATGTTTGTCACCAGATTGGGTGAATAGGATCTTAATCCTTCTATTCAGCTGAACTGCAGCTTACTGCATGACCTTTTCAACAAATGCATTTTAATTAGCTGTATGTTCACCTTCTTCCTACTGCTGAAAGCAGGAAAAATGGATTATCAACAGTATGGAGTATTATATATTTAACCTTTTAGGCTGAGAATTTGGGCTGGAGTGAAACCAATCTGTAAGGACAGCTACCAATATTTTACAGGTCAAACTGTGGCTAATTCACAGCTTAATTGTATACACTCAGGTGTATACAGTGCACATCTCTGGAGCCACAAAATGTCTGTGGTAATTAAAAGGCCTTTGGAGTTCTCTGTTCTCCCCTGATTCTCTTTCCCCTTTTCTATGGCAGCCTCAAGCTCTGCATCTAAAGGGCAAAACAAGTGTCCCTGGTATGTGATTTGTGCAGAGGTGAGGCAATACTGAAAACATTTGCCCAGCTGCAAGGACATCTAATTCTAGCCCATGGGCAATGTAGAGCCAGGCCCAGGTCCAGCCTCTGGTCAGGGAGGGGGCTGATTACAGAGAAAGTAGTTCAGGACACACTCCAAACAGAACTAATTCGTTTTTTACAAAAACGAGTGAGATTCCCAGAGGAGAGGCTATATTCTACTGTGGGAGCCTTGGCCAACTGCTTCCTCTTCAATCTACAGCTTTAAAATTCTTCAAAGGCTTCTCGTTAAAATAAAAAGGATGTTGTTAGATCCCTCCCTGCTGATGAATTTTGTATATTTGGCCATGGCTCTCTATAAAAGTCACAGACATCTTCACTAGAGAATAGTGGCTCTTATCCACCTCTGCTGTTCACCACAGCATCCTGCTGGAAGGGACCCTAGTGTGAGTCACAGGCAGCCAGGGACTCTGTTAACTTTTTTTGACCCAGAATTGCTATTTTAACCTTGTGACATCACACCAACTCTCTGACTTTCCCTCCCAGCTTTTATCTGCCTTGTCAGTTCATAGCATAGCCTCTTGCAGGAGGTGGGTTAGCTTGCTGCCTAGCAAAATGTGGCTGCATGCAATATAACCGATGTTGTGCAAGTGCATCGTCAGCGCTAATCCAGGACAAACAAGGGAGGAGGTCTGAGTGGTTCGACCTTGGCCAAAGAGAGAATTCATATGAAAAATACAGGATTACATGAGAGTTTTCCTTCTTCAGTCCTCTGCAGTTCCACCCCTTGACCAAGTCACTGTACCACAGCCCACGCTGGCCGCTCGGAGGTTTGGTAGCTGTGCTGCGGCCAGGCCGACCTGGGAGAAGAGCCACCAGCCCGCACACTGGGGCAGGCAGCGCAGCCCCAGCACTGCCTGCAGCCCTGGACAGACATGGAAAATGAGGTACTTGCAGCCATAGTTGCTCAAAGCACAGTTTGGGCCCCAGTAGAGGGGACTGTGAATAGCTTCTGGTTTTCAGGAAACATAAGTGACAAGCTATCAACCCCAGCAATTGGTTTCTATCAGCTTATATTGGTTACATTTTCAAAGCTATGTTCAAAAGGAAAAGGGCAGGAAACATAATGCTTCAATGATACTGCCATTTGCTAGATTCCCTTAATAAGCCAGCTGTGAATAGATGAAATTGCTTTGTGAACCTGCTGCATGAAGCACACATTCCTTGTAGCTTTCTCATGCGGGGGAATAGCTGCTGAGGCTAGAAAATGCCCCGTGGATCAGCAGAGCAATTCTGCTGCCAATACCCCAAGCTAAGGTAACTCCTTTGGAAGGGTGGGAAGAAAGAGTGCATGCAACGAGGTCATTTTGACCTCTCTCTAGCCAGACGTATGCACCTTTAGCAGCGATGAGGGCAGGAGGCTAACCCAGATAAGGGAGAACAAAGTAAGTGCCAGTTTGATATACGAGTACATACCAAGCTTTAAGCCTGGCTCCTGCCCTTTTCTGTGTGTAATAAATGAAATGACCTTCCAGTGAAAGTGTAAGAGATTGGAAAAGACAAAGCAGAGCAGCGAGGCCCTTTTTCCCAGTGTATACTCGCATTAGAATTCTGCTCTCACACTCTTGCAAAGGAAAACTGTAGCTTGAAGAGAAAACAACATAGCATTAAGCCATCCTGGTGTCAAATATTGTAAAAGAAAACAGTTAACGACACTGCATTCTCATTACCAGCTTTGGGTATAATAGCCTCCCTCCCTCAATACCAAACAGGATTTCTTAGTGCTCTTTTGTGCTTAAGTCTCCAACTTGGCAATTCCACCCGGCCCGCTGCGCATAAACTGTAACTCCTTTGTCATTCCCAGGTATTTTCTGTGGTTTTTGCTTTTATTGTGACCCGAAACTATTTTATGACTGAGTTCTATTGTTGTTCTGTGTACAGTGGGTAATGAAACACCTTTATCTGCATCTTTTGGTTCTTTCTTTTATTCTCCCAGCTTAATGACATTACTGTGAGCACCACTGGGACTGTTATGCAGATGTACTGCATATCGGAGAAGTTGCTGCTTCAGGATAAGCCATTAGTTTTTGTTGCCCCCACAGGCCTGGGAAAGATAGCTATTACAAACAACTTCCTGCGACAGTTACCTCATGAAAAATATGTTGTATGTCAAATTAACTTCTCAGCGCAGGCCTCAGCTAATCATACCCAGGACATCTTCCTAACGAAACTCGAAAGGTACCCAGAGTTTTAATTAAAATCAAATATGTAATTGTGCTTGGTTTACTCCACAGAGATTATCCACAAAATAATATGAAATGCTCTCCTTCCATTTCTGACAGAATAAATGAAAGCTGATTTGTTTCTCCATGTAATGTTTATTACCGGGGAAACTACACTTTAACTGACGTTGACAAATATTCTGATTTATGGTGTATATAGAATAGCACATAGTCCGGAAAGCACGTCTACTTAACTTTATCTTCTTAGCTGTTTTTGCTTTAGGAGAATGAATCAGCTGTCCGTCGCTGGATATTCTGCAGTCTAAAGCATATTAAAGGGAATCACCAGATTGGGTCCCAACTAGTAAAGAGAGCCATCTGTTAGGGAAAGATCTGAGCAGTAGGCTATATATGGTACTCGCCAACACACGGAGGGCAAAAAGATCAACTGGAAGAATGGCAGCATCCAGGGGATTATATCTAGAAAATGGTTAGCTCTCCAGCATCTAAATCATGCATTTTTAATTCATCACATGGCAGACAAACAAGTCAAACATTAATTGGCATGATAAAAGGGAGCTCATACCATATTCTGCACCTTTCGACACAGAGAGCCTCGCTTGCCAGCCAGCCTAGACAAAACTTGCAACTTTGTATTTGCAAGCACCAGAAATGAGATCTCTGGGCAACAGCACGCATCAATTAATGCAAAAATAAATAAATAAATAACAGTGAGGAGAAAGTGCTGAAAGTGCTTAGTGGGGGTGTGAGTCGTTAAGAACATTAGAGATGATATTTTTGGTATTAAAACTTAATGTAATAATTGCAGTTTCCCTGAGCAAACAAAACTAAGAATTTGACTCAGCTGCAACATAAATAGTTCAACTACATAAAAAAATACATTTTTATGCTGTTAGATAAATGCTATTATGAAAACTGACAGATTCTAGTGAATGGAGAAATATATCCTACCAACAGTACAAAGGACTAGAAAATACCATGAGGGTATTTGCTGTGGGGCTCACAAGTCATGATCATTTTAATCTCTGGATAGTCAAGATAAAACAACTTGCTCAATGTATTTTTGTTTTTTATTTATATTTTTCTTTAAGCTGTGTTTTCAAACTTCTGTTATCAAAGAGAATGTTAAGATAGTCTAGGCAGAAGATTTGGAATAACTAGACATCCAAAAATGATCAGTCCCAATCCTAGTGAGGTCACCATAAGCTTGTGCTCTCTGAGGTAGGCAGCTGCACTGTTTTGGCCCACACTAAAATAGGAAATTTCTCTCCAATGAGGAAAATTCTCAGGAGGGCACTGTTTTCAATTTATATAAAGTACATATTCAATGCCACAAGAAAGCCAGTCCAACCAGAGTTTATTTTATCTTAAATGAATAGTATGCAAAGAAAGATTGACAAACCTTGAGATTAAAAAAAAAAAANACATAAAAAAAAAAAAAAAAAAAAGCCTAGTATGGATACATTAAAATATATTCTCCTCCCTTCCAGTACCTCTTCCCTTGGGTCCCATCCTCATGCTTCCCATCACACACACACGCAAACTGCCTTGCTCATGACCCAGCATATTCCTAAGTAAGGGTGCTAATGAAATGCCTTACAGGGCTTTGGATAGACTACCCCTGTGGGTCTGGTTATAATTATAGCACTTGAGCAGACTCTAGGAAAGTGCTAGTTCAACACAGAAATGGTCAAAAAATGCCAAATTTTGATTACTTGCATTTTGATTTTCCAGTTCATAAAAATTATTTCAGAAGTCCATCTGTTTGAGTGATGAATTGAAGTGGCCTAAATATGAAATGAGTGAGAACGTGCAGATTCTGAAAAATGTAATATATGTCTGGAAAAACTGTGAAGTATTTTGAAAAAAGTGCCTTTCATGCTCTTTTTATATCTGTTTCTGAGCAAAAAGCTGCTGAAGAACCTGAAATGTGGTGTTCCAAAACCGTATGAAAGAAATGTACTTTTTTTTGAATGAGAAACACCAGCTACCCAGCTTAGATAGCTTTACGGACTAGAAGAGGTTTCCTCCCTGATTATGCCTGGCCAGGATCACTCAGGGTTATTTGTTAGAGGCCAGGATCATAGTTGTACAACTTGTAACATAGATTCCCAGAGTTACTTTGGACTCCTCAACTGAAGCAGATAGCAAACATTTCAGAAACATTTACTCAGAGTGAGTGAATCTTTAATGTATGTATCTACAAGCACTTCCTGGGAATGAAATCAAACCGTAGTACAGATGTTGCAGACCTTCATTTTAAGGTTTCCAGTTGATCACAGAGACTTGTAAAAGCAAAGAACAGAGAAACTATTCTTGTAAGAAAGGTCATTGTTTGTATTTTATTAACTTTTTAATTGCTAAACATCTGCCACTAAATTGGAAGCCCGAGCACAAAGCATGTTGCTTTTTATGTTCAAATCAACACAATCTAGTATAGTAAAAGTCAACGATGGAATGACACAGCACCCAACTTGGTCCACGTGGTATAGATGGCTGTCATCTTGAGGTGGGTGCTGCAAAAATTAGATGTGTGGAAACACAGGTAGCAATTTGGAAAACGTAGCCTAGCCATTAAGAGCAGGCTGTGGGTGCTCATGGTGAGGAGCAAGGAGAGCCCGGGCAGGGTGCAGGGCTCTCCTGGAGGCACAGAAGTACTGGAGTAAGACGAAGAAAGCCCGATGAACCCAGGTGCATCCAGATAGTCATTGGCTGAGACCAGGGAGGACAGAGGTGGTGGCCCCATAGGAGGGAGGAGGAGGGAGAAAGTCACACATGGTTTTCAGGCAGAGTGGAGGCAGCAGGAAGCTGTGACAGCAGTGCACGGTGTACCTTCAGCATAACAAACACTGCCAAACTGCCTGATCAAAGAGGCACTTAAGATACATACAGCACAAGGCAACTTTCTGGTCTATAAAGAAATCAGCTAAAGGAGAACCCATCCTGGATCTGTCAGTGATTCAGTCAGTGATTATTTCAGTGGAGTATTTGATCAAATGACTCAAACTTCCAGGCATTTTGTCAACTGACTGAAAATGAACACCAGACGTCTGACTACATGCCTGAAGTCACGTACTGAATTAAGCAGTCAAATAAATAAGAGGACTAACAGTTAGTGCACAGTGTGCTCTCAAAAATGAGATTTCTTTCATCCCCTGATGACAAAGATTGGACTGCCCTTCTTTGAACTGGTGGAGGAGGAAGGACACCCTGTACTTCTTTGCCTGTGTCTGCTTGGTTTGTAACTTGTCCAAACGCTCTGCTGAAGGGCAGTGAGGGGGAGGCGAGGGCTGCAGTGTATTCTCTTCTGTGTCAGTCAAAATACTCTGGCCTGGAACATAAGATGAGGAAAGATGCTCTTCAGAGGCTGGAGAAGCAAATTCATCTTCCATGGAGCTTTTCTAGCGCTGCCTCTCTCCCACAGCAGATTGCATTTACCCACCTGCTGGAGCAAATGTGGGTCGAGTGATTTTCGTAGTTTGATTACAGCTTCTGTTTTGAAGTTCTTTGCCTGAGCTGTTTCACCATTCCTTGGTGAACACATTTAATTAATTCTTGGGGAAAAAAAAAAAAAAGAAAAAAAAAAAAAAAAAAGAGGTAGATCTTTGCCAAGTAACTTCTCGCACAGACAGGGTCTTTTCAGGGTGCACACTTAGGCCCCTGAGTGGAAACTGAGCTGCTTGCAGCAATATTTTCCATCAGGGCATATAGGCAGGTTGCACTGTTAAGCACATCACTTCACGCCTGCTTGGGGAATGTGAAGTGCTGTAATGAAAGGCAAGGAGCGAACTAGCACTTTTCCATGCTTGTCTGCACAGCCCTCTGCTGAGCGAAGGGAACTTCAGATCCAAGTTCTCCCTGGAGAGTTAGTGATTAACGCAAACCTTTCCTCTGCTTCCTCCAGGAGAGGGATGAAGAAAAGAGATTGTCCTTACCAGCGTCACTGGGCCCATCGGGCACTGCTGGAGCTGATGTGTGCTCCTGGCCCAGAGATGCACCTCTACAAGAGATTAGAATATAGAGAAGGTTCGTGGCAGATTTCTCAACATGCAGAAAGCCAGAAAGGTACTTTGTGAACTGAAAATTAAATACGTCTGTCTTTGGGAAAAGGCTTTGCTTAGCTAAACGTATTCCTGTGGATTCATTTTGTTCTCAGCTTCAAGCAGGAAACAGTTTTCAGGAACCCTCTGAGCTCCCAATCCTCCTTTTCCTTCGATGCAAGGAAACTGCCTAAGACTCCGTGGCTGTCCTGCTGTTCCACACAGAGTAAAAATGACCTGCTCTGAGCACGGCAGGCAGTTCCCTTCATTGCCAGAGAGAAGACTCTCACAAATGGCATCCTGTTGGAATTTCTGCAGGGCTCCCCTCATCCAGAAGGTTTCAGAACAGACCTTACTCATCTCTATGAGTTACAGCTTCCATTTATTCCAGGCAAGACGCCTAAGTTAAAATGGAAATTAATGTGTTTGTTAACTTCCCTCTCATTTATGTTTGTTAGCTTTTCTCTTATGCACAGTGTATATTACAATGAATTAAAAAATAATAATAGCTAATCGTGGCCTGGCAGGGATTTTTAATGGATTTAATTTTTCTCCATCGTGCTTACATGTATTCTCTAACATTCAGTGTTTTATGGACTTGTTATCTAGTAGTGCTTGCAGAGCGTGCCTGAAGTGCTTGCAGAGTAACTGCGGAAAATACAAGTTTCCCCAAGACCAACAGGTGCTGGTTCCTGTTCCCAAGCCAAGCAGCACATGTCCTGTGTCTGGATGGCTGATTTAGCATGATTCACATCGTAGGGGTTTTTGTCTTTCCCACAACCACTTTGAGGGAAGGGAGCATTTAATGGAATGACATCACATAATCGGTAGGTGGCCTGGAAACACGCTCAGGCTCAGCCCTTGAACTGCCCTTGTTGTGCTGAAGCTGGCAGACTCTGCACGCTTTTTGTCAAAATGAAAGGTGGCTACCTTTCATTGCATTGTGACATATTACATACAAAATTATGACATTATTACACATGAAATAGTAGAACCTGAACGTTGCCTATGTGGGTATGAGTGATGTACCTGTCAGCTGCGCAGGGGATCGGGACCGGCTGGGGTTCATCACTCTCCCCACACAGGTCCTGCCACTGCCTGGGGGGGATATTTAGGTTTCGCCACTCAGCTTCTTTTTGTAAAGCATGAATCCATTGTAATGCTCCAAAATAGTGAGGATTGTTGGTCCGTGCAGTGCAGGAAGAACTGTTGCTATGGTAACCAGTCCTGTATCATTTTTTGTGTGTTTCTGTAATAAAAAACAATATATATATATATGTGCATTGCTTTTATTAGATTATTGTACCTTCAAAAAGCATTGCTCAGCTTTTTACCTCAGAATCAACAGTTTAATTTCAGACTGGGTCGGTACCAAAATGATCATCATTATTATTCCAGATGCTTTTTTGGTGGCCTTTGTGAATTTACTGATGGTCCCAGCTCAATAGATAGTGACAGGTGTCTACACTATTAGTGTCTACTACAATTAGCACTAATTGGTACCTCTATTGGCAGCAGAGGTTGGCTAGGGATTTAATGGCAATGAGAGATGAACACACTCTCTCTGTGTTCTTCCCTTCCTTCCCCAAATACAGAGCAAAACACATCTGAAATAAGTCCTCATGGTCAAAGTAAAGAAGAGAGAAAGTTTCAATATCTATTACTTGGTTCGTTCCTGAGTGGTGGCTTAATGGAAGCATTCAATCTCTGAGACTTCCAATTTGGCACTTTGCAGGTGAAATTTTCATTACTAGCCTAATTTTTTCCAGGTGCACTTCTGCAGCTGCGATGTATTGTGCCATAATTTAGCACCTGCAGTTCTTTCTAACAGCAAGAATTTCCAACCAGGAAAACAAAGGTTGGGTCCAGCCTTGATTTAAATAAATAAAATTTTAAAAGCAACCCCATCATGAAAAGAGCAAAACCAAGCTGCTTTTAAAGAAGGTTTAATCGAGCAAAAGTGCTAGTGATACAATACTCTTTGCTGATATGCATTAACTAAAAGAGGAAGGAATCTCTGTGTATTGCATTTTAAAGGGTTTTTCTACAAGATTGTTCGTTTGCTTAATTGTTACTTCCCTTTGTGGAAAAATCTTCCCCATTTGTTAATTTGTTTCTTTTCCTCTTATGCCTGACAAACAGCTCTAACCATGTTAAATTGTTCGCTTGTGATAGGGGAAAGGGTTTTTTTTATTTATGCCTGTGAAGTTAGTTGAAAGTCTTAGAAACGTGAAATTTATAGCAAGTTCAAAACAGGTGAATTACACTCCAAGTAAGTGTTGGCAGCTCTTTATCTTTTCCTTGTTTTCCATATTTAATTCCACCCTTGAAAGATGGAATATGCATCATTTCCCCATCGTCTCTCTCTGGTTCATGTTGAGTGAAGTGTTTTGAATTAATTATGTTAAATTATTAATAGCTCAAGATTTGAAAACATTACAGGATTTGAGTAATGTTTTATCAGGCAGTAGCTGCATGATAATTCTGACGTTTTCATACAGTAGAGTACACTTCCAGCTGATAGGTAAAAATTATGACTATATGCTGGAAGCACTGAATTCAGTTCATTGTGAAGCATAATAAGGTAATGAACATTTAAGCTGCATATTAGAAAAAAAACTCCAGTTAATGAACAGACTCCGGGAGAAACAATGAAAGTAGCGTTTCTTAGGTCATGTAAAATGAACTGTACAGAAATATAGAATACAAACCAGCTCCATATTGGTAAAGACATGAATGACATAAGAAGCCTTTTCTGCATCTAATTCCTGTGTTTCTCTGGTACAAAATATTATCTGATGTATCACCTCTATCTGTCAGTAATTAACTGATGGCTAACTAGCAGCTTATTTGTCAGGGAAAAGGAAAAATACTGTTAACACTAGGCCCTCAAAACAAGGCACTAGAATTATTCTAGCATAAAGGGCCAAATGCAAAGTTTATCTTCTGTTAAATCTCCCCGACATTTTAACTAGGGCTATAAAATAAATGGTCATCTAAATCAAGCTGTATTAATTTCAAGTATTATTTTGAACCTGGTTTATGGCACTACAACCATCCGACAGCGTTCAAGGGAGAGGTGAGACAGCTGACAAAAGACCCGAGAATTAGTTCTATAATTATTTGCACAGGGAAAATGGCTTCTTTGCACATTCAGCCCACAGTGTAGTTCTTGATACATTTCATCGGCCTCGCGTAATAAACCCTGTGAAGGAATTAAAGAGCCAGGAAATATAGGTTAGACTCACAAGACAGACGCTGGCACTTAGCGCTCATTCCAGCCCTCCGGCGTTTGCAGCCCACCTCCCCTGCTCTGCCTCGGGCTCCCTCCCTGCCTGCGCTGCCCTGGTAGGAGCCGGGGGACCCGGGCTCAGGGCACCCCTCCACCTGGGCAGGGATTGATGCCGTTTCTCAGGAGAGCTGCCCTACCCAGGGCATTTTCCTGCGGCTGGCACGCTTCCTGTTTCTTGTACCAAGCAACAAGCTATTACATGGGCTGATGCGAAATGAGATCAAAGGGGTGCCTTACTCTCCTCAGAAAAGTGGAATTTCGCCTTGCTCTGATACCTGCCATCTCCTGGTTCATAAAGTCCTTGGTGGTGTTGGCAGGTGGTGGCTCTGAACCTGTTCTTCTTCCCACTGTATGGAGAAATCTCGACCATCCAGCCTGGGGCTGTGGTTTCCTCTGGAAGGCAGAGAGCCTAAAAGCTGTGTGTGGCATGACCTAAATCTTCCCTGTGGATCTAGACCCGTCTGAGTAACAAGCCTTAGTGCGAGAGACAAAATATGTATACATCTGTCCTTATATATCTAACCATAAAGGGCTGTATTTCCTAAGGTATTTAGACATCTGTTGAGTCATGTAACTGCTAGAGTGATTTTCAAATGTACCTTAGTAGGTTTGACAGCCAGTTCTTATTTCAAAGAGTTATTTAGACAGCCAGCAAGATATTCAAAGCGTTTATCTGTTTCTCTGAGTATTGTTCATCTACTGAAAACCCAGCCCATGATCTTTTGCAGGGAGAAGCATTATGCTATTCACCTGTATCTATAGCATTAAAATACCCATTGACTGACCATTTTCTAATATATTCTATAAGCCTTGGCATCTGATTCAGTGCTCACAAGGACTCCTGCAGGACTGGGTTTCACTAAGATGATCTCCATCTTCTCCAAAAGAAGCAAATGCTTTACTCCTCCTCCAGTCAGCAGGTTTTCATGTTGTTTCACCACTTTCACTCTCGGTAACTGGTATTTCAACACTGCCTCCTGTCCTTGCATTGCCCAACCCTCCTGTCTCTTAGGTATGTTAGACCTTTCCCAGGGATCTAGCACAAGTCCAGCTTGAGTAGAAGTAGAACCAATGTCTTCTTTTTGACTCCAGCTTACCTGGTACCCACACTGGAGCACAGTATCTTTTTGCTGACATTCCAACCAGGTACCTTTTTTTTTTTTTTTGNGGCCCATAATTAAAATCTGTTGTCATATAACATGCTGAAATGCAGGGTGTCATATCTCAGCTCTCTTCCATTTATGCCGTTACTTCCCAGCGCCACAAGTGTTCGTGGTGTAATCAGGGTACAGACCGGCAGAACTGAAGCAATCTGCTCTGTAGTTGCCTTTAGATCAAGTTCTCATTGTCTTGTAATTAGCTGGAGTGAATGTGGCTCCCCAGCAGCACACTGTGCACCGTGACATGCTTTGGAACGAGGCGCAGGGCTGGAAATAAAAGCATTTCACTCAGGGTGCCAAAGTGCCTACTGTAGGTGCAACACTGAAATTCGCTTATTATAATCCCTCTTGCCTAATTAATTCTATTGATAGCCATTCACATTCATCAGAGTTTTGTTGACAGTCTTTAACAAAGATTTTTTCTTTTCTTTTTTTTTTTTTTTATTTAAACTGGAATAGTTTTATTAGCTTGTTTACTTCAGAACAACGTGCCACCTTTGATTAAACTCCATGTGGATTTATAACTATGTCCTCCCCATGTTTCTGTGACCTTTACGGCACATCTGATAAAAATAAAAGGTCATGGATACCAAAAGAACTGGTTCTAATAATAATGTCAGGCAGGCTCCCCTGAAAGTGTGTGATTTCCGTTCCTTCTTTCTTCTCTTCTTTTCTTCTCTTCCTCTCTCTTTCTCTCTCTTTTTTTTTTTTCTGCTTTTTCAAAGTAAGATGAAAATTAACATGAATAAAATTAATGGTTTAATTTTGCAGGAGAAAGAAGAGGGTTTACAGTGCTCCACTGGGGAAAAGGGCTTTTGTCTTTGTTGATGACCTAAACATGCCTGCCAAGGAGAAATATGGTGCCCAGCCTCCCATTGAACTGCTGCAGCAATGGATTGACCATGGCTACTGGTTTGACAGGTGCAATAAATATTAATTAGTGTGCTTGGCTACAGAGGAGTAATGATATACACTGTTTCTCTGAAGCGTTAAATTGTAGTGTTAGTCTTTTATAATTCCTCATCTTCTCAGTCACAACAGGAAAACACTCCGAGTTACATGACTCCCTGTATAGGAAAAGGAATAAAGGCTTATATGTTGCAGTGAATTACACTATGAGAAAGGCAAGCCTACATGGGAGAAAGGCACAACACTCATTTTCGTGGTTTTGAGAAAACATTATCAGCATTTAAGCCAGCACAAAAGAGTTTAAAATAAATTTTTAGTTCTCGATTGTTAAGGACTAAAACAAAATCATCTGTCTTTCAGCGAATGACTTTAAGGTTAAAATGCAGTCGAAGATGCTTTGCTAACATGCAGTCAGCGTTTAGAGGAAGACTGTGTAATAGACTCAGGCACTTTTCTGCAAGATTCATGTTACTACTGGTTGTTAGAAAGACTTCAAATTCCCCCTTGGTTATGTCTCATATGTCTGAATTTAAAAGAAGTTTCTGTTGTTTAAGAGCAAACCTAGTTAATCTGGAGCTTTAAAAAAACCTAGATTTGAAAAGGAAAAGTAAAATAGCATTGAGCTATGGAGGCTCCATTTCAGTGCTCGATTATTAGTCAAATGTAACCATACTTTATGATACACTTAATTATATACACCTGAGGTATACAGCAGCTCCACTTTTACCAAAAGAATGGGCCATTAATTAAGAACTGGTACTTCTTGTATGTTTTATTATTATTATTATGTTCACAATTATGCTTAAACCAGTCATTACACACATTACTGTACTGAAGATCTTGTTTTCTAGTAATACGTGTTTAACATTGTATTACCACTTTACATGGCAGTCTCAGCCTGTGTTCCCCCCGTGCTTTTCAAAAGAGAGGCATGAAAGTTGGCAGGTAGTGTCTGCATTTCAATTGGAACTCCTACCTTTCTACCTACCCTTAACCAAATAAAATAAAGGCTTCAACTTTTCTGTAGTACAATACAAAAGAGCAAGGAAATAAAAGAGGAGAAATGTGGGTGTTTTAAAGTCTGATGTTTTCTCAAAACTATAGAATATTTCTTAATATTTTCAAAGTGAAATTGCACTAGAAGCTTAAAGCATTAGGTAGAAGTTTTTATCATTTTACACTGAACTTGGGAAACAGTGATTGAAATGCATGTAATTTTCCTGCTCCAAAATCTCTCATTTTCTAATGAATACCGTAGAGTTTCTTTCCTTTTAGGAACAATAAGGCTTTTCATTGTCAGAAATGTTCATACTACCCTACTCTCTGTATAAACCATGAGATGGTGGTTGGGAAGAAGCAGGTGGGGACAATGAGAAAACAAACTCATGCCATTTTAAATACAAAGGTTTTGCTCCTTTGTATACTCAGAATCACTTCTGCTTGTGGGTGCAGCTTGTCACTTGTCAGCCTGTCTGGATGAGCAATATACACACAAAGAACAATTCGAGGAAGACGGTCTTCACTGGATAAACAACAAAGCATTAGTTACCTGGAAGGCAAGAAGACTGGCATGTTTTTTTCCCCAATGACAGTCTATAACAAGCAAATATTTGCTGATAATGTCTGACAATATAGCCACAGGAAGAAGCAGCTGAGGTAATTCGAGGTAGTATCCTTTACTGTCAGAGGGATCCATGGCTTTCTAAGGTGATTAAACTGTTGGTGGCAAAGCCATTGAGGATGCTAAATAGGAAAGATTTGCGAGTAAAAGACCCACTACTGCCTCAGAGCCTGCTTTCTGTCACACTATCTGCGTGGATACTGCAGACAACGAAAAAGGTTCCTCATTTCATGCAGGTAAGAAGTCCCAAGGAAAACATGCCCTTGCATTTGTGTTGTCTCTCAGCCCCTGCTCCTTGACAACTCATGAACCAGTTTTGACACAGCTATTGCAGTCTCAGAGAGGTAAAACCACCCTAACCACACAAGGTGCGACCCCAGTGAGGGAAGTCCAGAAGTGGGGTGGGAGCGGGCACAATGTGTAGTGTGTGGTGGGCTTTTGGTGTCGGAGGGCTATGGTTTGGAACTAGATGGTCCTTAAGGTCCCTTTCAAATGCAACTATTCTATGATTCTATGATATTTTCATTTATCTGTTGGTCTAAGGACTTCTATAAATTCCAGTCCCCTAAAGACCTTCCTCCAGACTGCTGGAGCCAAACATACAAAGCTCTGCCCTCAGACTACCTTGAGCATGCCCAGATACCTGCATCAGAGGGAAAAGCAGGTGGTGTAAACTCATTCATACCAGAATTACCCCACATCAAAGCTTCTTAAAGAATTTCCAGCTGGATGTGAGCAGCTCCATCACCTCTGTGCTACCCGAGCAGAGCACAGGAGCAGGAATCAGGAGCTAATATCTGACCTCTGGAATAGCTCCATCTGGCAGAAAACCACAGTTGAGGGTCCTTTGGCGAAGCTCCCTTCATGGCACGAGGAACACAGCACCCTTTAGAGGGGATCATGAACTGCCAGAACAAAGACGACTTACTTTCTTACAATTAAAGCTGCTATGACTTTTAATTTCCTTTCTGGGAATTTGTTTAAAACCTGTTGTGAACCCACAAGGTATACTTGTGTTTGCTCATCTAGGTTTATTTGTTTGCATCTGTGTGTATCGCATTCAGGTCTACTGGGGCTTTGTCTTGAATACGCTAATGAAATGCTTTGATGAACTCGTAGTTGCCTGTGCAAACAAGGTGTGGGAGGGGGAGTCACAAGTGAACTAACGAAAGAAGGAAGATCTAAGTTTAGTTTTGGATGAGGAAGCCTCGCTGGCTGGAGCCACGCTTATCGCCAACAGAAGACAGGTGTGCTCCACAGGAGAAGCAGAATAAATCTGATTCTGAGCAGTATCATCATCATTTTGTATCCACAGCACGTTTGTCCCAGTGTTCATTTGTGCATCTGTTGTGTACTTAGGTCTTTGTACTCCAGCAAGCCTTAAGTTATGTAAGTGGTTGCACGTCTAGACTATGTTACAAAATGGCTCTGAGGTGGCAAAATAAGGATGGGCTCAACATGATGCAGAAAGCTTAACTGTACTACATGAGGAGAAACGGAGGGGATGTGTAGCAATAAAAAGGAACAAATCCTGCCTTAAGATACATACTGTGAGGCAGGTAGCTTTTTCCATGATGACACAACCCTGTTATTTCCTGATGCTAGGAAAAAAATAATATAAAAAGGTACCACTTGTGTGAATCTCTCTTTCTCTCTCTTCCTCTCTCCCTTTTCTTCCTCCCCATACATGGGCATTGATTGGTTTATTTACCAATACTGTCCCTGAGGAAAGACTGTATTAAAAAGATGAATTTTAAATGCAGTACAGCTCAGTTTGATGTCTTTCAGAAGCAGGTCCTACAGCCAGTGCTTGGCCAGACAGTCTTGTGTCCTTAATACACATTGCTTTAAAATTATGGCTTTTCAGTGGTGCAGTTCTAGTGATTGATGAGAAACTTTGTGGATGTGTTTCTTAGAGGTATCAGACCTGATTTTGGAAGTTTTTTCATTAAGCGGGACTTGGCCTTTGAACTTGGTGTGAAGGAATGTATAAAGAAAGGTGAGATGTGTTCACTTGGCCCTTGGTAAATCATATGGGTGGTTGGATTACTGGGCTGTTTGACTCAACCCATCTGAGACAGTTGTGTGCAGCTCCGCATAGAGTAAGAATCTGCACTTCCTCCCCGGGCAGGCAAATGGATGGACAGCAGTTCTTGCTGGGGGTGAGCAAGTGAAAGTTTGTCAGCCAGGCAAAGGCAACAGAAGGCTGTCCTCACCACTCTTCTTCCATCCAGGTGTCCCATAAGACTCAGAAGATATTACACATTTGACAAAGGTCAGGATTCTGGCACATTTTGTGTAGTATTTTCTATTCCTGTAAATATCACGTTTCCTGGATTAATCAAGAACCAGCTGCTTCATCTGTCCACTACTTGCTTCTAACCACTTTAAGGAGAAAGACACACCCACATATCTCTCTCTCTCTCTGTGTATACATATATATATGTATGCATGTATTAATATATATAAATAGACTTAATATAACACCATACAGATATCAAATAGATCTGTGGATGTTTATGCCATTTTATGTAGATATGAAGACAGCAGGGAAGCAGTCCACCATGTGTGGCTTTCCATCTTAACAGGTGTTCATCACATCAGCATCTTTTCTTTCATTTATCTCATTAGGAAAAGTCTCTGCCTCCTGTATGCCCATCGCTCAAGAATCCTGTGACTTTGGCTGCTTGAACTCTGAAGACTGCAGCAGAGTCTAACCCAGATATCGCTGCAGGCTGTTCATTTTTGTAAGGGATGGAAAAAGCCATACTGGATGAGGACAAGAGGTCTAGAGCATTACAGTTTGCATTACAGACCTGTGCGACTGTACTCTGAAGAGTCAGGCAAAGGCTACTCTGCGCTGCTGTCGGGGCTGAGCCTAAAGGCTGACGGCCTGGGCTGGCCCCACTGATGCTCACTTGGAGTAGCTTGAAGCTACTGGAAGGGCAGTCATGGGAACACACGGCCTTGCATGGGCTTTGCATGAGCTGCAAATCCTGCCTGAAAATCTGTGCAAATGCTTGTTTGTCTGGGCCAATTTGTTGTCTGCGCTGTTTGTGCTGTCCCAGTTAAATAGTATTACCCAAGCTAACTCATTTAATACGGGTTCAAGCATGTCTCTGGAGACTGTAGTCACAGCAGTGCCTGTGGGTGGAGCAGAGCAATCCTAAGGATGTACACATGTGGGGTTTGGGGTTTCAGTTCTGCTAATAAAAAAGGTCATGAAATGCTGAAAACTTGGGTGGAGATTGGCTGACTTCTCTGCAACTTTTCATCTCCTACATCCTGTCTCTGTACCCATTGCTCCTCTGTTCCTACCCTGACAATTTTTCCCCTTGTTTCCTTTCCAATCTCTATTTTTTAAAAAATTAACCCTGCTGAGTCACAGATTTTCAATATTAGATATAACATTTCATACTCTTCTACCACAGCTGATTCTGAGAAGTCATAGACATGTGAAACCAATGTTTGGTCCCCTAGCTTCTCCAGGCTGAAATCAGCCCAAAGTGTTAAATCCCCAGTGCAGACAGAGAAAATGAGTTGAGCTACGTGCAAAAGGACTATTGGAAATAGTTTGGCTTCTCTGTAGGGCACTGGGAGCAGGCACAGAAGGAGAAGAAAAAACATCTTCCCTTACTCCTCATGTGATAGATGGTATGAATCTTGCTACAGCAATAAAATATGCTGGCAGCATCTGAAGATGCGTTACAGAGTGTATCATTTATTATTTCTTCATACAGTCATACTTATCATGAGATTATAAAGTTAAATTTATGTATATCGTATTTTGAAAATTACCAGAGCCAACTGTGTGGGCTATTTATACTTGATCTATTAATGAGAGAACTCACTTGGCAGGCACAAAATAAGAAAAGAAAAATATGTTTCGGTCCTTTCTTGGGTTCTAGATTTTGGAGGGTATTTACATGGAGAAAAGTTTCAGAGCTTTAATCTTTTTAACCCCCATCATCCAACATGCTATTTTAGAAGGGCAGGAGGGAAGAGAACGCGCAGGAGGGAAGACATCTTCTGCTGATCGCTATCCCTCCCTTAGAAAGCTGATTCAAAATGTGCAAAGGACAGGAACAGGGAGACAAGATTCAGCTCAGAAACCCCTTTCTTTCTCTTGATTTGTACCTCGCCATTACACTTGCGAAGTCTTTGTGTACGTCACACAGAATACCTCCGAGAGGGAACCGTATGATGGAAACAGACACATCCGTGGATTCCTTAATCAGTGATTTACAGGTTTGGAAGTACTTGTCCATCACTGCCTATCATGATGGAGGTTATACAGACCGTATGAGATTTAGCTGCGTGTTTTTCTTCTGCCCCTCTTCTCAGTGGCCTTATCCCACACAAATCCTTCCTTACATGATGCAAGATGACACTCTTTCTATGTGCTGTCCTGGTTGATTCTTCAGATAGCTACCAGGCTGTTACCGACCATTTCTTCCCCTCAAAGGCAGCCCACAAAGGGCCCCTTGGTCCTTCACACACTCGGTGCAAAACTTTCCATGGAGCCTAGTCAAGGATCCTGGCTGTATTTCTCTTTCTCTTTCTCTCGCTCTCAAATTCTTTCAGTTTCCAAAACATATTATACCTACCACTCTGTGAATGGTAGTTACTTCTTATTCTATTTTACCGTCACTCCATGGTTTGAAGACACAGACTCCTGGGGGTCACCGATGAATGAACAGAGTTTAAAAGTTATGTATAAAAATCCAGAATTGTTTCTGAAATGATGGTTTCAGAAGTGTTAGTCTAACATTTTGGGAGTGTTGCTATTTCTACTCCTTACATCAGTGCTCTTGGCAAACAGCGTTTGCATTTAACAGAAAATTGAGATATGCAAACAGGGACCGTATCTTTGGCCCTATCACAATTATTTTAGTTCTATTACTCACTGAATAAGACCATCAGTGTCAGACATTTCTAACAGCAAAAAAAAGTTCTTGCCAACAAATTATGGTGGTTTTTTTCAATAAATAAGGACTTTTTAAAAGAAATTAAACCCAATATTGATAAACAACAAAATTCACTAAAATGAATAGCTGGGAAATTTTTAATAAACCTTCTCTATTGAAAATTCAGAAACATAAATAATATTATTTGGCTTTACTTTATATTATGATTTTATTATATTTAATATTTTTTAAACAAAATGCTCTATATTCACTTACTCTGTTATTGCTCTAGTAATACCCGATGTTTTATATCTCAGAAGTGTTCTCGAATTCAATAGTATAATCATATATAGCCTATACTTAACATGCAACTCACATTTTGAGTCAGGGCCTTGTTTACCTTCTCCAGTGTGTTTTCATCTTCAGCTTGGGAACACTTCAGAGACAAAGAAGGGGAGTGACTATGGAGAAAGGTTACACTTCGATAATTTTCTGTTGAAATGAAGCATTCTTGGTCAGAAGGTAACCAGCTTAAAAAAGCCAGTCCACTTACAGCCTCATAACGTGGTGGGGGACTTGAATGAGCCTTCCTAGGGATGAAGGAGCCCGATGGCAAGCCGTGAAGGACAGGTTTATTTCACAGCCCCAGACGAGGAGGCAGGAGGAGCCTCAAGGGTGGAGAAGAAGGTGCCTCCTGAATGCTTTAAAAGAGCCTGACACTTTCCATTGGTAAAGAAACTGAATCAGGGAAAAGCAGGTAGGAGTTCGACTATCTTGCATGTGTTTATTTCTTGTGCAGTCTTGATATATAAGAGCAGTGGGGTTAGAAGCCTCTGCTAAGCCTGTTGGACTTTTTGATTATTGCACATTTGTGGAGAATTAAATGGCACATCAAAGATCCTGGAAGGCTTGAACACTGGTAAAATCTTGGGTTAAGCAGGGAAGATGCGATCAGTGGCCCTGAGAGCGTGGCAGTCACACGCCGGGTCCCCACCTCTGCAAGGGGCGAAAGGGAGCCTGCGCAGAGGAGGCCTGCCAAGGCATCACAACACAGGGAGCTGCCACGCACAGTCAGAGCAGGAACCAGCATTTCCAGTCGTTTCATTCGAAAATTCTCCCCAGCTGTTAATAGTAATTTTCAGGGGAAGAACAGTTGCCCAACAAACAGTGATCACTGGGAATCCTGCGTGTCAGTGAAGACAACAACACGGCCTTCTCACCCCCGTTCAGCTGCCGCTGCCCCTCTCTCGCTGCTCTCCGCCTCTGGCCCCCGTAGGCCGGGGTGGCACACAGCCTGTCAGTGGCATCAGGCAGCGCCGCGTTTCACATCACAGCGGTGACCCTCTGTCTTCTGCTTTTTTTTATGCGTGAATGGAGCCGTGCGATTCTCTCTCAGCAAGCCATAAAGAAACTGAACCACCAGATGGACTGGTCTAGCACCAGACACGCTGCACTTTTCTAAGGCGCAGGCTTCATCCACTTCTTCCCCCCATCCCACCCCCCCTAGGGTAGTCGCTTTATGAACTGGAACAAAAAATGTGATGAGCTTTCAAGCCTTCTGATGCCGCAGTCCAGGCTCTTTCCTTGCCCACTGCACATTTTCGGTTGGAATTTAGCAGCAGTTTTTTGGAGGACAGAGTTTGAGATCTGTGACATAGACACGTTTCGATGACTCGAGACGGGGAACACATTGCTACTGTCGCAGCGGGGAGAAGGGGCAACTGAAAGAAAAGTTGCACTAAGCAGAGGAAAGCGGCAGTGAGTTGACAGAATTACTGACCAAGCTGTTTAAGCAAAATAAAAGAAGCAAGCGAAACAAAAGCAGGGGAGAAGTACTGATTTTCAAGAAGGAGCCTGCAAATTGTTAGTAAACCAGGGACTAAGTCTCTGCTCTGTTAGTCTGGTGTAGCTGCGGGCACCGGTGATGGCAAAGGCACCTAAGCAAAATTCCAGAGGAAGGAGTCAGCTCCAGCGTCCCAGCAGTGGGAAGGGGCTGCTGGGCTAGTGCAAACACTGAGGAAATGTTGCGTGTACGGACTGTCCCCTAACCTCGCCGGGTTAGCGCGTGTTACAAAAGGATGGCCTTTTGCGGGGAATAACGCCCATCTTGGAGGACGAACCTGGGCAAAGCACGTTCGGTGGGGCAGTGGGTTTGCCTGTCTGGAGGCAGGCAGGAGGATTGGAGACAGCAATTTACTCCCGTAATGTTTTTCCTCTGCCTGAGTGGCAGACCAGAGATTAGGCCTGTTCCAGTAATTTCTCTGACAATGCAAATCTTAATTTGCTGTTTGTTAAATGCTTAACTAAAGTCTGAGGTCATTATTTTCAACTCAAACTGTTAGACTAAACACTGTCAGGCATCCATTTGCTTTAGAGAGTGGCTTTTCCTGACAGCAGTGGAGATGCAGACAGTTACCTTTTAGTACCAGGCTGTGAAAAGCTCGCCCCCCAGCCCAGCCCAGCCCAGCCCCCCCGCTTGCATTTGCAGTAAACAGCATAGCCTGTCCTTATTTTGTGCTATGACTCTATTCTGCTTTCTGAGGTGCGCTTAATAGCAGAGGGATAGCGTGGGGTGCTTTATGCCACCCGTTAAAGAGAGTTTGTGGAGAGAGAGGAGGGAAATTCATTGGGTTTGGGGGTTTGGCAACCGCATGGGGAAAAAAAAAAAAAAATTAAGTAATTTTTGGTTTTGATGTAGGAAGACAGGGGTGTGGTACAAGTCAAGGACATGCTCTTGGTTGCAGCTATGGCCCCTCCTGGTGGTGGAAGACATACAGAGACTTCTCGGTCTCCCTCTGTTTTTTTGATGTAATCTCCACTGATGCCTTCCCTAATGAAAACAGGACAAGTATCTGAGCATTTTGATGCGGAGTTTGATGCTTTTCTGAAATCATATCCAAGCTTAAAAGCTTAGTAACTATGTATCTTGACTTCCCTGCCCGTATTCACAGCAATAGGAGCCAAATCCCATGCCAAGGATTTGTACCCCAAGGAAGTGAATGGGACTTCTGCATTTGCCTAGAAGGAAGAAAACAGCAGTATGATTATAATGTTTTTCCAATAAAAATAACAAAAAGTCCTTATATGCCTTCATTAAAATAATTTCTCAGTGGTGTTTGGGGCTGTAAATCATGGGTTAGCTATTTCCTACATTTAGGTCAGAACCAAGGGCTGTTTAATGTGCTATTCTATATCCAAAAGTAACTAAGAGCAAGTGTTTTGATAGGAAGGGATAAGACTTTCGCTGTAGGCAAACGCAGCATGCCCTGCTAAGCTCTTAGCTAACTTGATATATAGCCCTGTTCAGGAAGAGGGAATTGTCACTAAATTGTTGCCTTATTTTACCCTTCAGTAGGAATAAAATTGGCCTATAAGAATGAAAAATTTTAATACATCTCTATTACAATACACTCTCCTAATTGGTATTGATCTTCCCTGTGGTACCTGAAATGCAAGAAATTATTTCAGCGAGATTTGAGCTAACACAAATGGGAAATAGAGAGAAAGACTGACACCGAAGAAGGTGGTGGGGAGGGGTAGGGGCTGGCAGAATGTGTGGCCTCAGCAGATAAAGAAAATGCTTTGTACAAGGGGAGCAAGTATAAAACAGTCTGAGATTGAAACTGAGATGATAAATAGCTTTAATAGGAGAGAAATAGAATAAAATATAGAAAAAGGAAAAAAAAAAATTGGAGTCTCTAAAGAGGAAGGACATCTTTTCAGTGAGCTAACTGGCTGAACAAGGTTCAGGAATGGATTTAGTTGGGAATGTAGTTCATGTCCAGCAAGATCAGGTGAGGTGTGACAGCTCCCTGTTGGCAGGTCAGAGGCTCAGGAAACCAGCCAGTGCCAGAACCCTGCCAAGAAACACCTCCGCAGGTGGCAGTGTCCTACAAAGAGGTAGGATTAAAGGAATTCCTGGGCTTAGTTGAAGCACATATGTCTTGGGATTCTTGTTTAGTTTGTCTTGCATCCCCTTCAGTTTACAAAGTTCAAATTATCCTAAACTCCGTTGTGCCAAACAAGCAGAGACACTCTCCTCTAATGCAAGCAGTGCTTGGAAACCCAACGGGCTGCACACAAGATAATGTTGTTTGCTAATAATACAACCTCAAATGTATTTATCTTGCAACAGAGCACTAGGTAAGCAATTAATTAAAAAGTTGATACATACAGCTTTCTTGAAATGGAGAACAGCATTAGTTCGGAAACACAAGATTTGTAATTTAGTGAAGATATTCAGCATTCTGTGGAAAGCCTGGTTAATCACAGTTTTTCAAAAGTCTAGAGCCATCCTTGTAAACAGACAGAGTAATAATGAGGCTCTCTGTCACTGTGTCATAATAGAGCAAGGAGGGCAAAACTTCATTACACTCTTTTGACTCACCTTCCATCAATGTGAGCGAGATAAACACCGGGACCTAAAATATTCCATCAGCTTCCAGATGTGTGATTTAGTTCCTTGGTGGAAAGTTCTTCATTCTTCTTCAGCAAGTGAGAGGGAAACCACTGAGGCAATATAACCCTCAAACTTGAGCAAACTGTGCTGTATATCATTTTTCACAAAGTGCTATGCAGCTTTGAAGTGCAGGTCTTAAGGAACTTGAACGAGACGCATTTTTTCCTCTTTAACTGTATTTGCATTTATTCATCCACATTCTTTCGCAGTTGTGCAGCTACTTGGAAGATTGTACTCCAGGTAGAATACGGCTGCTGAGTTTTGTCTCTAAAACCTTCTTGAGTTGCATTTGGGCATGGCCCAAAGTGACATAGTATAAAATTCAGTTCTCAGCCTTCATTCAGTATTCAATAGCATTAGGCCATGAAAGTTCTGAAATATTTCTCTTCATTGCCAGGTAAACATGAAAGTCTCTACATTATTTCTGACTGACATCAATGTAAATGGAGGGGAAGCAATTTTGGCATGCGTACTCAAAAAGGAGAAATCATATTTTGCGAAGAGTTCAAAATTATAGAACTTACTGGTTTGTAATGTTCCCAGGCTGCACTCAGTGAAGGTGCTTATTCAGGACCTAATTTTCATTTACAAGACAACTGTAACACTGTACTTTGGGATAACATCTGGGCTCTAGTAGAATTTTTTTTTTTCTTTTTTTCCCCAAAATCAATGCAAACCCTGACTGTATGAGTCCTTGTTTCAGGATGCTGACATCCAGCCAACAGAGGGAGCACTAGTTTAATTAGCAAACTCAATTTCCAGCACTGCCAACGTTGCTGCTGGCTGCACAGATAAGGAGGTCATTATGGAAAAGCTATGCAAGCCTTTTCCCCTAAGAACTGGAGAAGGACAAAACGGTTGCCAGTGGTACAAAAAGGAAGCCTAGTGAGGAATCATTTTCAAGCCATTGTGTGGATTCGACCAAAAAAAAAGGGAGGGAGGGGGAGAACAAAAATATGAAGCATTACCCGTTGAAACAAAAGGCACCTCCCAGGGTGCAGCCCAGTCCTGGGGTTCAGCTGCTACCCGTGAACAAGCAGAGCCCCCTGAGCCAGTGCAACCTTGTATTGAATCTGGGGCCATCTGTCACCTCATTTATTAGAACTGGTTAAAAAAAGGACGAAATTCTTTGCAAAGAGTCCTGCTGGTGAATTTTGGCATTTTTTTTTCAACAATGACTTAATTGCAAATGTTATTTATGCAGTCTACAGATCTGACACTCTCTGTCTACATGGTAATATGGCAGCACACTGCTACTGTGAGCTGGAAAACCAAACCAAGCCAAATGAAGTTTTGCATACTTCTTTGTTTTCTTCCTAAAATAGGTCTCTGGCATTGTTTAGACAGGGAGCTGTACTAAAAGATTTGATCTCCCTTAATATATTTTCATGTTCAGGGTTTACTTGCCTACATGTTTAAACTCAGGTTTATTCTTTCCATAGCTGTGAAGAAGAAATTAAAGACATCAAATCTGTACTTAAATATATATACACACACACATATATATAGGTATCTCCTAAGAACTGTGGTTGCGTGAAATTGAGAACTTTTAACAAGGCAAACTCTCTGGTCCTGAATCCTACTGTGGAAATGAATAGGGAAACTTTTCACAGAGGAGCCCCAACACTGCAGGGAGAGAAATGCGCTTATGTCAAAAGAGCCCCGTGGACACTCATCTCTGCTTGCCTGGATTTTTTTTTTGTGGTTCAGGCCACTGCACAAAATAACCTGAGTAGGAGAATAAGGCCCTGAGATAATAAGACAACTGCAAATGGTCAACCCTGAAGAAAAGTTAGGTTTTATTTGGATTTTCAGTCTTTCAGAAAACCTTCCCTCCTGCTGATTAAAGGCTTATATCTCTGGCTTCTCTAGCATACCTTTTCCAGTCTTTCCTGGCTGTAAAGGCTGGTAGAACCCTTAAAAATACCTGGAAAACATAAAGTGAGAAGGAAAAATGGAAGGAAGATGCAAACAGAGGCTTTGGTAATGTAGGAAGCAACACCTAAAAACAAAGAAAACAGAGAAAGCCGTGGATGAATTAAAAATGCATTTAAAAAGATAAAGTAGTCATCATGTTAAATTTTTATTTCCTTTTATCATTTAGTTCTTCAAATTGATTCCCTCTCTCTTGTGTTTTGTTTACATCCATGTTTAGTCCTGTTGTCTGATCCAACTTACAGCTTCTCTGTCTTGATTGTCTAGAAATATGATCAAAGGGCAGATGTTTATAACTCCGGAAAGTTTCCCTTTGCACAAGTTAATTGCTGTCCTTGGAGGCCAAGGACACAGGAAATGCAGGCTAGGTCCAAGCTCACTATATCACCAAAGGATTTCTAAGAAGTGCACACACTCATAAACAAGATTTGGCTGAACTCTTGACTGACAGGCTAGAGCTGCTGCTTGATATCAGTGGATCCAGTTTTCTGCTGATAAACCTGAGCTCTAACATGGTGCTCTGAAACATCAATATAGATGTACTTTTAAAATTTCATTTTATTTTATTCTTAAAGTCTTCTCTTATTCCATTTCTCACCTTACCTCTATTCCACAACAGTTTTGGGCAACAATATACAGGAATGACCAAGCTGTGGCTGCTGTTTATGTAAATCTTCTTACACCTTCCCCAGAAGGGATTTTTCAACATACTTTCTGGGTAGCATGTTCAGTTTGAAATAGCTCAATGTAATCCATGTGAAAATATTTTTGTGACTTTGTAAAGATGTAAGTAGAAATTTGTATCCCCAAGGGGAAAAAAAAAAAAAAAGAGGATTGGTGGGTGGAAGAAGTTGTTTGTAAGGTGCTTTTTATACTCCTGGATCTGAGCATACTTGAAGAGCTGAAATTTCAGAACAGTTTAGAGGTCCGCTGTAAGTTATTCTTCACCAGCACACGGAGGACTGGGTGCTGAGGGTGTCTACTCCATTATGCTGTACTTAGGAAATGGTCAAAAGCAAGGAAGGTCAAGGTTGTGTACCTGGCCTTTCAGTTTCATGCACCAACCCAATAGAAAATAAAAACATCACAAACTGAGGCTAGACTTGAGCAAGCACTGCTGCTGCTGCAGTGCGGGCAAATGTGAAAATACACACATTTGTGCCAGCCACCCTTATCTCCCATCATTTCCTACTGCTGTACTCTCAGTACTTTCTTGGTAGGAAAGCAAAAACATGAGAGTGTGGAGAGCTAAGAAAGACTTTAGGAAACCCAGTCATAGCCTGCAAACATCTCAGATTCAGAAAAGCTTCTGTATTTGAAAAGGTTGTACAGTTACATGGAAATTATTTGATATCTTGGAATTTGAGGACTGCAGGCTTCTTAAAAACACACGACACCAATGCATTATTTAGGAATCAGTGCATTCCCTAGAGCACCCACCACCTAACTTCCTAATATGACTGAAAAATGTTGTGAAGGAGTACCCCAGCCCTTCACCCAAGGGACTAGCTCCGTGCCAAACATGGACTTTCCAAGGTGCTTTCAACTTGCATTGTTGCGATCATACCTAACTCGTCTCGTGATTTTTCCTTCTGTAAGGATGCTTCATGAATCCTCCTTGTACCGCATAAATGGCTAATGTGAGGGGTAAGCACTCACACACACTGTTTTGTTCTTTGCCACCTTGTCTGAACTCTGCCGTTTCAATGGGCAGCCAGCAGTAGAAAGTTTCTGATCAAACTGAAAATCCTTGCATTTAAGTGGAGCCTGTTTTGTGAAAGCAGAGGGAATAGGCTGAGGAGTTAATACACCCACTCATCATCTAATCTTGACACTGGCTCATACAAAAATACAAGTGAATAAAACTGCATCATCTTCTGCTAGTTTCTGGAGGTTTTGAGATCACGGGTCTTGGGATTTGCTTTGACACCCTGGCTGTCACTATCATACTTGTGTAATTATTGTACATATTATCGATTTTGAAAAGATTCATATTCTCCGGGTTTTTTTATTGATTGGCAAGGGGTGATTTTATTGAAGGCAGAACAAGTACCTCAAGCTATTGAAGGAACATGAAAATTAATGCAACTATGGGTTGCAGGAAGTCTACTGGGTCTTTTGTGATAAAGTTGTAGACAGTCAAAGCTGGTAGAGAGGGAACTTTCCTTCCACACTGTGAAGGTAATGAGAAAATCAGCTAATGATTTCAGGCAGTTCTTGAAAGCCTCGGAGCTTCTAACAGTAGAAATATTACGAAAGATGCACTGACTCTTCTTTCTTTTGCTTGCTTGATTTTTAACTTGATGAGCCCAAAATATGTTCAGGTTAATGAAATTCTGCCCTTAGAACACACATTGTACAATGCAAAGTCAAAATTGCTAATGGTTGTGTAGAAATGAGGTGTTCAGTCTAGCTGCCTATAAGCTTAATTTCATTTCACAAGTGATTACTGCTAGTCTGCTCTCTGGTTTCTGAGACAGAAATAGTCACCCATTCATTTAGCTTATAATAATAAGCAAAGTCCGTATTCGATGTTATTCAGAACTTGCTTTGAACTGTTAAATGGTCAACACTTACCATGCAACTGAAAGGCAATAACTTCCCTGTGATTCTTGTTTTAAAGGGAGAGAAATTCTTTGGTTTTAACTCAGTGATGCTGCTTGTTAAACATTCAGCTAAAGGTGTCAGCTATGAAATTCCCTCCCCTGTTGAGGACGAAGAGATCAACAGACACTGCAACCACGTAGCCTCTTTCAGTCACATGTAAAACAAAACCTCTCTGGCTCTGTCAAGAGGATGTGTTCAGTGTTCAAAACAGGTTAAAATAGGAGCAAGAGTTCATCTCATTTTTGTTAGTCCTTGCAGTGGAGCTTAGTGTCATGCAATGATGCAGGAACAGACCAGCAATGTGAGAAAAAAAAAAAAAAACATCTGAAGAGAATTTGTGTCTTCAGGCAAGCTCTCTGCCAAGAAATGAAAGCAGGCATGTGCAGATTGTAAAGGTCCAGAGGGGCCCTTTTGATGAATGAATTATGGGGCACCATCAAAAGCAGATTCCTGGAAATTGTGGAACACCTGATGCAGGTTCCCGCATTTTGGAGATTTCATGATATTCAAGAGAGATTTTGTACAAAAAGTGAGTTGACATAACTCACCAGCGATGAGCTATGCTATACTCAGCAAACACACTGAAGCTAGTGGGCCCTCAGCTCGCCATCAAACTTGCTCACTAGCAGATCATGGAATCACAGAATGATTTGGGTTGGAAGCGACCTTCAGAGATCATCTAGCCCAATCCCTCTGCCACGGGCAGGGATGTCTTTCACCAGATCAGGTTGCCCAAAGCCCCATCCAACCTGATTTTGAACACTTCCAGGGATGGAGCATCCACAATTTCTCTGGACCACCTGTTCCAGTGTCTCACTTCCCTCATTGTAATAAATTTCTTCCTTATTTCCAATCTAAATCTAACCTCTTTCAGTTTAAAACCGTTGTTCCTTGTCCTGTCGCTACAGGTCCTGGTCAAAATTATTTCTCCATGTTTCTATAATCACTCTATATATATTGAAAGGCTGCAGTAAAGTCTCCCCAGAGCCTTCTCTTCCCCAGGCTGAACAACCCCAAGTCTCTCAGCCTGTCTTCATAGCAGAGGTGCTCCAGCCCTCTGATCATTTTGGTGGCCCTCCTCTGGACTTGCTCCAAGAGCTCCATGTCTTTCTTGTACCGGGCACCCCAGAGCTGGAAGCTCTGGAAGACTCCAGGTGGGGTCTTACCAGACTGGAGTAAAGGGAGAAAATCACCTCCCTCAGCCTGCTGGCCACGCTTCTTTTTATGTAGTCCAGGGTACATTTGCCTTTCTGGGCTGCAAGCGCACATTGCTGGCTCATACCAGCAACATTAACAATGGAGAAGGTGTTGTGAAGCTGTGATTCTTTTTTCTGTGCTTTAAATGGGCATATTCCCTGAAATTATTTTCTTTGATATTTTCTTTTCTCCCCTCCTTTGAATCTTGCTTCTTTTCTACCTCTGTTTTTTCCTCTCCAAGAACCGGATCGCCTTTAAAGAATGGGATCTCATTTCTTCTGCTTCTAAGGTGTAGCGGCATTTTGTGGTTGTAAGGGAAGCATTTCCCTGCAATGGAAAGCTGACAGATACAGGCAGCCTGAGCTGCAGACATACACGGACTCAGCTGTTGTTCAGCCTAGTGGCTTGATGAGCTACCCTGGGCAATAGCTCTGGGATTATGTATCACTGGGGCTTTTTTGGGGAAGATGATGACTTTATCACAATGATGCATTCTTCTCCTTATGCTTTAAGTCCTTTGTCTCATCCTGGATATAGGAGAAACAGGGTGGACCTATGACTAGAGATCCACCACAAGTATTGCCACAGAGATTAAACGTTACCACCGTTTTACAAAATGGCAATCCCTTGCGGTTAACTGTAGTTTTAGCTGTGCTCTTGGTGGCTGGGTAATAGCGACAGTGAAATTCCCTGGGAGTCCATCACTAGATATTTGAGACCTCCTAGAAGATGCTCAGTGACCCATGCAGCCATTGAAGTAGGAGGACAACTCAGCTCATCTAGCAAAGTCACATAGCACCAATATGATAAGGCATGCATAAGTCCTAGCAGGGAGCCTTCGGCTTTTGAAGTGCCACTGAAAAGCCAAGTCAGTCTTATCTGTCCACAGGTTGATATGCCTTGTCTCACATGGAGCTTCTCATCCTTTTCTTTGGAGTATACTAAGTAGGCCTTAGAAATGGTCTTTGAAAAGTGCCCATCTCCAAGGGAGTATCTCAGATTCAATGACTCAGGTGAATTCACCTGCTTTTCTTCTTGTTTCTGGGGGAAATAAATAAATAAATAAGGTGAGGAAAAGTATTCTGAAAACCTCAAATAAAATGTCTCTGAAAGACAGCGTAGAAGTATGGAAAAATAAATAAGAACACATCAAAGCTGAAGCTGGACACAACACCAGCCAAGGGGAGTCAGAAGGGCCTGTCTCTCCATGCCAGCAGAGCAGAAAGGGCTGACAGTGAGGGACATGGTCCTTCCAGGGCAACACCACTGATGGGGAAGAAATGTAATTACTTCTGAATGTTTATTGCAGACCCAGTCTTTTTTCCTCCTAGGTAAGTCAACACTGCAAAATGGCAAGGGGAATTACTGTAAGCTGCATTGTTTTATTACGATATTTCACCCAATTTAATACATTCTGTTTTTTAGAAGCAAATGAATGGCTCCGGCCAAAGTTTTACATTTTGCACACCTAAGTGCACTGGCACTCACAAGCATAAGGTTCATTTGCATGGGTTAGCTGGCAACATTCGTGCTCCTGGTGATTAATCTTTGCTGTAAAACCCCTGCCATTAGCGTACACTATAGCTTGTAATTGTGTCCGGGTGCATGTGTCAAGAGCAGTCCCAGGCATGTCCGTGTACTTTTCATCCTTTTATTGATTCCTTTGCACCTAAAAAGTCACAGCTGCTTCCATTTCAGGAGATGTACTATAGTTCTTCTTTTAAAACAGTATGACACAGTTCAGTAGCTGGAATGTGCCGCAGAGCTGGGACTGCTAGATAGCTTGTTTTTAATTTTCTCCACAGGAAAGAGTAATGTATAACTTCTCAGCAGAGTAACTGTCACAAAGAAAGAGGATAGAATAAAAGGCATATTTTGGCTCATGTCAAGATAAAACTGAACCAAAAAAAAAAAAAAACCTCACAGTTCTGTCTTTATAACTCTGAAACTGAATTTATATCAAGATTTCTGGTTCGAATGAGAAATCAGCCTCAGACACTCATTGGAGACACTGAGACAATTCAAACTTTCCAAGACTTTCAGTGTGTTGGTTTCTAGTATTTTGACCCAAACACATCTCTAATTAATGCTGTAAAAAAATTCCAGTAAAGAAACCACTATCAGCAGAGAGTGCTGATGCAAGAATAGGGATGAATAGTTAATTGGGGAAAAACTTCATTACACTTTTACATTTTGCAAACTGCCTGTCACATATACCTGGGTAGCAATCTTAGCACTCATGCGCAATGGCTGGGGGGCACTCTGAAGCAATAGGAACCTGACCTCACTGCTTTTATTTGCTAAAAATGTTTAACAACTGCTTTTAGATATTCTGCTAGCATTGGAAGTAGTGATTTCTTTTTAATTAAAATCTCCTAAAAACTGATGTGACAGGGTTCTCTGAAAGAAAAAAAAAAAAAAAAAGAAAGAAAAGAAAAGAACTGGCAAATTAATTAACTAAACTAGAAGGTCAGTTTTAAAATCCTGCTGCAGACTAATTAAATCCTAGACACTGACATTTTTGGCTAAAAATTGCAACCATAGTAATTAGTGTTGCAGGAAATTTCCATATGCCATTGTGCCAAATGAATGAGAGTATTTCATAATTGTTCCTGTAGGACTTCTTGCAAATAGCTGGGAGGGACATGATCCTATTGTAGGAAATATGCAAAGGCATCGTAGTACTTTCATTCCAGTAATAGTGGCTCCCCAGGTCAGTTGTGTGAAGGAGGGAGAAGTCTGACAAATGTTAGGAACATTACAAATTATTATTATAGCAGTCTCTCCTTCTTGTTGCCTAACACCTTTATAAATATTGCTATTTAAAGAAACAACCATGGCTTAAATAAATAGGGCAAGCTATTAGTCAAAAGGCTGTGGATAAATGCATGCTGAATATGCAATTAAAAGTCACCATAGTGAACAATTTTATATGAGAAAACAAAAGGGACTGCTAATTATTTTATTTGCATATATTTAAGTTAACTATGCAGAGAGATTTCTTTTTTTTAATCACTAACTTTTGCAGGACTGCTAAGGATTTGTTAAATGTCAGGCAGTAAAATTAAAATGTCAGTATATGACATAAGGGTCAAGTAGACTTAATAAACCTGAACTACAACATTCCACATTTGTTTCCAGATTTTCTAATGGAAAATGTGGTAAAAATGTGAAATGTTTTTTGTACAGCCCCTGTGTCTTTTGGATACAATAGATTGAGTGAGTTATTCAGACCTTTCTCTTTTCAGAACGTTGTGGAAACTTTGCTCAAAGGGAAGAAGACTGCTCCCATCTTGAGGGGCACTGATACAAGATGACGACTTGCGTAGCTTTTTCTTTAATAAATCTGTGTCTTCCAAGAAAATTAAAATGTCAGAATAAGAAAATGACCAATTTACCCAATAATTAAAATGAGTAAAAGATAAATGACTGTTTCGGATGAGAAGCAAAAAGCGATAGTGCTGCTGTGCTGATGGACCGGCCTGAAGGACTGGGCAGCCCGAGCTCATAGACCTTTCATGTGCGCTTGAAATGGTGCTCTCAGATGGGCCAGCGTCATCCTCTTGTTCCAGGGCACTGCTCGTTCCTGTTACGTCCCTCTTTTATTCTCTACAAAAGTGACATGATTAGCACTTGGAAAAATAGTTGACAGCCTCCTCTGTGGTCAGCTAAACTGCAAAATGCTCAGCAGTGCCGCACCATAGGAGCGGAGAGAGAAACTTTCAGAGTGTCTCCAAGCCCTGCTGGCCTAATGTCCTCAAGTCTCCGCAGTTAGTCTGCGGTTTCTTCTTTCAAAGACTAATGTGATGGTCTGTGACTGACTGCAGCAATCAAAGAGCATTCAGGTGCATGTAGAGAACAATTTTCTGGTTGATGTGTTCTTTCAGGTGAACTCATTCAGTAAAATGACATTTCATACTTCTCTTAGAAAATTTCAGTATTTTTTATTTTATTGCAGGTGGAGAGTATGTGTCTTTCAAGCTATTGTTTCAGGCTCTATGCAAACTTAAGTCCATGGTAAAACTCGGAGTGAGACTGAATAGCAGGGAGATACAATCTGGGCTCATAATGGCAGAAATTAAAACACATGCAGTCTTACAAAATTGGTCACCTGTACAGTGACCAGAAGGCAAGGGTGTTCCAAATCCTGGGTGCCCCAAGTTTTGCACAGAAACTTGAAGTCCTGGAGGATTCACAGAAAGCCTGCTCCTGTACAGGGTTGTCCAGTCCACACTCTAACAATCTTCCTATCTCAGAGTGGTTTGGCTTTGGGGATGCTCCTGCTAAAGTGATGGGCTTCCTTCTCCTTGCAGAATTGTAGTTTGGGGTAAAAAAGATGTGTGTTCCAGTGCCAAATACTGTATGAACGTACATCTAAGTAGAAATCTATACAGAAACATAGGATTAAAATACTTGTTTGAGCTCCTCCTGACCAATGTGACAAGCCTAGGCAAGTTTTACAGATATAATGGTACCTGTTTTCTTCTGGGTGCCTCAGCATTGCTTTTCCCTTGGTGGAACTTACTGCTGCAACGACCTCCCCCAACACCCATGAGACACGTGTCCATCACATCCTCTGCTAGGTCAGTGGGACATTATCTTTCTACAGAGGAAAAGAAACACTAACTTGTGAAAAAATTTCAAGTGTTTTGCTGTAAGCATTTCAAAGTCTCAACAAAAAGGGGCTTGCGATCTGCAGGGGCACAGGAGTCCTGTTTTGAGGACCAAACTTGTGGTAACAGGTATTTGTCTGGTGGTAAATGTTCCTGTTAACTTGATTGAGCTGTCTGTGTGGACATCGTCACTGGAATGCATTTCTGTCAGCCATTTAGGAATATTTGATTAGGGCACAGATCAAGGAAATTTTTTATAGATCTGCTGTACAACACAGCAGATAGGATAGGTACCTCGCATCTCTGAGGTTTATTTCCTCAACCCTAAGTGGCAATACTGATGCTAAGCCATCCCCGCATCATACACAGTATGTGTATGATGAGAGTACCTATACTGTTTTTACAGGCTTTTAAGTTTTGGAGGAGAAGAGGAGAAGACGGCGGGAGGTCTTTGTCATGCACAATTTGTCCTTTTTTCAGAGCACTACAGTATATTTTCACAAATGACCCATTTGTATAAAGTTGTCCGGAAACATTTTCAGCACAAGTGCATATCTAAAGCAGGCGTGGTGGTATAGTCTCTGGATTTTGAATGCATATTTAAAATTGAAACGTCCTTTCAATATCTTCAACTAGCAGCAGGATGCTGGATAATTTACATTCTGCCTCACGCAGGCAGGCATATAATCCAGCACCCTGAAGCTGTGCATGCCACACACTGAGTACTAAGAAGTTACTTGTGCTCGTAGCGTGTTTGAGAGGAGAGGCTGGTAAACTCACTGAGCAACAGCGCTTTTCTCAAGACAGAGTTCATCCTCTCTAAAGGCTTTGGAGCAGATGAAGCTGAGCTAATCATCAAGAAACCCTCTAATCTCTATCATTACTTAGGTTTTCATGTTAGGCATTGTGACAGCTTTTCCCCCTTGTCATCAGGAGGAGAAAGCAGTGGTTGGTGCTCTCTGGCGAGACCGGAGCCATTTATGGCAGGCTGATCTTTTCCAAGTTAGTATTCAGGAGTCATACGCAGTCAGTGAATGGAGAGACGATCTCAAAAAGGTGTCGAGAAGGGCCGGGCACAATGGGGGGGCTTACGTCGCGTTCCTCTCCGCTGACTGCCAAACAAAGGTAGAGCCAGGCATTACCGAAATGTATTAATTTGTGGAGAAATACAAAAATAAACCGGCCACTTAGGGCACTAACTATTACAGGCAGAGAAATAATACAATAAATCACTGAAATGAAGAAATGTGGCAAGAGGCACTGAAAACTGAGAGATATTTTGTCACTAAATTGCAACATTAATAGTGTTTTGAAGCTTCACATTTAAATTGCCTATTTCTGACACTCAAAATGCACATTAGGAAAATGATGCTTATTTTATAGTTACTCATTAAAAGGAAGGGGATAAATAAGATGGAGTTTTAACCTATAAATCTCTTTCATAACGAACAACCAATAAGAAAGCATGGGGCAGACAAATAAATGGATAGTGAAAGAATGATTTTTAAAATGCTTTTGTAATCTGGGGTATAAATGAGCAACTGTCTCATCTGATCTAGGATGAGTCATTTTTAGAAGATCTGAGTATGATCCTGAATGAGGGAGATATTCATACGTTACTTGATAATGAAGAAGAACTAGAAATGATAGAAAAGGTTATTTCTTTTCCCTTGCAATAATTCAGGCATCGCGCAATTATACTATTTGTCTCTTCTTTACATGATTGCAATTCTACATGTATTTCCCCACCTACAGATACATCATCTTTCCCCAACTAACAAGGCATAACTTCAGATTACCTCGTATAGCCGGTATGACAAATTCAAGGGAAGAATCAGAAGGAACTTACACATGACTGTGGCATTTAGTCTTATTGGAAAGGTCTTTCATGATCACCTGTGTAACTTTCCAGCACTTGTTAATGGCTGCTCAGTAGCCTGCTGCTGATCGACTATTTGCATAGCATCTGCATTTATCTAATCTTTATTTATTTTTTAAAGACTGCAAAGTTACAGCTCATTTGCAGTGCTTCAGGATTTGAGTATTAAACAAAAATGCAAATACAGCAGTAAGCCCTTAATGAGATGTATCCAGCTCATTTTTTTCAGCATTAACTCCATTCTTTATCTTGTTTGAGCATCCACAGTATAAACTATTCATCAGCTCCAAAACTTCATTTTATTATATCATCAGCCGCTGCCATATATTTTACAAGTTTAAATTCTAATTTTATCCACAATAAGAATAATAATGATGTTTCAGACTGGCATTTATAGTCCAAAGGACAATAGCTGAAATACTGTAAGAAACCATCTCTTCCTCTGCACCTCGGAGAGTTACCAAGCCAAAATGCAGTGATACACATTTCTGGCTTGGTGGGACTTGTCTGCTACTTTGCATGACTTGAAAGATGATAAAGCCACAAGGTAAGGGAGATGCTAGTTCCACACACTTGTGTCTATAAAAGGAGGTCTGCTTGAGGCAATTCAGATGCCCTGAGGGAAATTCCTACCTTTGGAAGTGTCTGAGCACACACCACATTTTAGCTCCTAATTTTAATCTTCTGAAGCAAATGGTATAAAGCAAACTTTTGCCTCCAACACAATTCTCTGCTTAATACCGAAGTGTGGACAAAACCCTCAGGTCCAGGCCACCGGATCACTCGCGTTCCTGTGACAAAAGCTGTGTCTCACCCCTGGAGCTCTGCTTGGCTCCCAGGTGTGCAGCAGCTTCCCCAGGGCCCTCCGAGACCCCCTTCACCTCCCTCACTTTTCAGCTGGGTTGCCAGGGGTAAGGAGAAGGGAGGAAAGGGAGCATGGCTTCCTCTCTCTTCAGTACTAATATTTATTTTTTGTCTTAACTGTCCTGGAGAGAAGAGCCTGTGGTTCTGGTCACCTATAAATATGACTCATCAGTACCGTTAGGGGTCACATCCTGTCCCAGCACCACCAACAGCACTCATCTTTTTCCATTCCCTTGAGAGCTGTGTGAGAGTCGTGGCACCCGTAAGGTAGTTCGCTGCCACTGCTGCAGGGTCACCCGTGCCCAGAAGGATGACAACAAGTCTTTCATGTCTGGATTTCTCAGCATTTCCTCTGTGATGATGTGGTCTGCAACAAGGACCATCAATCTCTCCGCCAGCTTTGGGAGATCAGGTCTGTCTCTGACCATATTGATGATCCTTATTCTGCTGCTTTTTTTTCCCCAAAATCAAAAATGAAAAATAAACTTCAGATACCAAAAAGAAAAAAAAAAAAAAAAAAAAAAAAAAAAACCAAAACCTTGAGTGTTTCACGAATGCTGTTATTGCAGCAATGACACTAGTTAAGCATCATTGCCAAAGTCAACTCCACCGTGAGCTACAGAAACTCTTATTTTTTCCTCCAAAACTGTGCTCACATTCATTAGGGTTCAGTTTTATCTTTAATTTTTTTAAAAATTCCATCCTCATTCCTCCTGTTCCCTCTATGTCTTGTGCTTAACCCGCGGGTTTGTACATACTGTGGTTTTGATGAACAGGCTACACGGTGCTGGGTGCATATTGCTCTGCATGCCTCATAGCACATTTCTGTTCACATTCATTACAAGCAAAGGCTATAAGGCTCTATAGGTTTTTCTTGCAATTTTAAAACATGCTTATATGAGTTTCTGAATTTTATGCCCAGATTGACTTTTATTGTTAATGGATTTATTTGGGCAACAGAGGCCAAAACTTTGTCATTGTGACAACTTTCAGGGCATCTTTGGTATCTTGCTTGGGAAAGAACAAGGTTTTGCAATATCGGGTTGTTGGTCTTAAAATCCTTATGAAGAAGACTTCATCAATGCATCAACTATAAACCTGATAATATAATATATATGGTAATATAATAATACAATAAATACTATAACATAAGTAATGCAATAAAGATGGTAATATAATACTATTCTGGGGTTTTTAATCTACTACATTTTCTTTGGATGCTACAATGTTTCTGAATTTTCACAGTGGAAAATTTTATAAGTGGCTTGTCTTTATTGTTAGTTCATTTGCACTAAAGAATTAACAGCTTCACAAACTTCTTTGTAGCTCCCAGTGGAACTAGTGCAATTATAAAGTTGTGCCAATTTGGCTTCTTAGCAGAAGGTATCTATTGGAAGAAAACAAATCTCTACATTAGATTCCATCATGAACAAACAAATCGTTTTAATTGGCTGCGTAATGAGATGGCCTTTTGTAAAGTACATACTTGGAAAGTTCACTTTTAAAGTGGATCTCAAGTTCTGCACAGGATGAGCGTTGCAGCAAAACTAATTGTATGAAGTACAGCACGGCTATGCTTCAGTTTTGAAATGCAGATCATTCATGTTTTGCTTTTTATTATCTATTTAGCTAATTTTAATAATTTAACAGGCTCTGAAATCCCACTATTTTACAACATTGTGTACTTAGTTTTTATTTGTTTAGGAGAAAACGGCAACATGTTATACTGCAGTTATAGGTCAGCTTCATTTTATACTGGATGTTATACTTCATTGATTCTTAAAACATAACCGATTTTAAACAGATAACTTCAGTGTTTATAAGACATGATGTTTAGACTGCTTATTTCTACAGCTGCCTTTCCTTTCCGTAGATGACTTCAATAATTGTGCAAACTGGTATCTTTCTGGTAGCGGAGTAGGGACAGCTCTTCCCTTTCAGATGATGGGATCCATCCCCACAGTCACCTCATAACCCTTTGCAAAACCTTCATGGTGAGCATGGCTGGTGCCCATGCCAGCATCCAGCCCACAACCCAACGCAGCAGCTGTGGCAGCACACCCACAGTGGCAAATGCCCTGGCTGTCCCCAGGGGCACAGACATGGGCGTGTGCAGCTGGGGCTGAGTGAAAGGAGGGTTTTAGGACATAGAACATCCCAAAACCCCATGTCCTGTGACTTTGTTGGTGTGGTAAGTGGTCAGAATTTCTTATATAACTGAGTGCTTCAGCTGTCCTTTTCGCAGCGAAGCTGAGCAAAGTAAATTAGCTATGTGTTGGAAAACAGGTTCAATAAATTCATTGCAGAGGTCTCGTGTATTTGTGTGCCTGTGTGGTAGGTAGCCCTTACTGGGGATTTTCTTGGCTGTCTCCAAGCTCATAGAGATGAGCCTGTGGCAATTTGGCTGGAGCTTGAAAAGAGGTCACAGAGCAAAGTTAGAAGGTTCTTTACAGGATGTAAAGGAATATTCTGTATGTTTTCCAAAGTCCAACCACTAGATATTTTTGTCTTGTTAGGGTTATCTTTCTAATGAAAAACTCTACCCTTGCTTTTTACAATCTTACTCCCTTAAACTTTGACTGTGTAAAGCGTATGTGCACATTCACACACATCTACTACTGTTGAGATCCCCACCAGCTAAAAGGTATCAGCACCAGCACTGGGGTGGATAAGCATGGTTTCAGAAGACCACAACGTATTTCTGAGGTAAAGGCTTAGAAATGTCTAAATAATGAAAATGTGTCACGGGAATTAAAAATGGAGTTGTACTTTTAATGCAAGGACTTCCATCCAGCTTTTAAAACATTTTCAAAAGGTATCTTAAGCTACCACGTTTCTCTTTTCATTATGAACAACGTATCAGAAATTTTTAAACTCCTGCTTTACTATATATTTTTTGCTACTTTTCTACATTCACATTTAATACTTAGAAGACATTATCCCTGCTTGGGCTTTTTTTCCTTCTTAAGGAGGTGTTGTAGAACATAAAAGCAGAAAGTGGGAAAGCCATATCTGAAAACAAGGTCTTTAAGGGAGAGATACCAGTGAAGTCCTGCTCCACTGAGACACTTAAACACATATAGCTGGAAGCACATGAACGGTCTCATTAACACCAAAGGGAGTATGTGACGCTTACAGCTCAGTTTGAAGCTTTGCTGGTTCAGAAGCATGTGGTGTTCGGGTTTGGGTTTTCAGCTGTATCCTAAGTTGATGTCAACAACAAGTTGTTATTTTTCTGCGAATATTTTAGTGCCATGTCAGAAATGGGATTGCTTGCTTCATACCGTTGCAGGAATTGGTTTG
>VXBL01002922.1:1066818-1131345 GCA_013400195.1 Aramus guarauna
TTTTTTTGGACTGCCACCTATAATAAGAGTTCCAAGCAGCAAATCAGATCCCATAATCACTATTTTACCACTTTCAGTCTTGTCAGTGTTTTAGAAGGTAATCTTGAACTTCTGTTGATATACTAAGGCTGAAATTTGGACCATTTCTGGTCATTAAAACCCTCTGATTCTAAACATATCAGGTCTGCAAAATATAGCCATATTGGTGATCATAAAACCCTCACCTGCAGACAGCTGTAAAGCTATTTACTTATTACTGTTCTTAAATCCCTGCAGGGTGAAAGAGAAATGAAAGATGTCATAGCTCTCCCCTTTTTTTTTTTCATTTGTGGCATGTCTGACCTGTACCTTAGCCCTTCAGTTACGATTTTACTGTGCACTATTTACTAAGCACAGGTAACAGCAGCCTACCTTGTATACTCCCAGGCAAAATCAAAGGACCTTCTCTATGTCAGGGATATTCTGTTATTAAACCCTAACTTTATTAGTTTTTCTTTCCTTTTGACAACAGAAATAGAAACGTGTCAGTGAGAGAAACTCTTCAATTATCGGGATTTTTTTGAAGGGCAGATCCAAGCCTTCTGAACCTGATCCTATTTTTAACAGAGTTTGCTACAAATAGGGAAAGAGTGACTTGGCCGCTTGACAAATCCTCCGGATCCAGCTTAAACACCCCTTCCCTCTCACTGGCTTTGTCTAGACTGGGATCTGTAGGGGGTTCGTCTGCAAATGTTTGCTAACCCTTTGTAACGTGCGTGAAAATTCGGTCACTTTTAGGGCAGATTGTCTTTCACAGATACTGTTCTGACCTAGCTAAAACTTCCCAGATGTCCATGGCCATAGTCGGCCACTGAAGCAGTGACCGTGAGGGCATCAGGCATTATGGCCTGGCAGCTGCTTGTTCCTACGCTGCTGAAAGCATCGCATCACTGGGTTTTTCTCTCTCCGAGTGCAGCATCGGCTCAAGGTACCACTAAATGCTGTTCAAACTAAGCCAGCAGATATTGCACTGAGGCAGATGAGGAGCACGGGCATCCACTGCACATGACTCAACCAGCAAAAAAGTCTTTGTGTTTGATTAGCCTCGCAAAATCCATAGACCTTGTCGAACTGCAGGACTGTACCTGAACCAAATATTTGGGAAAGGAAAGAACACGGGTGCACACATGTGCGGCTGGGGAGGGGATTCAGAAAAAACGCATGTGATGCTCTGTCTTGCGATGTGCATGATCCTCAGGTCTTCATTGAGGCACCCTTCATGCAGAGCCAGACTTCGGGTCTCCCAAAAGTTGTATTCAAAGCCTGCAGGTACCCGGCTTGTAGAAACTGTAAATGTTGAGCTGAAGGTCAGTTTCCGTGTTTTACTGTAAGTTTCTGGTCTTTCTCTTGAAAACATGGCCTAGTTATCAGACTCTCATCACAGGTACTTGTTCCTAAATGTTAGAGGATGTTTATAGTCTCCGTCCACTACCATTGCCCTTAGGATCCCAGTATATAGAAACAGACTTTGTGAAGATGGTGTATAAGGTTTTTCTTCCTTGTGAAGAATCTCACCAATGTGACTGGGGGATGTTTATCACTGCCATGCAGAAACCCTCCTGCCAAAAAGAAAATTGTGTGCTGACTACCAAAGCCGGAGGAACAGAGAGAGATGGATCTGCGAAAGAACAAAGGGAGAGGGAGAGGCCAGCCCCAAGACAGATGTCATTCTTTTCCATTGTGAAAGCCACATTCATTATTTTTGAAGTCCGAACAGTTACATAGCAGGACATACTCTTGACCAGCATTTACCTCATTTTTAAAATACAAGTTTCATTATGTGTTAGAGCTTACATAATATTCATAAACACAAGCGTCTGCATTGCTTCCCCTCCAACCTAACCTTCAAGCTGCTGAAGCGGAAATTAGATTTTGTTCTTGTTGCTGTTTTTAACTTGGCATAATGTTTCAAAATGGTACCTGCTGGATTTGCTGAGGTGCAGAAGAGTGGTTCTGTAGATCACACCTTCACTCCAGAACGGAAAGGATAGGCCAAACAAAAGGTGGGGGCAACCTTTGTTTCTCTGACAGATAATTGTCATTCCAACATGAAATTTTGGCTCATCCTCTGATTTGAACAGGTGGATGGATTCTTTGAATCCCTGATGAGAAAAAAAAAACAACCTTACATGATTCTGACTCCTTACCTTCAATTAATTAATAGTTTCTTAAAATGTTGGAACATAAGGCTTGAGTTGCTAACTAAGACACATGGTTAAGACTTGAAATATTACACTTCTCTGCTTTGCAAATATATCTGAAAGGTTAGCACCCAGTAAAGCATGAGGAGTCATCTTATAAAAACAAAATGAGGTGCATCCATAAAGATTTTTGGCCAGATTAAGACCTGATGTTTAAGCAGGTGCAGCTTCCCTATTGTGTGCATAGAGTTTGCCATAAACAGCAGCCTAGAGTTATTGACATTAAAAAGCAGGTGGAATAAGTTTATCCTGTTTTAATTGGACTATAATATTCTCTCATTAGAAAACAAAGCAGCCACCTTGGCATCACAGGCACAGAAATCATCACAACTTTCTGCTGCCCAGAAAGGTTAGGAAGCTGCTGCTTTTTTCTTTTCTTGTCTTTTGATCAGAAAACTCACATTATGTTTCTTTCTCTCCCAGACCTGGTGATTTTTAATACAATTTTTTCCACGGGCTGTGAAGCCTGAGCTCTTTTCTGGAAGAAAAGAGTAACCATTCTCCCTTGGTGACTATTCAGGCATGTCTGCAGCTTGTGTTGCTATACCCAAATTAGGTGGACCTGAGATGCTGGGCAAATTCTTGAAATACCATACACTCGTTCGCTGCATTAAGAATCCACTGGTGGTGTTTAATTTACGTAGCGTTTTATTATGTACAGATATTTATACCTCTTTATACTGATGATGTCTGAAACTCAGGAAATGCTTTGAGTGTGAAGAATGTGACAGAGACTCAGGGAATCTGTGTCCTCCTCCTCCCCACTGCCACCCATTTCTCATCTGACTTTTGAGCAAGTCGTTTACATCTCTTTGCATCAGTTTCGCAGTGCACATAAAGGAGATTTTAAGCTACTTCAGAATAATTCATTACTAACACTAATGTTTCCTATCTTCACCTGTATTGTTCCATTGGGATAGAGTCGGTGCCTACACAGTAACTGGCAGGAGAAACCCTGTTATAATTGGGGCTCTTTAAGTGTTTGCATGATTCCAGTTACTGAAAGCTGGTTTGCCTAAACTGTCCTGCCACAGACGTGGATGTGGCACATGCTCTGGCAACGAGACACCTCAGAAAGACAGTGATTCTCCCGCTGCCCCTCCTCGTTTGTCTGCCTCTGTTCCACTTTCCTCCTCCCTTCCAACGGTAAGTAGGGAGATGGCCCTTCCGATTTATAGCAAATACAGGCTACAGCCACAGAGCGTGTACATTTCCAGTTTCCATGCTACAACAACTGCAATGAATCAACCACTTCTCCTGACCTCCTGCAGTGCTGTGTGCTCTTCGCTCCATGTGAGGATGGAGAAAACTCGGTGTTTCTTTGGAGTCCTTGAACACCTTTCAGGTTCAGCCCCTTGGCAATTAATGGATGGCTTGAAAACGTGCTAGAAAATGTAGTTCTTTAGCACTGCAGCACTTCTTCATTTAGTACTTTGCAAGTGAGTTGTAAAAATTTGCCCTGGAGACAGGGAAATGCAAATATAAATTAGATGGAGCACTAATAACATTACATTACAGAACAATGCAAACCGTTTTGGACACCCCACAGAGAAGAAATCCATGCATTCCTTTCTGAATCATCTTTATGGAAATTTCTGTAAACGTGCCGTTATTAAAAGAGAGTAGCAATTATTTCCTTCTTTGGTTCATCAGTTGCAGGGAGGGGGAGAATTGGCAGGGGAATTAATTTTGTTTTCTTCCCTCTTCTCTTTTTCTTCCATGTGCTTGACGGAGAGATCTCACACGACAGGCACCAATAGCGTGGAAGCATCCGCTGGTGAAAGAGAGCAAGAAGGACGGGCGAAGTGGTCAACATGGTTACAGATGGGCCTCTGTAGGTGGAAGTAGTTAAGACAGTAGCAGAAGCAGACAAGGTTGCAGCTAACAAGGCTACTCAGGAAGCCAAAGCTATTAAGATATGTTGACATAACATTTGCAAGCTTCACAGGGGCCATCATTATAAATTAGATTTAGTATTGATCAGACAGTTCAGCATAAGGGCTGGAGGGAAACTGGACAGAGTTCTTCACAAAATTGGCACTTCAGATTCTGCCTTCTTATTAACACAGAAGAGCAGAACCCCCTCGTCTCCAGACTGACCTCAAAGGGTGCGACCGCTGTCCTCTTCCTGGGGGCAGGCAGAAAGTTGCAGTCATTTGGAGCTGATATAATCTTTCAAAATTGCAGTTGCAGTCATAACAAGGACATTAAAAACGTGCCTGTGAGATACAAGTTAAATCCAACACGTCTGCAAGCACTAGCAACTCCTTGCTAATGAGGCCTACTGGAGATTTTGTAAGCGTATCGTTCAGGATGAAAACCGGCTGGCTGCGTGTTACAAGGTGCACCGGGGAAGGGATCTGGTGATTTAACACGCAGGGAGAAAGCAGCTTGTGAGGCTCGTTAGATCAATGGGGATTCCAGCCTTATACCTCAAATTATATGCCTTCTCTTCTAACATTCACCTTTTGCTGTGCAACGCCCACGCCTTCCTCTTTTTTCCTCTTTTTCTTTTTTTTTTTTCGCCTTTTGTTCCAGCAGTGTATTTTCATGCCTTTCCAGTAAGCACCACCAGAGCAGAAAATACCCAAGGTTTATAAGGAAGCCACAGGTAATTCACTGCAGCTGAAAGTTTCTTTGTCCAAAATGAAGGTTTCGCTGCCCTCTCTCTCACTTGACAGCGTTTAAATTCCCAAAGAAAATTGCTGCCAGCAGCTTGACAAGCTTACAGGGACCAAGTACTCTCACCATGCCAAACCCCAAATAAAATGCAGCTAGCAGGGGGACATGATGGTGATCCACCTAGTCCCACTCCGATCACCCAGTGCCAAATACCCCTCCTGTGGTGCTGAGGCTGGTTGAGACTTTTTCTGCTGCCCAACTGACTTGAGTTCAAGCCCCAGATCTCCACAGCACATGCAGCAGTGCGATGGTCGCCCTCCGCTTGCTTCTTCCCTGTTCAAGATAACAGCGATGTTGTCCCAGATGTGAGCTTTGTGCCACCGCCCTGCTCGTGGCGTTTCTGGGTGGTTGGCCTTGGCATCTCACCACACAGACCGTAGGTCTCGCTGGCTCCATTTCTAACACTCCTCCATGCACGGTTTCTTTGGGGAACCCAGACGTCACACCGGCTGTGTAGGAGTTGCATGTTGTGTTCATGGTGTCCCCCTGAGTGTCCAGCCCTCCGGGGCTTGCTCTTCCCACCTCTTCCCATGCCCAGACATGGCACAGGGCATCTCTGGCCCCAAGCAGACACTTGTGTTCCCCCAGGCAGGACTGGCACTGGCCTTTCCTTACACCTTTCCCCTCACCCTTCTGGACTGAGAAGATGCCACATCATCATTTAGCAATTAATACTTAATGAAGCATATCGTCCCTTTTCCTTGCCAGTGAGCAAAGACGAAGCTCCACGGACAGCGGGGCCCCACTGGGCTTAGCCCTGGTTCCCGGGGATGTTGCCGGGCCACTGCCGCTGCCTGTCATCTGCTCCTCCAACCTCTGCCTGTGGGAGGAAGCATCTTCCCGGAGTCGCTTCCCACCTCTCGGGTCTCTGGTGGGGACAGGAAAGTGGGAAATGCCCTCCTGAAGACATATAGAGGAAACCAGGACTGCTGCGGGGATCTAAGGGGTGGCTCGAAAGTAAAACAAACCTTTTAATTAGCAGGGGCTGACTCTCTGCCGATCCCTACAGCATCAGGCTTCAGTAACCCTAACGGGGTCTTTCTAAACATCCCTTGGCTTCAGCGAAGACGTGCAGAGTACGTGGTCAGCACACTGGCGGCCGTGGCCAGGACTCAGGGAGGGAGGGGGCCGGCACCGGGGCGCAGGACAGCCACCTCCTTGGGGGAACCAAAGCGGAAGAGATCATCTCCCTCCGCCCACGAGCCGCGGCGATGAATTACAGCTGAGCGGCAAGGAGAAGCAGCAGGCGAGCAGGGGACAAAGGCTGACGGTGGGAGAGGGGCTACCAGCATTCTCCCGCCACTACCAGCATCCTCCCGCCACCGCCAGCATCCTCCTGCCGCCGGCATCCTCCCACCGCCGCATTGTGGTGGTGCAAACGGGGCTGCTCGAGTGCCCGACCGCAGAGAGGGCTGGGAGAAAGAGGCTTTTTAAGTGAGACTGTTCAAGTCTTTATGTCTCATCTCTTCACCCGCAGTGCCCCGGTAAGGAGCAGAGACTGCCCATAAATTGCAGTTTAAATCCATAATGCCCCTGCACTAAACTGTCATCAAATGGTTACAGGTAAAATAACGAGACAAAAATGAAGGCTGGAGAAGGATTTTTATTGCTTTTAAAAGGTCTCTCTTGCAAGATGCTTGCCTTTTATTTCAAAGATGGTGCTGAAGAGCATTAAGTAGGTGGGGGGAAGTAGACCCCCCACATATGAAGTGGGGAAAAAACAATACTTTAATCACCACTCCTATTTATAACGTAATCATTCTTACATTTTGTTGCAGGGCATTTTATTCAGCACATCTTCTGTAACCATTTCTCTTCTGACTTTCTGGAAGATTATGCTAAATGTCAAAATGTCTCTTTGGGCTCATAAAATGATGCCATAATAAAGTGTCATTTTAACTTAGAATGGGTAAAACAACCTATAAAATAAAATGGAACATTTTGACATTAATTGAAAAAGTTACCTGCTTTTCTACTTTCAGCAGATTCATGTCAGCATTAAAAAAAAATAAATTAGGTTACAGTTTATTACAACATGTGATGACCTTTAAGTAATTTTATAGCACTTTATGGTTCTGTTGCAGTCTTCTAATCAGCATTGCGTCGGAAGGAAATGATAAGCAGACTTTCTCCTTCCTCCAAACTTCTGTTAATTTTAATCCCCATGCACGGAGCAGGATTGCTGCTGCAGCCAGGTGAGTCAGTTTATTTTACAGTTATTTGAGTCTTGTAATGTCCTCCTGATTACTTTTTTTTTTTTTTTTTTTACATTTATTAACTTTTGAGAGTTTCAGAGCTTTTTTACTGCCAACTAAATGTGAATGAAAACTGTACTGTGGCCAGTATGGCATTCAGACCTCTTCCTCTAACTTTAAACACGGGTAAATAGTTCTGCTAGAAACTGCGTAATTTTCCATTGGAAGACTTTCTTGTACTAGCTGCCATTTGTACAATGAATATACCCTCAAGGTAAATTTATACTGGCAGTTTTGACACATGTTTACAAAATGCACAACACCGCACAAGCACATACACAAAAACACACACTAGGAGGGTGTTTTAATAAGGCTAGAAAATTATTTTAGAAAGTCTCTGCAGAAAGACACCCTGCAAGTTTTCCTAAGTGGGTTTTGCAAATTATTTTTTTAAAAAAGGAGAGAAAAATACATTAACCGAATACTTCTAGCCGAAATTAAAATGTCCATGGTATATTGCTTGAGGATAATAAATTTACCCTTCTGTTTTTCCTGTGATCTAGTTATAACTGTCTCAGAACAGAAGATACATGATTTAAATTAAAGAGGTCAGAATTGAATATTTTGGATAGTTCAATGAAAACGAAAAGAAAACAGTGGCGAAAAACAGCAAAGCAAAGGAGCCAGCAACCAAAAAGCCAGCAAGGGACTGGTGCTGCTGCCGCCGTGGCACGGGCTGGTAACGGCTCCTGCGCCAGGGGAAACCTCAGCTGACTCCTTAGATCAGTCTTCTTCCCAGCATCTCTCTCATCATTTCTCTTCATGTGTTAGAGCTATTATTATAAAGCAATGTAATTTCCACTGTCATACGACCAAGAGAAAATATTTCTAAAGCTTAGCAGTAAGAACGCGTAATATTTTAGATTCTATTGTCATCTTTAATCTGCTGAAGCATTTAATTCCTTTTCTTGTAATGAAAATACTGTATTTCTGTTACTGTGTCCAGAGAATTCTGGTGGAAATTATAAGTTTTCTCAGACAAAGTTGTGTTTGACTATTTCTCTGATGAGGTGAAAGGTCAATTTGCTTATAGTTTCCATGCTTCATTAAAATTCAGCTTCTCTGCTGTGTAATGTGGGTAATATTAATTTTCTAAACATTGATGTACAGCAGCTGCTAACTAATTTCCATAATGGTTGTTCTATTCTAAGGGCATTAAACCTGAAACAAGGTGGATCCAAATGGAAAAAAATGTAGATGATTACTGGCCATCTGCCAAAAAGACGCTTGGGGATGTGAAATTTCTGGAATCACTGAAGGTTCATTTTGATCAAATATTCATATTCTGAGCCATGTGTCAACAATTTTACTGTTTAAAGACAGGGAGGTTGTGGAGGGGAATATTGACACCATCCTTCACGTGGGAGTTTGCTTTCAGACTTCTTATATAGAGGAGAATATGTTGTTAAAGAAGAGTGGAGTCAACATTAAGAACATTAAGATGTGTTCAAAGGAAGGTGCAAAAGTAAAGGAGACACAAATTTCTTCCCTTGGGAAAAGGGAATGTGGGGGGAGAGAGGTCGTAATAATGCACTCAGCTTTGAAGTCAAGAATAACCATATGCATGACCATTTGGGAAATGCTTCATGTATTTTCATTTCCACAGATTCATTATACTAATGCCAGCAGACGGGGCTATGTTTTTTAACTGGGAGAGCCCCAGCCCTACATTAACAGACTCATGTGCCCAGGTGGAGTGCCAGACTTGGGGGCCTGAACTGGCAAACCAGCCAACACCTTCTGATGGCATCCACTCCACGATACTTTACTTCTCTGCTCCCAAAAGGCACCTCCTTCTAGGAGAAATTGCCTGCTCCATCCCATTCCTTCCCATTTTGCCAAATAGTTTACCAAGATCCATCTGCGATCAGCAATGAGTTTCTCTAGCAGACTATTTTTCTATTCCTGAGTGTTTCACAAACCACCTCTCATTTTCTCAAGTGTATTTGATAAGCGATGTTACTCAAATATACATCAGCTCACAAGCTATGCAGAGTGCGGTTGTGCGATTTGTCTTCATTACTGCTCCAGTCTGACTGCACGTCTTGGTTACGTGGTGCCGCACATGATGGAGCGTTTTCTTCCTGGTGAGCTGAGCCAAAATGTGATAAACCAGGGAAGCTCTGTACACAAATGAAATGGTGATGAGGGCTGTTCTGCCAGTGAAGGATTGATTAGTGCTCCACCTACGCTAGCCCTGCTTTCTTATCACTGCCATTTCCTCAACGAATGTGGTATGAATATAAAAGTGTGAAAAATTTAATAAAAAGACAGCTACCGATGAAGGAATTCCTATCCCTGGGAGATCTCTCTGCGCTTACCGAATGCCAGTCTAAGTGGTGATTTCTTCAGTAGGAGCAAAGAGAAGGGAACTAAGACAGGGTCAGGCATCTGGGGCCGTCCCTAGAAGAGGGTGATGGCATTCCCAGGGCTTATTAGCTTGGGTTCATCACAGAGATAACCCACCTTCCACATCAGACCATGGACAGAAATGAGGTTTTATACCTGCTCCTGACTGTGCAGACCCAGTCAGGGGTTTGCACATGGGAAATATCAAATACAGGTTGGCAGTGATCTATTTTTTACCTTTAATTTCCCTGCTCTCTAGGCTCCCCTGATTTCAGCCTTGGTCCCCCTCCCCTATCTCCATCCAAGAAGTGATTAGGTCAGCCATTGACAGGATGAGAATCCATGATGAGGAAGTTTTAATGAACGTCCGAAACAACTACCCAGCCTGTCTAGGAACTGCACTCGCCACTTCTGAATATTTCTGTGGCCTTCTAACTCACTTGCCAAGGCCTTCCCCTGCACCTGTGCAGACCTAATGAGAAGTTTCTCCATTGCCCATCTTTTTCTCTAACCTAGACAGAGCTGTGTGTTGCAGTGTGAAACATGGACTTCATACTCTCTGCCCTTAACAGTATGTCTAGTAGCGGCAATCTGGCTCTTCTAATGCAATACCTGCCAACAAAATCCCCATGAAAAATACTTTAAAAAAGTATTTTTCATTCTTTTTGCTCCAGTTTTATAAAATAAAAATGCCAAGCTGCATCCAAGGTGCATCTAGAGCAGCTCCGTCTGGTCTAAAGCAAGATTAAATCAAGGCGAGAACCGAGTGATATTTCAGTTTCCAGTAGTCTTTGTGGCTTAGCTTAGCAGCTTCCTAAGCCTAAAACTGAGTTTGCATCGTTGTGATTAATAGTCCTTGTTGGATGTTTCTTTTGTTAATTTATCTAACTGCCTTTTCAGCTGCTTTATACTTAGGCCCCGGTGAAATGAAATAGGAAATGAAGACTGTCTTTACTAATGAGAATTCTCACTCTCTTACATTTTTATATTGAAATAATTTAAACACAAGTGTAACACTTTTTTTTTCTTTAAAAAATCTTTCAGAACAGCTCATTTCTGAAATAAGGAGAAACATAACAATTCCCAGCCAAAAATGTAGCATTTCATGAAAGGTGGACATTGCTGTAAATAACAGCTTGAAACAAGAGGGAAGAAAAGACTTCTAAACTTTAAATATAGCACTGTAATGAAAGATTATCATGTAGAAAATTAATGACTGCATTTTACCAAGCTGAACTGACTCTCACCTTCTACCCTCATAGTGGCCATTTGATTTTAGCCCTGCTAAGAGCACCACATAAATAATTAAAGCTACCTGTTGGGATGAGCCTGAGGAAAGAAAGGGCGAGGGGCAGGCAGGGCTGGGGATGCTGCTCCCGCCCTGCAGGGCTGCATCCCCATCGATCAATCCAGATGCAGAGGACTTGGGGACCGCTCCCCATCAGCCCTTAATCCACCCCCTCTTCCTTCAGGGTGACACAGGTCCAGAAATAATATCCCCATTTTATAGGTAGGGAAAACTGAGTTTTTGATGTTTGTCACAGGAAAATACGGATGAGCTGCGTGAGCATTATTTCGGCAGAGAACTACAAGGTAGGAACGCCGGCACCCGTTGCAAAAGTTGTGCTCGTGATCTGCTCAAGACAAAGGTGTTATGAAAGGAGAGGGAGAACATGGGTTTGTGTTCTCCATTGGAAGTGTTGTTATGGTGCTCTCTGTTCTGTTACACATTTTATTAGGATAATAATTTCAGTAAACTACATCTGGCTTTCCTGAGGGCTGTCCCCTCAGGTTAAACAGGCTGTCTAAAAATATCTCCCTTTTTTATAAACGGTCCTCCTTTTTATCTTCCTTTTGATGGCTTTTCATTTGAATTATTTCTCTTTTTTTCTTAAAGATTACATTAGCACGTTTTTCCCCTTAATTCTATAATCTTTTCAACTCTAGGTGCCTTTGTACTTTGTGCTTTTGTACCCTTTTCTTCTCAAGTCCTTTTCATGTTTCCCCCCTTTTGTTTTTTTTCTGGGAGCCTTTATTGTCATTTTATCCTTTATTTTTAGTCTTGAGCTGTACAGTAGGAAGTAATGCTAAGAAAATTGAAAAGGAAAAAGCTGCATAAGCCAATGTAGTAAAGAACAGTCATATACTGAGCCATAGGAGAACTTACAAATGAAGGCACAGTGGTGAAACCCATATACTTTTGGTCTCTGTGGTGCAATACCCATGAAAAATAAAACAGTGACATTTCCTTTAAAAAACAAAAAAGGCAAGCCAATAAACAAATAAAAAACCCACACCTGTGTGCGTCTATGACTTTGCTATAAAAATGGCCTGGAAATGGACCTCTTTGCAATGAGAATCTGAGCTAAATCCCCCACGCATTGAGATAAATCTATTTTTAAGGCACAGATGTGAGAGAATTTGCCTGGAGACTCCTACCAAGTGAGCAGAACCTGACAGTGACTGATTTTGGCTTGTGCTGGAAGCTGACTTACTGTTTTATGAGTTAACAACTTATTGTTTAAATGCTTAAATGCTGATTTATGCCAAGATTGTCTGCTTTGTATAAAGAGGTATAAAACCAGCTATCTTTTATATAAATCACATTCCTGATAAAGTCTCTTCTCAACTGAGGAGACAAACGTGGCCAATTAATATTGGGAATTTGACAGATTGTTGCCACCATTAAACTGAACTATCTCTGCGTGCATCAAATCCCTTCCTCCTATTTTACTTTTCCATGCTGCAACTAAACTTGAAGAAAAATAGAAGTTAAAAAGGAGAGGCTCTGAGCAGCAGCTCGCAGGGACGAGTGCTGCGTGGTGCTGAGCGCTTGCCCAGGCTCCCAATCTCTCCCACCACGCAGGTGCGAAGGGAGCTGAGGACACCCAGCACCTGCCCAGAGCACCGGCATCGGGCTCTCACTAGCTCTGATCTCCTCTACAGGCCTAACAGAAAGACCTTTTTTGCTTTCTTCTGTATTATTTTTGTGCCCCTCCTTATGAATCGCTCCGTCGGTGCTGTCGGTTCCCACCAAGCCCTGAGCTGTGGGCAGGTCCAGACTCTGCTCCCCTTGGCTGAGCTACTCCTCCATCCCAGCTGTTCTGCTCCTTTACTCCTGTAGTCTGTCTCTGCTGAAGGTCTTTGCACCAGAGCTTATTTTTAAGTATTTGATAGCATTAAGTATTGTTAAGATACATATGAAAATTATCTCACTGTTTCAATATGACTTGGTGCAAAACCTGAACTGGGAGGAACTGGGTTGTGGGGCAATGCCAATTCAGGCGTTTTCTCAGCAGTGTCTCAACCATAAAGATCAGGCAGGTTCCAGGTGTATCTAAAGCAATAGGCAGGGGGACTGGGCTGGAATTCAGCTTCCAGTGTCTGGAGTCACCCACCAGCCCCAGTACCAGCACGTGGTGCCAGCAGGGCAATGCCGAGGTAGAGCCACTGTCCCACCCACAGGCTTGAGCTAGGGCTCAGGCTTGTAACCACTCCACTGCTCATCCCTTCTTGCACCAGGCCACTGTGGGAGCCACAAAATGTCCAAAAAAGTCTAAATGTCTGCCGCTGCGGACATGTGGGGCTGATGTAATTAGCCAGTTGCATCCAACTGTTCTACAAATATGTTTCCCCCATCCAAAAATCATAAAAAAAAAAAAAATCTAAGTTAAATTCTTCAGTCAGAAGCTCTGGTGGAATGATGCTGCCATAAATTTTTATGGAGACATAACCAGGGATGATGAGTTCTTGGGTTGTGATGTTTATTAAAGTGTTTATTGGAACCTTGCGGTACAGTAACAAATGATATCATAAAACAAATTGGGCTGTTTCTAATCAGCAAAACAACACAAAACTGAGAGATCTGAGGCAGACGCATTTCTTTTTTTCTTTCAGTTTCCATTCCATGAAAAATTACTGATATCTTTCTGAAATCTTTTCAATCATGCTGAATTTAGAGCAGTGTACTAGCAAGAATGTCCTTTCTCCTGTCCTATGTATTTCACCACCTATTCTGTAATTATTGTGGTCTGCTTCAGAGGTGACACATCCCTGAATCAATCCCTCTGTCTTTGTTTTGAAAGTCTAAAATTTTCAGGAGTCATGGCTTATAAACTCAGAGGGAACCACTGTGGATATTTAATAAGTCTTAATGTTTAATTCAGACTGTAATGTCCCAAGTTATTTTTCATTTCAGCTAGGCACTTAGAGGGTTAAATTCAACCTTTTTGAGGATCACATAAAATCTTGGTAACCCTGCTTTCTGTGAGTGATGGTCCCCTAGCCATGCTCCATTCTTTTTGAGATGCAGGTCCATCTTAGCGCATCTAGCTCTGAAGACATTACCGATGTCGTCTGCGCTGGGCCGTCATATTTCTTCTCTCAGCTCTTCTGTTTCCCCTTTCACAAGCCTCTGCTCGTCCTGTCTTCTGAGACTGTAAATTCTTCATCGCGGCGGCTTTCATGGCCAGGGCTTTTGTCAGCTTTGCACAGCTGGCATCGTGGTGCTGCGGGGCTGGTGCACAGCCGACGGCTCCAGTTTGCTCCCCGTGGCCTTGCAGCAAGAATTTGGGCTGGCAGCAGCTGAGACACGGGCAGAGCTAAGACATCAGGGACGGGAAAAAAGGAAAACTTTGCTCAGAGGTCACAATGTTTATGTTGAGTGCGCAGGTAGGGGCATGCAAACCTGGAGTGAAAAGGCACGACGGGGTGCAGCTCAGGGATTGTGGGGAAAGGACTGGGAAATGCCTGGGGAGAAAGGAGAGAAGGAAGAGGGCCGAGTGGTGCAGCAGGCTGGAAAGTTTCAGTGGTTTGAGGGGGTTTGGGGAGGCTACTGAAGATTTTTGGTCGTGCTGGGTAATGGTATAGGTCTGCTCCCTCCTCCTCCCTTCTCCCCATGAACCTGTGCCCTTGCACAAATGGCGTGGAGAAGGGGGGAAGGTACAGACACGGAGATCGGCAGTGCAAAGAGCCTGCCCCTCTCTTCCCAGCCTGGAGAAATCCCTCCCGCCCAGCAGTGCACCCCGGCCACGGGGCAGTGGCACATCCAGCTACCTAGAGGGAGAGAGACACGGGCTCTGCGGGTAGCTGGGGTGGCTCGGGAAGGTAGCCCCCATCCCTTCCAGGAGAAAGAAAAAGCAAAAGGAAGTGAAAGAGCCAAAGGTGTGGCAGCCAGGGCCGATCACAATTTTGCAGCCACCGGTAGTTAGCCATCCAAGGTGGCTACCTGCTTTGCCTGTGCCTAAACTTTGCCCCAGCTGATCGCAAGGTGAAAGGATGATTCAGAATGAGAAACTGTGTGTATATATCTACTCGTAGTAAGGGCTATCTTTTAGCTTTGGAGACCGGTGAGTGAGCTGAGGAAAATCACTTTAAATAACATGAGATGTGGAAGCGTATTTTATCTATTTATCAGCATTTAATCTAAACCCACTTACATCTATTTCTGCATAGCTACAGGTGCAGAATTGAGGCTTAGAACAAGTGGTGGTTTAGTCTGAGCGTATTTGTCCTAAAACACCTCAGCTTCCCCACAAACAACCCCTTCAAAATGCAAATCTGTGGAAAGAAGGTTCATGCTCACCCCGGCATGAACAAACACTGAAGCTGCTGCCACACGCACTCACATCGCCAGCCGCTGTCTTGCACGGGTACACAGTGCCCACTTTTCAGCCACAGCTTTTGCAGTTTCCTGCCCAACATAAGCTGTGAAAGGGAATATCTGCCTTTGACATGCAGATTTTCTGTTTACATAGGCAACTTTTATCTTGGAGACCAGGGGTCCATCCTCACCAGAGTTTTATAAATCTCACCAAGACTTTTTCATTACTGTTCTGTCTTAATAGTAATATGAATAATGCAATGGAGGTAACTACAAGCTTCATTCAAACTTGTTGCAACATGTAACAGTTTACAGCATATATTATCTATTATAACATATAACAAAACTTCCATAGTTTTTCTTTTCTCTTTTTATCTTTAAGAGGCTGGAAGGCGTTAGTGAGTTCTTACGAGTTTGTGCACTGGCATACTGGTTTCAGAGGGAATTTTGCTGGTTAATCCTTGCAGAGATTGACATGTGGTGACAGGGGCTGAGCATGAAAAGGAGTACACTGGAGAAAGTTAAGACACTAAAGGCCATTTTTTTGTTTTCTGATATATAACAACGTAATATTTTCATCTTATTAATATTATCTTGATGACGACTAATGTACAGAGAATGCCTTTTCTTGCACTCTGTGACAGAGCTCTCTTGAACCTCCCTTGTGTCCAACATGCACACACACAAATGCGCCAAAAATTTTCAGTTGCAATCCCTAGCAGCTAAACATTGTCCGTGAGTCTGCTCTAGGGTGAAGTGGAGATTTACAAAACTCAGGTTGAAACTTGGCTGGAAGGCAGCACCTTGTAACCGAGCAGAGGCCAGTGCCAGCAACCTTGCTGTGGAGAGAGACGTTTGATTCTTCTTAACTTGGACAACACAGTAGTCAACCAGGAGGCTCAGGGCTAGCCCAGAGATACCATGGGAATATGCCATTAAAAGGCAAACTTTTGATAATACTTATTTTTAGCATTGCAGCTAAAAAGACCTGGAAAATCATAGCAATGTTTGCATGTTATTCCCTGAATAGTTCCTCGCTAGCACAATACAGTCATACCTGTAATTTACCTCCCTCTCCAACAAAAGACAAAACTGACCTTTTCTTATGAAATGGGGGCAGGGGATGGAAGGCAGGGGCACAACTGACAAAAATAGTGAGAGGACAAAGCTGTATGCCAACTCTGAGATAAGAGGCAAGGCCAGAGCTTGCAGAGGCAACGGAGAGCTGGGGGATGCGGCAAGGGGGTCCCCAGCAGAGGTGGTGTGGGGAGAGGCGTAAGTGAGCCAGACAGGACTAAACAGCTACATTTGAGATGGTCCAGAGGGGAGGGAGTGTAATCAGTGTTAATTAATTACACTGTGTTTATTTTTACTCTGTTATTCAGTGCCCCAGGTGCTTTACTGGTGGAGAGGGAGGGCACACTAATAAATCGGTATTGCTGCTTATTATTATGTACTAATTTGTAGCAGCAGTTTGTGGGCTTTTTTTTTTTTTTTTTAAAAGCAAGTCAATAAAGATAATATTCCTCAAAGGTGATTTTCAGATAAGAAGGCAGTTTATCAGTACTCCCAAATTTCAGCCAGCTGTCATTAAGTGTGTCTCCTCGGCTTGTGAAGGGCTTTGTAGCTGGGTCAGGGCTGCTGGAGCCGGCTGGAAGGTTGCTAAGGGAACCGCTCTGTCCTGAGATTCTTCTTATACATCAAACTTTCATCTTGCAAAATTTCTGTAGGCAAATCACTGTGAGATGAATGCTAATATGCTGCACAACTGGGACAAGTGGGCTGAGGTAGCTAGAAGGACTGAGTCACATTTGTTTGATTTCGTTTTCGTATTAGGTGTGTGCACAGATGCATAGCTAAGAGGACATAAATACATGGTATTACACGTACATTTGTGCTTCTGATATACTGGACTACAGGGATTGTCATTAGTAATATTTGGGGGTTTGGAGGTGCTGTGCAAAAAGAAAAATTTTCAATATAAATATTATTAGGACCTTAATTTTGCTGGGCTTTGGATCAGGCTGAAGTGCAGGCAGTCTCACTGGAGCATTTCTGTCTCTAAAATGGGAGGCAATAGTCACTCAGACAAGCGATATGGATTGAACTGCGCAACTCTAGGAGCTGAAATATTGTGGACAAGAGTTTGAAACAAACTTACCCTTAAGAAAAAGGCAAAAAGCCCTTTAATGTGTGCAGAGAGTGGATCACATGTCTCTTCTTCAGGTCTCACCTTATCAGACAGGTCCATAGATAGTCTAGCGCACTGCACACCATTTATCTACCTCAAAAATTGGAAGGGTTGAGTCAACCCTGCTGGGATTTAAACCTTTGTTTCCAGGGTTTCTGGATATTTCAAAGCTGATACTTAGACTACTAAGCCAGCCCCTCTGGCTTAGTTCATTATACAGTGGAGCAGCTTATAGTGAACTCTGACCTATAGTGAAACTGTTGAAAGTGAAAATCTGGAATAGTTCCAATGATGGTGCTTGGTTCCAGTGAGACTATAATTGGTTTATAAACAACCACAAAAGTTACACTATTTTGTGTACTTTAACTATTGCTTGCTCCCATCCTTCTTCAATGCAATATTTGAATTTTACACAAGCCTTATCTTAAATCAGTCTTACATTGAAATGATATGTCTGGGACAGGACACAGTCCATCAAGAGAGGAGTGTGATTCCTTTTTGGCCTCAAAATCTCCCTTGTATCTCCAGCAACTAGCTAATAGTCTGATTTAAGACAAGTAAAAAATTAAAAATTAAATGTTTGAAAGGATTCCTTGTCAACCAAGATTGCTAGCCCTAAAGAATGCAGGCTTGACAGACCATCTGACTATTATAAATTGCTCAGGTCAGCAATTTCCAGGAGCACAGAAGTCTGCTACAACATAGTCTTGTTTGTGTTTGTACTGACGAGTCTGAGATTGATGCAGTTCATAAAGACAAACATAACTTTCAATGGCTGACTTACATCAGCCTTCAGCAGACTGTAAGAAGCAAGTTTTGACCTATATCAGGATTAAGACCTGCAGCTTTCCAAATTAGAGTAAATTAAACTTTTGTCATATCATCTGGCTCCACTAGAAAATTCAGTTTACAGACAGAGTCTGGGCATGCTCCTCTGTATAGGGTGATAGTGGAAGAGAGGATTATGCACTTTTCTTTGAAATTATGTGATTCAGAAAAGCGGCATTGTTGTTATAGCATGATAATCTGTATATATAAATGAGGCAAGGTTTGTAGGGGGGGAGATAATATCTTTCATTAGACCCAGCAGATTGTTAGGAAAAAACAGACAGCCTTTCAGCTACAAAAGCCATTTTTCAAGGCTGAAATAAAAGCAGCATCTTCGGTGTTAAAGCCAATTGAACAGTTGGTCTGAGTTTAACTTGATTACATTAAATAGTTAGACTATCTGGGCAAGAAAGTGGTTGGTTCCTGTGGAGCATAAGAGTGATGTGAGCAAGGAAAAAGTTGATAAGGTCCTTAGCTCCTATCGGGCAAAAAGAGAAAAATGCAGGTAATTCATTGTCTGTGAAAGATGGAGGGGCTTGAGGAGGGAATTACAATGTGCCATAAAGCCAATCTCTCTATTTAGGCTGTAATTTTTAGTGTCCAGCAGGGGTGTGCATTTTAGTTCCCACACTCCTCTTCTGAAGGTGATTTGTACATCTCCCTGGAGGGTTACGCCTGAGCAGTTGTAGGTAGAGTGGCTACTTTATGAAAAAAGTCCTTCTGCTAACTGGGACCCTCTGTCCTTTACTGATGATCTCTGTGAGTTTTTCCAGTGTGTGGTTATTGTTGTTTTACTGCCATGGAAACTGCGTAGGTGTCTGTCTCACTGGCCAGTGCATAGTGTGTTCTGGGATGTGCTTGTGCAGGAGCCAGAGGTTTTGTTGCTTCTGTAGCGGTGCATTTACCATGGTGGTCATGGAGGCATGTTGGCAAGTCTCGCATGTGTTGCTCAGATGCAGTATGGTTCACAGAGCCATTGAAATTTTGATTGGAAGAGTGCTCACTTAGTCCAGAGTCCTGCTTAAGCAAGTCTATTGCAAACACTAAATCAGACTTTGTCACTCTGTCTAGCCAAGCAAGTATTGAAAACTTGCAAAGACAGAGAGATTCACCACCTCTCTGGGAAGCCTGTTCCACTGTTGCCCTATGCTTGTAGTGAATAAGTCATTGCTGATACCCACTCTGAACCTTCAAAGCTGTGATTTGTGGCTGTTGCACTTTTTTATACCATCTGCTGGTATAAAAGAAGACTTGGGCTCTGCTGGCTTTGTAACTCCTCTTCAAGCTGTTGTAGGCAGCTTTTAGATTCTCTCCTAATGGATTCTCTTTATCAGACTAAACAAACCAAGCTCCTTCAATCCCTCTTCATTGGCTGTATGCCCCAAGCTCAGGACTGTCACAGTGCACTCTACCAAACCTTCCACAGCCTTTTGAGGGTGTATTCTGTGTCATCACCCATGTTGCTGATGAAGATATTGGACAGTATCACCCTCGTTATCAAACCCTTGGCCACTCCCTTTGCCAGTCATCCTGATGACCCTTCCCAAGACTTACTTTAATATGTCAGTATTTTCTTTATACAGAGGACATAGGAAAGAAATGGGTTGGTCAAACTGGTTCCAGATGTGACCTCACAAGTGTCAAAAAAAGGGAACCACCCCAAATCAACCTGCTGGCTGTGATCTATTAATGCAGCCCAGTACTCAGTCCAACCTCATCTCCATAAGTATGATTTGCTTTGATAAATCTGTTGATTGCTCCTGTTTACCATCTGTCCTTCATGTGTTTGGAAATGGATGTGCTCTGCTATTTTTCTAAGGACTGAAGTGGGGCTGGCCAGCCTACAGCTCCCTAGATCCTCCTGGCCATTCTGAAAGTTGGGTGTAACATCAGCCCAGTCATCAGGGACCTCCCCTAAACATCATGACTTCTCACAAATGGCAGGAGCCTCACAAGCATATCAGTCATATCTTTCAGCACCTGCGGAGGAGTCCCATCCAGTCCTATGGATTTCAGTACACTGTTGGCTATCCTCCTGCACATATAGCACTGGTGTGTGCAGAGATCTGAGAGCAAGTTTTCCCTGAGACAAAAAGTCATTGAGTACTTCAGCCTTTTCCATACTGGGCATCAGTAGGTTTTCTCCCATTCAGAAATGGACGCACATTTCTTCTGAGTTTCCTTTCACTTCTGTCATGCTTGTAAAATTGCATCTTGTTAGCTTTTATGTTCCTCTCCAGTTTTAGCTCCAACTGCGCTTTGGTCTTTCTGGTTTTGTCCCAACATGTCTGAGCAGTACTTTTATACTTTTCCTTTGTTGTCTGCCCTTGTTTCCACTTCTTATGTGCTTTGCATTTTAGTTCATTAAGAAGCTCCTTGCTTAGCCAAGTGGGCCTCCTGCCAAAAGTCTCAGTCTTCCTGAACAATGGCCTGAACAAGTGGTGCATGTTGATCTCCAGCAAACTTGCTTTGGTCAATGAAGTTAGTGAGACTGGAGGGGGCGGAGGTGTGGGAGGGAATGTGCTGCCAATGTATTTTCCAAGGAAGGAAATAAATTCCAACTTTCTTCAAATATGGATGATAATTCAGTATTATTTTCAAGGCTGGGGTGTTACCCAGGCAGCTGCATACAATTGATGTGACTTTGTAAATGAAGAGACTTTGCCTATGGTAGTGTGGTGGTTTGGTTAAAGATGAGGTCTGTTTTCACAGAATTGCCTCACAGGTGGCAATCCTTTTTGTGGTAGCTCTGGGGAGATTTGGGTAGGTGTAAGATTTTTCTCAAAGCTAATACACCAGTTTTTCAGGATCTGAGTGTACATGCCAACCTTTTTGTTTTGTTTTAAATGATTGCAGAGGTAGGTGCACTGGTCTTGGTTCTGGATGTATTCTATCTAGTCTTTATGTTGCTGGTCGTGACTAGGAAATTAGTGTTTGTACAGAAAGTGATTAATGAAGCTGTGCTGGAAATCAATAGGGATTCTAGGTTTTCAATCCAGATGATGAAGCTCTCTTAGGTTTGTTGGTAGTTATTTAAAATTTCTTTTTCATGGTGACTCCTACAGCATATTGTATGGGCACATTGTTCTTCCAGCTGTGAAAATGTCTGAAGAAAGTGTTTGTTATTGCAGGCAAAGTTTGGGGGGGGCTAAGGGTAAAATGCATGAGCTGGTCTTGGTGTTGAGGTGCTCTTCCTATCCTACAGATGCTCCTCTGTTCTAGTCTAGGATTCTTCATTGCTCTGAAAGTACCTACTATTTTTTTCACTGCTAAATATAAACAAAATTTAGAGCAATTGTTCTCTACTTGTTTTCAGCTTTGAAGAGCACTGCTTCTCTTTCAAACCTAATAGAAGATATATATGGTTTTCTCTTCCAGCTATATCAGTCAATCTAGTAAAATGTATTACTTCTCTCTACAATCCTCCTCTTCCTCTAACTCAAAGAACATAGCGGAATGGATTTGAATAGCTGCTCCAATCTGCTCCTTCATTTGTGTCTCCTCCCATTTAGCCACTTGCAGGGCAAGAATAATAAAATCACAGAATCACAGCATAATTTAGGTTGGGAGATTTCCTGAGGACATCTATTCCAATCAATACTCAAAGCAGATCTAACTCAGATTAGCTAAAGGCCTTGTGCAGTTGTTTTAAGTATCTCCAGTTTTATCCATGTTCCACAACTTTCTGAGCAACCTTTCCCATGTTTTATTACTCTCACTGTAGATCTTTTTCCCCTAATATCCAATCAGAATTTGCATTATTGCAACTCGTGTATTGCTTCACACCTGCCACTAAGCACCTCTGAGAAATCTGATCCATCTTCTCTGTACACTTCCCCAAGGCAGATGAAGGCTGCACTGAGATCACCAGGCAGTCTTCTTGTCTGCAGACTTGACAAATGCATTTCTCTTAGCCCCTCATGTGCTCTGGTACCCAATTATCTTAGCAGTCCTTCTCTGTCAGTATTTTTCTCATACCCAAGACTCCAAAACTGGATCCAGTACTGTAGATATGGTCTCACTGGTACTAAGTATGGGGAGACAATAGCTTCCCTTTCTAGTCTTGCTAGTACAGCCTGGATGTGGTTGGTCTGTGAGGGCTCACTGCTGACTCATGTTCAACTTCTTGTTCACCAAAGCCCACAAGTACTTTTCTGTAAAGTTGCTTTCTGTCCATTTTGTCTCCAGCCTGTACTGGACTTGTATAAGGGATTATTCACTCCCAGGTGCAGGCCTTATCATTTATGTATTTTCAATTTCATAAGGTTCCCCTCAGTCCATTTCTCTAACTTGTCCAGGTCTCTGAATGGCAAGCCCTGCTCTTTGGCATATCAACCACCTTCCTGCTCCCCATTTATTGTCATCTATAAACTTGCTGAGGGTGCATTCCGTCCTAGGGACCAGGTTGTTAATGAAGACATTAAACAGTCTTAGCACCAGTATCAATTTCTGTGGAGCTCCACCAGTAAAAGGCCATCATTTGGACTTTGTACTGTTGATCACAACTGTCTAAGCCCAGCAGCCTGGTCAAAGTTTTAAACAGTGTATTGTGCACTTATCACATCTGTGTTTCACCACTTTGGCTATAAGGATTCTATGGGAGACAATGTAAACAAGCTCTGCGGCTTTCAGCTCATGCACAGATTTATTCATGTCTTCATAGAAAAGAATTAGGTAGGTTAGACACAATTTTCCCTTGGTCAATCTATGCTATTCTCAGTCACCTTCTCATTTTGCCCATGCTCAGAAAGGACACAATCTTTCCAGGAGAATTTGCTTCATAATTTTCCCAGGGAATGAGGTGAGGCTGCCTGGCCTCTAGTTACATGGATCCTCTTTGTCCTTCTTGAAGACAGGTGTGACATTGTCTTTCTTGTAGTTATTAAGAACCTCCTCTGATCAAAGTCTTTTAAGGGTGATGGAGGACTTTCAGTGATGGCAGACAGACCTCTTGGCACCTTCACAGGCATCCCATCTGGCCACATGGACTTATGTGTCCAGTTGGCAGAAGTGGTCCTTGACTTGATCTTCTTCCACTGTGAGTAATGATTTTTTCACAAAGACAATTCCGCTAGTAAGTTCAGGAACTTGGGAGGGCAAATCTTGCCGATAAAAAATGAAGCAGAAAAGGAATTTAGCACCTCGGTCATGTCCATGTCCTTTGTCACTAGGTTTCCTGTCCCACTGAGCTGTGGGACCTACATTTTGCTTTGCCTTTTTTTTTTCTTTTTTTTGCTACCAGTGTATGTCTTCCCACCCTTCACATCCCTTGCTAGTTTCATCTCCAGTTGAACTTTCTTAGCTCCATCCCTGCAGGCTCAGGCAACATCTCCATATTACTCCTGGGTAGCTGTTCCCACTTCTTCCTTCCATGCCCTTATCTGCTGCACTTCACTGAAGTCAGAAGGTCCCTGCCCATCCATTCTGGCCACCTTCCTCATTTGCTTGACTTCCTGCGCATCAGAGTAGTGGTTCCTTTGCTCTAAGGAGGTTGTCCTTGGAGATCAACCAGCTGTCCAGGGCTCCTTTGCCCTCCAAGACAAATAAGTAGTAGGATCAACTACTAGATTTATAAGAGCAAGTCAAATTATCTTGTTGTAGTTTTGGGTGATTGGCATGCAAAAGTAAGAAAGAAACCAGCTCAGTAGGACTGGAGTCAAGAGATAAAATGTCAGAGGGGACTTCTGTTCAGAAGAAATCTTTCTCTTGGCTTCTAAATCTGAGATGACCGAGCGTCAAGAAAAAAAATTATATTATTTTCTTTTCAATTTATTTTGATCAAAATACTATTAATTATCTCTACTAAAAGAAAGCCTTTTTCTATAAAAACATGCAGTATGGAATCGACCATCAACCGAGAAGCCAAAACTGACTCTCTCCAGAAGAATATTTTCCAGTTAAGACATCCCAAGTTGAAAAACATCTTCTATAAAACTTTGAAAAACTGACATGAGAGAGACAGCTATGCTAAGGTCTCTTACTTAGGCAGGCTGGTTCTGAAAAGTCTGCTGAGACTCGTTTTATTTGGCCTTGCAGTTTCCTTTCCCTTATGTTTACACTTAAGTTTTACATTTTGAGTCTCAGTGGCTTGTGAAGGTGTTTAAACATATTCTAGTTTCACACCTAAAATAATATTCATGCAACTATATATAAGACTTGATTTTGCACAGCACAGTTCTCACCAATTAAGTAATACGAATGAAAATTTTAAAAATACCTGGAAAATCACTTCTGAGCATGCTTGTATCTTCAGCTAAAGCAGAATTGAGTCAAGTCAGTGAAAACAGTCCCTGAGACGATTCACAGAATGACGATGTGTCTCTTTGCATGCACGCATGAAAGATTGTTTTGTCTTGAAGAAGAGAGAACAGTTCTTTGTTATAAACCAAACTACTTGTGTTTATATTTGTTAGCAATTTGTAAACTCTAACTATGGCACTGGGATTTGGAGGAAGAGGGAGAAGGGGTGGTGTTTGTGTTATTTTTTTTTTAAAGTTAATAATTCAGTATGTCTTCTATTTTAAAGTAAATCCTATAAGGGAATTTCTGCTCAGGCTAAAAAAAGCTAACAGCCAAAAGCAGAAACCTGTGATATGGGTCTGAGGTAGCTCATGTTATCCTATAGAGACCCCTGGTATAGCAAGAGCCTGGACTTTGTCACAGTCTACATTACCAATATGTTTTTACCTCCACTGCTTTTCTGTCTTCTTGACTTGGTGATGTCCTTTCCTGACTATTAACCATCTCCTCCAGTTTGAGGGCTGCATGAATCTGCCCAGTCCTGTCACAAGGGTGCCACAGATAGAAATGAAAGTCCTCTCATTCCATGTCAAAGTATAAAGATGCTTTTTCCCCTCCTTGCACGGACACTGCTTAGGACTTGAGTAGAAACCTTTCATCGTGCATTTCAAGGTTAAGCAAGCAGTGGTCTGCTGGCAAGAAACTGAAGCTCAGATTTCAATGACCATTTCCTGTTTGGGTAGGCTGCCAAGGTTATCACAAAGCCAAAAACTTTGAAAAGCGCAGGCCAGATGGCATATGGGCTTGCAGACCTCTGCTATGATGCTGGTGATAGCTGATGCCAAACCATCGTGCCTTAATTGTCTGATGTGGCTACCTTGCAGAGAGCATGTGTGCCCAGTTCCAGACCTTGATGGAAACCAGAAATGAAGGCAATGTATCTCCTGAACCAGAAGCCATCTGGCTTCATTTTGCATTCTGCAATTGGCACCTCAGTGTCCATCATCCCAAGTCTGAAGAATGACTTTGTCCCATTAAAGGGCCTTCAAGCAGCCTGCTGCAAGATACGGCTGGCACCAGTTGAAAAGTCCCTGGAATCAATTAATCACTTAACTCTGGCAGTGGGACATTCATTCCCTTGCTGTGAGCTTTATCGATTGTCCTGTTTCCCATGTCATCCATCCACCTTTGGTCTTGCAAGCCTCAGCCTACTGGTCTGCGCTGATGCATAGAGGTCAGTGTGGGCATTGGCAACCTCATTCAGCACCACAGCTGTTCATTAAAGGCTGCATGAGAGTGTTACAGGTGAGCATGCTGCAGACCGCTTACAGACAGGACAAATGCAAGAAGGTCCTTGCTAGCGGTGGTGTAAGTGCTTCTGGGATAGAGATCAGACTTGTTGGCAGCCCAGATGACTTGCAGCATGAATACAAATGAAGTGTCCTGCAGCGTCTGCAGGAAGAACATGAGTAATCATCTCCAGTGTGCCGTGTTGGCCATCAAAAGCAATCTCACAGGTGCCTTGGTATCCACGCACCAAAGAGCAATGCAAACTGCCTGCCTGAAAGCATCACCACGTACACAAGCGTGCCAAAAATCTGCCAGTTCCTCCATTTTAAGTCAGAGTTACCTGAGTGCCTAAGCAAAGGCTTCCAAAAGTACTAAAAAACTTCATACGTCAAGAGAAATAAACCTCCACTTCAGGTCCATTGCACTTCTGAAGTAACTCAGCTTTACTTCTCAAGAAGGCCCCAGCAAGTGAACTGTGGTCTGAGCATGCCTGGTTCACTTGGAGTGTGATGAGTTCAATTAAATTCACACCTCTGTTCACCTTCGGCAGAGTGGTTGGTGCTGGGCAACTCCCCATCCAGAGCATGGGAGAGCTCCCAGGCAGGAGCGCAGGCTGTGCACCGCTCCCTCGGAGAGATGCTCTTTGGAGGATGCTAGAAGCCACCTCTGTTCCCATTCAGCCCAAAAGCGTGCTCTGATAGCTTCTCTTGGATCTATGCACTCAAGACTTGTTCAGTCCATTTGATGCTCCATCTCTCTCCTTCATCCTTCTCCAGTTGTCACTGCTTCTCTCTTCTTCCTCTGCTTCTCGTGCAGAGACCGTTGCAGCATGGGAGGCTGCAAATCTCTCTCAACGTACACGTGAAGCACGTCCTTCTCTTTTGGCTGATGCCACTTGCTGGTGTTTGCAGCGGGGGCTGATGGTATTTTCAGGCCCTGGTTCTGCAGGACAGCTTAGCTAATTCCTTACAGCTATCCTCAGTGAAGGTTAATGGTTATGCCTATACAATAATATTAAGCAATGACAGATCTGTTTCTTCTTACTTCTGTTTTTAAAAAATAAATAAATGGAATGCAAAAGATGTCCCTGCAGTGTAAGATTGCATACTCAAATTCTCCAAAAAAGGCAAAATTTAACTTTCCAGGTTGACTCAGCCCTGCTACAGACCTACCACTCCTGCTTTTTCTAGTATTCAGTAAATACATTAAGATTGTAACAACTACAATACTTTTCTATTAAAATTTTAAGAAATGCCCATGCATTTGTGCCTCACAGTTCACCAAATTATTGCTTATCTACCTGCAACTGTGGTACAGAGCATATCAAAATGGTACAGTAAATAAAAAATGGTAATAAATGACCAGTCCCACTGTCATACCATTTAATCCTAAATTCTGACCACATGTGTGTTCCTCTTTAAAAGTTTATGAGATATTCAATCCATAGTCAGACTGCTGTGCCTTTCTGGTTAAATTAAAGCAAACAAAGATGGTTCATTTTCATCTGTAAATTAATATACAAGGCAAATTGGAAGGTAGGATAATGCTCTCTGTCAAAGACATTGTAGATATAAGAAGCGATAACATATTGAACAACCTGGCTAAAATTCTGTGTGTTTACCTTCAAAAAAGAAGCAAAAAAAATAAATTAAATAGCTCTCAATTAAAAGAATAATGAAGTTTGTACTTTATAGTTGTATAATTACTCAATTTTCTTTACCTGTCTCCAACGGTCTTTCATTATTTGGCATGACTACACATTGGATATTGATAGAACAGTATCTCCTGGAAAATCCTTTTAATTGTTCCATATGCCAGATTTTGAGATCTTTTACTTGGTTTTCACTCATCTGGTTTCTTTTAAGTATGATTTTTAAAACCCACATCAGAATATATTAATGAAAGAAATCCAAAACTGCTTCTCAAGCTTGTATGCCATTCTGGGCAAGAGATAATTGCTTTCTACATGTATTTTAAAGATCACTGCGAAGTAACAGTGACTGGAATTTCAGAAAAATTATCTTAGACACACAGATGAAGACCCAACGAGACGCCAGTGCCACTCATAGTGCCATGTGACGGAGTGGTGAAGCAGTGCCCTCCAGGCCCAGCTCTCTCCGATGTTCTCAGAGAAGAACGCTGGGGAAAAACTTTGAACTGAAAAAGTAAGTGATTTACAACCTCATTCTCACAAAATGACTGTCACTGTTCTCGTAGGGTAAAAAACTAGAGCAAGCACAATGGGCTACTGAGCTAAAAATGCAGCATAAATGAATTTCCATAATCACAGCCAGAAAAATCCTGCTGGGAATATCTACCTTAGTCCTGCAAAGTATTAGGCTACCTTTGATATAGGTATCACGTATCTGTTGAATGAAAAGGTACTTCAAAATTATCTTTTTAATGTAGAGAAACCACAGGCAGGACTTGGAGATAAGGGAAAATATGAGAATTAATTTTGTGTTCTTTTGCCTTCATTTCAGTTGCACTTTCTCTGCCATTCCTCTCCTTCCCAATGACTTGGACACTACAAACCAGTGTAGTAATTAAGATGATTTTGGTATGGTTTGTATAGAATTTTTTCTCCCCTCCACAGTCTGTATGGCTCTCAGACAACACCTGAATCCCAAGCCTTTCCTCTCAACAGCATAGTTTTAAAAAAACCCAACAACCCAACGATATCAGTATTGCTTTCTCATGTGTCAATAGGGTTTAATCCACTGCCATCCACTGAATTGCTGAATTTGGTCTTGGAAAAAAAAAAAAAAAGATTATCTGGTGCAAAACATATGAACCAAACAGTAATGATAACAACAAAAGAGCATCAAAAACATCCCAAATCAAGTATTTCTCTAAGGTCCCTATGGAGCTTCTGCTCCTCAAGCTTCACCGGAGACTTTTTCTTTGTGTCATTCCTGCCTCCTATCCCAGTTTACAGTTGCAGTTCTTTCTTATAACCCAGCTATTCATGTTACTTCACATCCTGCTGATTTCTTATTAGTGCACCTGCAGATCTCTAAATCTGCCATCACAGCCACCCAATGAGCTTTGCAGATTTGAAGATACGTTTTATTTTAGGTGCCTAAAAATGCAGATGGGTATCTAGTGGGATTTTCAAGTGCCCATCGTCATCTAACTCCCATAGCTTTTATATTTTCTTCTGCATTTTCAGAAGGTAGTTGTAGCACTTTGGCAGGCCTTCTAGGTCAAGCTGCTACAAAATTAAAAACACAGGGGGAAATTAAAATCCATTTCTGCAAAGCTGATAATTTTTGAACTTTGGAGCTTCTATTTAGGCAGAGTTAAAAATGGAAATGTCCTACTTCTATTAAGCCATATTGTTTACCTAATAAATAATGTGCAACTTCTGGTTTTAGAAGAAATTCCAATTTTCTTAGTTTCTCATAATATCTGAGTTCCTGCAGAGCTGCTGCATTGTTCATCCAAACTCAAAACCCACATAAACCAGCAAAAGAAATTGTAAGTACATGACTAATCAGAATTGCACTTATTAAATCACTACAAATTGTCCATCTGCAGATGACAAACAGCTCATGTAACTTGGAGGGCTGCACTTTGGCCGGCTAACAGCCTGCATTCTGCAAATGCGTACATGTGTAACTGGAACTTCTTATAACAGTAAAAACAAATCCATCAATAAATTTGTGCAGATTAGGATCATACAAAACGCGCAGATTTTTGTAAAGTCTTACAAAGGGACATAGCTCTAACGTGTAGCACAGTCTCTTGGCTACTGAAATGGGCAGAAGGTTGAACGTGCTTTAGACCACCAGACCTCTACAACAAGTATTGCTCTTTTTGTAGCGTGTCAGGGTGGTACCTGGCAAACCATAGTACTTAACTAATGAATAGCTAACTAATAATAATGAACCTCATTTAATTTTGTATAGAATCCCTGAAACATTGCGTTAAGTCCTGGGCACAATTTCAGCTAACAGGTTTTTCATTTGAAGTCTCTTGATGCCAGCTCCATTTTGCTCTCCAGCTAGTCAGTAAGGAAACTCTGTTGGTCTTGGTAGTAATTGAGCACTGAATGAAAGAGATTAATACAATTAAGCATAAAATATTAATGCAATTGAAAAGAGTGGTCTAATTTCACTCCTGCCTTCAAACGTACCAAGTATATGCAATATTTAAGTCTGAAATTCTTCTTTTTAGCTTGGTTTCCTCAAGAAATTAAGCTTCTGCAAATACCCTACATCTTCAGACACATTTCCTCATCTTTCTCCAAACAACATTGAACCCCACAGGCAAAATTTATTTAATAATAATCATATCTACTAGAAAGACGGTGATCTCGATACATTCGGCTTTAATAAGAAGAAAGACTCCACTATCGACTCTTTGGGGAATGACTGCAGTGAACCTGCTTCTCCCTACAGACGGGGCATTCCCATGCTTGTGGCTCCTTCCCTGCCCCTCCACTAGCATGCCACCAGACCAGAGGTTACCTGGAAACCTCTCCTTTCCAATGGGCTTGGATCGCAAAGAGTTAAGGAGAAAGATTGCCCTCAGACCTACAATGGGAGTTCTCTTTTCAACTGACAATTTCATTTTCTGGAAATTTCGAAGAAGTGAAAAGATCAGTATTGGACTATTCTCTTCCAAAAGAATGCAGAGAATGTAAGCAAAGCAATTCCGGCAGGATAGAAAATATTGCTATGTTCAGCATATTATTCCCAGACCTCCAGGAGCATGATTTCATTTTAAACATAGTATTGCAAAATAAGTATACAGAAGCTCATCCCTAATATTTCTTTTGCCTCTTGGCTTGACTGCTCCTTGCATTGTCCTTCAGTTTCCTTGCACCGTCACAAGATGGAGTGCAGCAAATTACATCCACCAACAGTCAGCTCTAGATGCTAACAGCTACTAATTAGTAAGGGAGAAAAGGAGAACGCTGTTTTGCTACCTGTTGCCATAGCATTTAATAGACTCTGCTCCCTCGAACCCCACAGTTTTCCATCCTTCCCGCTCCCCAGGTGCCATTAGCAGAGAATAATGGTTCCCAAGCTGAGGTCTGCAGACCACAGATGGGGCTGCAAAGCCACACTTTGAAAGGTTTCCTAATTGGTAACACACATGTGTTTTCCCAGCTGCAGCAGAGTATTAATGCTCCCTCCCTGGCTGGGTGAAAGCAGGTATATTCTTCAGCATGTGAAAGACCCATGTTAGGTCCAGCTGCTACTTATTGGTCTGGGAAACTAATAGCAGAGGAGTTCAATAGATTAATTTCTTGTAATATGTTGCTTCAATAAAAAGTTGTATCTAGGGGCAGTACTCCAAAACTTTCCCAGTTCCTGTTACAAGCTTTCAATACTATCAAACCAGGACAAAATATTCATGTTGTCACACACTTTTTAAAAACACACTCACAGCATTTCTTTCTTTGTACAAATGTACAACTTTGTGCGTTTGGGTTTTGACTTTGTGTCTGTGCTTGCTTGAACGTCCGTTTGTACACAGGGAAAGTGATATTTATTTTCAAGAAGCTTATTGCTGAAAGGCAAGGTAAGCCTGCCAGATGCTGAGACTTCAAGACAGAGAGGAAGGAGGTAGCTATTACTGCTGTGTCCAGCAACACCATGAAATCTTTCTTCTACAGAACTAGTTTACATGGAAAACATTTATTCAGTTATGTGCTAGGAAGTTCAAAGGCTGGCCTGTTTTCTATATTTGTTCACTGACATTGGTCCCTGCTACTGTTTTCTATCCAGAAGATGCTACAGAATGCTTATCTTAATAGCTTTTCCACAGAAGCAAGAATTTTGTGAGAAGTAGTAGTCACAAAGAAATACTAAAAAAGACCAGAAAATCCTTAACAACTTCTATCACCAGCAAAAAATGGACTGCACGTAACTTATCTAATAAACCTGTTTTATTATTCTGAAGACATATCTATTATAAACATAACTGCTATAAATGGAGTGCATTATATTTATCACGCTGCATGAAGCAATTTGCTCCTCTAATTTTTCAGTGCATCAAATACCTAACTTTTCAGACTATATTTTTAGATACCCATGACCAGGTAGAAAGTTGCACCATTTAAAAAGAACATTTGTTGAACAAAACAGTATCATCCTCTAAAATCCTGCACAAATTTTCCTTATAGATTAAATGGGTAATTAGAGCAAGAAATGGCCACCTTCTTCCAGTCCCTACAACATAGATTGGATGGGTAGCTGCAGTTTTCCCTGCTACTACAGACACTGCAGTGTTCTTGGCAGTCACAGCAGAGGATGGAGGGATTCCCATCTTTTCCCATCCATTCTCTACTCTGGTTTTATGTCTCCAGTTCCCACTTTGTTGCATGATAATTTCATCCACTCCCTATTGTCTTACTGTAACTATTCCTTCATTCTTTTTCTTTTCCCTCCCTTGCGCAACTCTTCACCTTTAGCTCCCTGTCTTTCATGCACTCACCTTCTTTTTTTATCATAAACCTATGCACCCTGGGGTGTTCAAGCTCTTCTCATGGCCTTTGCGGCTTCTCCAGTCTCTTGGCATGTGTCCATGCAACATTGAGGGGACAAATGGTCACCACGTGTTGTAGGAAGCTGAGGCACATAAACACAGGAATTAGAATTTCCTGACATTGATCTTAAGTCAGCTGACAACAACCCCTGCTTGCCTTCCTGAAATCTCACATCTAAGTGTCAGCTGTGGTAAATCTGGGTTTTGATCAGCTAACTTTGCTGAAAAGGTTAGCTGAGTCCAAGACAGTTGCTCAGGAGGAAAGACACCAATGTTACCTGCCTTAATGTCTAAGCTGACAAGAAAACACTGGAGTTTCAGAAGACTTTTACAAGTGAAAATAAGCCCCACTCATCACAGCAGTGAAATCCATTAAAGAAAATCTTACGCCATAGCTTTTTGCTATGTTGAAAATCTCTTATAATCATTATGGGGTAGGCTGATGAGCTGTCAAGAAGGAAACGGTGTCAAACTTGGATCATTTCTCCAAGTTCCTGTCTGCCAGGAAGCTTTTCAAGATGATGACAAATGGCCACTCTGCATGGAAAACTACCCTCAGCCAGTATCTCACACACGGGTTTGGGACCATGCACAAGAAGATAGGAAGAAGATCACCTCCATGAAGTCCAAAAGCCCTCTTTTACCCACCAAACGCCTGCATTCCTGCTGTAAAGTGTGGGTACAAAACAGTGCTGGCTGCCTTGGGCATCAGCCCCGTGGGTTTTCATCCCTAGTGAGAAGAAATACAATACAGCTGGAAACATCTACCATGTCACAAAACATTAGCTTTTTACCAAATCTCTTCACGTAGGTACCAGGAAGTTGATATATTGGAGTCCTTCCTTTCAGTAAAGCGATGCCAGTTCCCGCTCCAACCTGACGGGACACTGTGGAAAGCCATCTCCTAACGCCATGCTTGGACAATCGTCAGTCACCCAGTCTCACCGGGCTGTGCTTCAGTCCATATAATTACCCTCCCGTGCCAGGAGCTCCCGCTGCATCAAGCAGCGATCCAGGAACCAGCCTCCTGCGTGGCAGGTGTTGTGCTGCCATTCCATGCCCTGTGAGTCTCTTTATAAAGAAAGTAAACAACCAAAGTTGAGAAAAAAAAAAAATAATTTCTGGAGTACGGCGAGTGGATGGAATAACACTGACACTGAGGAATGGAAATCAAGTCACGTTCTAACAGAAGAGAAAACTTTTCATCATCTGCTGCTGCAAAGGAAACATTTCCTGCTCCCTGTCTTTTTTTGTTGTTGTTGTTATGCTGAATATACAAGCTCAGTTTTCAATTAAAATGTTTCACTTATTTCTGCTCACTGCTTAGAAATAAAAGCAATGCGTTTTATCGATTTAAAGGGAAAAAAACCCCCAATGCTTGACAAGCACAGGACTGTCGAAATTAGTTCATTAGTCTCCATTCAAATGATGTTTCTTGCTATGCTAAGCAACCAAAGTGGTTTAAGGCTTTTGAAATAAAATTGTTAATTCTTTGGGGGGTGTGTGTGTGTGTGTGTGTTCATTTTTGGTTTTGTTTTTGTTTGGTTTTTTTCTTCCTTCTGATACATTTTTGCTTTGATAGTTTGGGAACACGGTGCTAATTGAAAACCTTTCAGAGGAACTCAATCCTACTCTATAGTCTGCGAAGCCGAGACAGACATTTAAACAAAGTGAAATGGAACACATCCAGTTGGGGAAAGACTGTTATTCATTACAGCAGGGATTTCAAGCACCACATGACCACCCATCTCCAAAATCCTCATTATCTGCCTGAAGTATCTGTCAAAGTATGTTTTCTCTATACAAGTTACTAGGAAAGGAAATCACAGGGACTAATCAGATACTGTTGTTGTTGCAAAATACTTGATGGAAGAGATAGAAAGGAGAAATGATCCAAGAAAGGGGTAAAAAGAAAAAAAAAAGGAATAAGTAGCTGGAGACTATTGTTTAGGAGTTATAGAAAAAGGCAGAGCAGAACACCAAAGCTGAAAGGCATAACCAGGATGGCGGTGATGGCAAAAAGGCGATGCACACAGAAAGCATGAAATATTCAGGGTTTTGTTGGGGGAGCAAAAGAGGAGGGATAATGTTTGGAAAAACATGTAAAAGTGTGCTTCATAAAAAGCATCATGGGTTCTTAGAATTAAAGACTATTGACTCTTTCCAGGGGCTAAAATTTGAGGCTACTCTGCAGTGTAGGTCCAAGAATGAGGTTTGGGATACATAAGAGAATTTCAGAGGTGAAAATTCAGAGCAGCAATACTGAAACCACAGAAAAACATTTGATTGTTCAACAACTCTGTGCATCCATCGTGGCACTGTGCCTCTACCTTGTGTAATAACATAATATAACATAACATAACATAACATAACATAACATAACATAACATAACATAACGTAACTTAACATAACCTGCAAGGTCAGAGAGTATCTGTGCATAATGAGGGAGTGAGGAGGGCATAAAGACAGAATTTCTGTGATTCTTTCCCAGCTCTGGAAGCTCGAACATATTCGCTCCATTGCATAGCACCAGAAACTCCAAACATGACTATTCTGACTCCAAAAGCATCCTGGATTTAAAAAAAGAAAAGGAAGAAAAGGAAACTGCGTATAGAAGAAAATTTTTTTTAATTGTTTCAGTTTTAATTATTTCCAGTCGCTGTGACTAACCCAAGCAAATGCAATTTAGAAACATTTTCCCCTTTAACACAGTGTTTAATGTTAAGCTGCTATTCTCGTCACTATATGGTGTTTATGGATACACCATCATGTGTGTTTTATGGTACATTTAAAGCAGACATCTGGAGAAATAGCCATCAGAGTACTTATCTCTAACACCTATTGTAAAAACAGACCTAATAAAATGAGAACAAATAACAGTGCTGGCAATTACCCTTATCGTGTGTATTCTGGCAAGAAAGGTCAAAAGGTTATTGGTCTGTATATATATGAACTGATTTTCTCTAATACAGTTTCTCACCTGATTTCCCATAGGTTTTTAGAGGCTTTTTGTTTGAGAGGAAAGGGGGAGGGAAAGTTGGGTTAAGCTACAATATGCTAGACAATAATCATGTAACTAATATGAGGATCTGGTCTCCCTACCAACTAGTCATTTATGTTAACAAAGAGAGACAGAATCTGTCAGAGTCTCAGAAAATAAAAGGTTCAGCAGTTTCACAGGTTTTACAGATGTGGACAGAGGTGGACAGGAAAGTCACAGCCCCAACTGCTATTCCTTACTATCACACCAAACTTCAGCTATGATTTTAATATTAATTTTTGTTATAGATCTGTTCCAGGGAACATAATTTTTTTTGTTCGCACTTGTTCATTTTTTGAATGGTTTTAGCGCGGAGCTTATGCCTGTGGTACGCAGCTCCAAGCATCCTGATGCTCAATAACCCCAGAAGTATAACCAGATAGGAACTGAAGTGGTAAATACAAAGAAATAAACTTAAATCAGTACGCAGGTAATTCTCCTATTCTCACAGTTCTGACCCAGGTTTAGAGGAACCACTGTGAAGTCCTTTATCTAAGACCAGAAAAGAATGTTTGCGTTTTTTTCCAGGATGCCTGGAAGAAAATGAATCTGGATTAAATTCAGGCATGAATAGAACGTGGAACAGGTTTGCAAGACTATTTCCCTTATGTATACACTCTAATTCTGGAATAAGGATGCCCTTTTTCTACTTGATATTAATCCAGCATCTGTGTGGAGAATTAATCCAGAATAGCTGTTGTAGTTAATTTCCCCTGGTAGACATGCCCCAAACAAAAGAAATTATCTTTTCTTATAAATTGCAGGTAAAGGGATAAAAAACAAGTGCTTTTTCCATATATTACATCTTAAAAAACTTAAGCTGTCCACCTAATTCAAGTTTGTTTCTCTCTAGAACCTGTTTAGAGCACAAACACTTGTCTGCATTCGCTCCTTACCTTTGTTTTTAAAACAATACTACAGACATCCCAGTGTATCCTCATATTGCATGGGCTAAGAAATATCCCACGGCCCCAGGAAAATAGAAACTAGTTCTTAAATAAATATTCCAGCATATTACCCTACAGGTACATAAGGTTCAATTACAAGTTTGATGAATATGTTGGTGAATTCAAAACCAAAGCAAAGCAAAAAGCCCGTCCCAGATGAATTTTGCCTAGCATCTACACTAGTCTGAACTTAATGCCTAAAATGGTCTGGAATTTCACTAATGGATTTTTGAAAGTTATAGTCTATTTTAATATCCTTTTATACAAACCAAGCAAAACCAGGCTGTTACTACACAGCCACCTTATTCAGATGATATTCATGTTTCTTGAAATAACTTTTTTTTTTTTTTTTTCCTTGATTTTACAGAAAGGAGGCAAAAGAACTAGATTAAATTTTGGGGAGTATTCTCATTGTTGCGAGGAAACATCCTGGAGGACGAATGAGCTATTGACATTCTCTCCTCAAGCAAGAAGCTGTCCCTGGAGATCCATAAGAAACAAGAAATAACAACAAAGACTGAAAAACAAATTGATGAAACCAGAGATGGCTGCAGACCTGTAAATAGCTTTTCACACTGTCGCAGTTACTGTTTGAATTGAATAGTTTAGATTTGCAAATTGATGGAGAAATACACTCATTTCTTAAAAAAAAAAAAAAATCCTTGTAAAGAACAGATTTGACATTAAATCTAATTTTAAAATAAATACCAATGCTTATATTTAGTCTGCAAAATCACACCTCCTGTAATATTTAGGAGTGTTGGGGGGACAAACGGTGGCAGAATTTGAAACATTGGTTTTAATACTTCAGCTGGGATTCATTGTTTCAGTGCTCACAAGTTTGGTTTCCAATGTTTTGTATAGGATTAGACTGTAAATCACTCAAGCATGTTAATTAGCTTCTCCTCTAACCTGCTTTACATCAATTCCGTGTATCAATACTCTTTGGCTTGGTTTATTAATCTCGCATCAGTCCTATTTACAACAGTGAAAAGTCTAATTCATTACACAGAGGATCGGTGACGTTAAAGATCATTATACATACAGAGGTATTTAAACATACACACCATTATAGCAAATTTGGGAAATCAAAGAGCTTGTAATATTGAAGCCTTTAGCAGACATAAAAATGCAAATATTTCATGAAAATTATTTAAAACTGAGCAGCGATTAAACCATATTGAGATTTGTCCTTGGTGAAACCTGCCGTCACAAGAACCCCCCTTTAGTTCTTTCTCGCTCTCCTGACTGCAGGCTGCTGTCGATGGGCAGGTTCAAGCCATGAGCTTCAGCATCACTATGAATATTTCCCTCCTCACAAAGGACACCCTCACGTAAGAAATCTTCTCAACATCCCAAAATATTACAAAGAAACAATAATTATGGCTAATTACTCACTCCCAGTACACTTATTTGTGCTCTACAATTTCAAAAGAGTGAATAGAAGACAGGTGCATAAAATAGGCTTAATGAGAACACCAGAAAATAGTTGCTTTAGCTGCAAATTACTACTTTTACATGCTGTATTTTATTTTTAAAAGTGAATGTGTTGCTCATAAAAGATATAAAATTAGTAGGGCTAGAAACTGAGTTCTTTTATTTCACCCCAGAAAAGGCATAACATATTGCCAGTGGTACTGAAAGCTTGCTAACGACATAATATTAATATTCACTAATACCTGGTGGGGTAAATTAATATTGCTTGGCATTAGCTGTAACAAGCAGTGAGTCCCACTGTCTCTCTTAAAGAGTTTCATTCACCTTCTATATTTAGTGCTTGCTGTTATGGTGCAAACATAATTTGCACCGTCAAAAAACATCACGTCTCCCACTATGATTATTTTTCCCTCCCTAGCTGAGCAACTCTTTCCTGGTCTGTCTTTCCTTTTGGTCTTATCTTCTAAGCAAGGATACCACCCTCTTCTGCTTTTTCCTTCCAAGGAAATCCTTCATTCAAGATTACGTTTCTGCCTTTCTCCTCACTGAAACAGGGGGTTCTTCCTCCACGATACATAATTTCCCTTCCTATTCTGTGGCCCCTATAAATATTGGACTTTTTCTCCGGGCTCCCACCTTCAGGCTCTTCCTTTCTGACCTTGTAAGGGACAAAGCCTTCGCAGCGCGTACCCGTGCCTTCCTCTCCTCCCTGGCAATGAGCATAAGCCACCGATGTAGAGGGACGTGATTTCCCTCTGTCTCCTGGCTTTGTTATGCCTCATTTTGGGGGATGTCTCTGACTGTCAGCTAGATCAGACAACATGAGATGAGAGACAGCAGCTGAAAGCGAAAAAGCTTTAACCTGTGTTGAGAGGCTTGCCTTTTAGCTGCAGATAATACCTCCTCGCTTTCCTCGTTCTCCTGTTTGAGCACTTCTGCAGCCTCAGGTCAGATCTATAGATGCAAAAAACTAACCTCCGCCACAGAGCAAAGGCCTGAGACAAAAGAATTCTCTTGCCTTCTGAGGGTAAAAATGAATTTTGATCATTGTTAATCTGAGCCAGACTCAAAAACACTTCCCGAAAGATAGAAGACTCATCAATTTATCAACTGTACTGAAACTCTCTTAACTTTTTTTTTTTTTTTTCTTATGTAGCTACTAATAAGATAGATTAACTTCCTTTTCCTTTGGGGGAAGGTGCTAACATCTCCTGAAGTCGTTGAGAAATCATTGCTTAGCTGAGTGCCTACTTAGTTTGCTGGAGGTCCCAAGGATATCCCCTGCTGTAAAGCAAGGATAAGGGACCCTAAAATGTCGGAAATCTGTACTGCCTGAAATTTCCTGGCTTATATACTGGTGGTGGCCTGGGTGACCAGAAAACCACTACACTGATCCCCAGGTTTATGCAGGTATGCCATAGTCCTCGATTAAAAAGAAGCAATGAACTACCAGGAAATTACCTGGTTTAGTACCTCCAGCTGTGTCCCACGCACTCCTGGCTGATGTGGCTGCAGACCTTCCCCATTAATGTTGATGCTGGATTATCTTTAGAGCTTCCCGTGGTTTGTGCATATATGTGTACGTGTGTCTGTGTTATTTTTTCCTGAAGCTATGTTCTGTCTCTGAACAGTAAGCACTAGAGTTTTAGGTTTTTTACAACACCCTATTCTGACTACAATCACATAATACCTCTGAACTTTGTAAGGTAACCAGTTAGATTCAGAAGTCACTTTTCTCTGTCTGCCATGCAGACCTGGCATTGTTTCTTCAACAGTTCCATCCCTCAGCATAAGCAGCAGTGAATTAGGTGCTCCTAACTATAGGCAACCTTTTATACAGAATTGAAAAGCCTAGTCTCTTTTAAATTGTAGTCTGTCTGGATATTTAATTGGTCCTAGATTTTAAAGAGTCTATCTTCAACATTCGATATTTGATAGATCCCAAGAGTCTTGTTGCTGGCAGCAAGAAATGTCTTTTTGCCTTGTATACTCAGGCTTAAATAATATCTTTCTAATTGCTTTTTTCTTTTAACTTAATTATGATTGAGGAAAAAGTCTGTGGCATAATTTGGAAAATAATTTCCTATGCTGATTTCTTATGGCCAGCCTCTTGCAGCTTACAGATTACTGGTCAACCAAGAGTTTGCATGTGTTAGAAATTCTCAATGTAATGAATGAGGAAGACAGAAATGAATACTGTGTTCCCAGCTGTTTCCTAGATTAATCTGGGAAAAAAGTGTAATGTCAATATGTTTTACAGTGGTTGCATGAGTCTATCTGAAACAAATCCTAGAGGATGAAAAGCTTTATGTAGGTGCAAGTACTGATAACATTTCAGCAATATTCTCTTATCTCAGGTACTATATAGCTGTGTTAGACCTTCAGTACGCTTTTTGCCATAATACCTCATTACTAAACACATATTCTCTCTGTTTCCCTTGCAAAAGCAAGTCAAGTCTAAATTCTTCTGGACATCATTTCAGGATGCATTTTCCAGATGTCATTGTCACATGCTCCTGGTTTCTTTGATCAGCTGTCGCAGAGAAGGGGGAAATCTGTCCTGTCCTGAAGGTTTCTGCGCACCTGGAAAAGGATATCAAAGTCTGAAGCATGGGGATTGTCCCAGCGTGCTCCGGAGGACCCCTTAATGCAGATGAAAATCCTCTGGAGAGTGATCGGGATGTCAGCCCAAGGGACATCGGTTTGTGCGGGGCGTCCTCGGCTGCCTCGCAGAAGGGGGAGCCAGGTCTTGGCTTCTCTGCGTGCTGCTGAGGTGCAGAGAGTCAGGGCCTGATTATCTGAACATCTTCTTTCATGGCATCGCGTTTTACTGTATGACTTACTTTATTGTGCTGAGAACATTCTTTTTTGTTGTATTTTTAGTGCAGGTGGGACCATCAGGAGGGAGAGTTTCCTATAAGGAAGGATAAAGGTTATAGGTATGATAAAAATTAACACTAAATGCCGTACGATGCTCTCTAATCTGTCCTGTATGTTGTGACCTATTAAATGTCACTCCTGTAGTTTGTAAAATGTTCATAGACTGTAGCTTTACGTATCCCATGGAAAGCCATTCTGTGGGTCACAGAGGGAAGCAGCTGAGATCTCACGGCTACCCAGGACTGACAAGAGCAAGGATGGATTCAGAGAAAAGCCCTTGTAGCCACGGCTGAGACCAGTCTCAGACTGTAAAGAAGGGGTCCCCCGCTCCTCAGGCCTCCCCAAAATACTCCTTCCCAGGCTCAACCTGGCCATCGCAGCCACCCAGATGAGCGGAGGGAAGCTGTGCACCCCTGCAAAGCAGCAGCCCCCCATTCGGGTCCTGCCTCTGGCGCGTCAGGGTGAATAACGCGCCACGCTGCACTGCAAAGGCACACCAGCCAGCAAAGAACAAAAATATTTAAAGAAATCAAACGTAGCCCAAGAGGAAAATTTCCTTATTTACCTTGCAGGTGAGCATCTGAACCCAAGCTTTTCAAAATGATTTCTGCCTGCATGTGGAACTGTAAGCACCGGCGCCCCAAAGGAAGGGGGAAAACAGAGGGTCACGCATCCACAGGTCCCAAGGCCAGGAATAAATACCCCAGCCCACCTCTGTTCCTTCATAAAAACATCAGAGCCAGGCATATTAAAATTTGGGGGTTTATCAGATGATCAATTTTAAACAGCAGCTTGAGCTCGAGGTAGTCATGTACAGGAAAAAAGGGAATTAATTTATTTCTTTCTCCTCTATGTGCCACTCAGGAGTTGTTTCAAATAGGATTATTTTGTCATTCAAGTTTCAAGGTTAAGATTTGCTCCTATTTATGACTGCAACTCTAAAATCCTTCAAACCAGTAAACTATCACAGTAATTCCAGAAACAAAGGATGCATAATGAAAAAACAGAACTGAGAATTGAGAATCCTGTGGGCCACGAGGAGTGGAATATATTAACATTCACCTCTAAACGCTTTCCTCAGTTGCTTATATATTAAAAACATAATAATAATAAAAAAAAAAAAAAATCCTTGAAGCATCTATGAGATTGCGTGTTGGTCTCCTTTTGAGAAACACAAATTACTCTTTATATTTCTTCTCTGTGAGGGTTTGCAGGAGAACAAAGGCCCAGTAAACAGTGATGAATGGCTCTTCCTTCTCACTGGGGGAGCAGCTTTGGAGAGCCCACATGCTAATCCTGCCCTTACCTGGCTGAAAGATAAATCGCGGGGTGAAATTCTCTGACTTTCAACCCTACCAACCTCCTCTGGCTGAACGAGCCACTTCTGCTCACATGTGAGTTGTTAAAGCATTTTGTTTTCCTCTTTCATTTTTTGCCTTTGAAGAGGGAGTAAATTGCAACTACCCATGCCTATTATTAAGACCTGAAGAGAAAATGTTTAAATTAAAGATTGTACAAACATTCAAGCAGCAGTGTAATAAGCTCCATTTGGGAGGCAATGTAGCAAGTTCTGTATTTTTTATTTGGTTCATTACTTAAAACTAAATAACAATTGCTAGTTTTATTGCTGCCATTTAACAATGCTGGGATTTTCTCTGTTGGTGTTGAAATGTAGTATGATTTCAATTTTTTTTCTCCTTGACATTTTACTCTATGAGTATAATATTGATCAGCAGATACATATTGTAATCTCTGCTTTCTGCAAGCTGTAACAAAGCAAGGAAACACACAAAAAAATACCCTCTGGAGAAAGCCTAAGCACACTATTCTTTATTGTAAAATAAGGCTTACATCTGAGACTACTATGTCCCTCAGGCTTTATTTCACTTGTTACCTTGAGTGAATTACTTAATGATGGGAGGCAAACCTTTGCTAAAAGGTAATGTGGTGATTAAATAGTTCGACCAAAATTCTAGCAAACTACACTAATTATTTCTGAAAAGGACTACAAGAGTAAGTGCCATCTTCCAAAGCGGCTATTTTGAAACATGATAGAAAAACATCAAAGGGCCAATTTTATCATCCACCCATTTGTCTGTCTATACATTCTGTCTGTCTGTTTATGTCTCAGAAGCTCATTTCATTCTAGTCCTCAGAAAGAAAATAACATTTGTTCACTTAGAAACGAAGGTTTTTTGGCGTCAAACACTTGCCACAATCCCAAACATTTAAACAGAGGCACTGCCAGAGAGGCAGGATTACCTTGACTTGGGCTCCGAAATGGAGTGCCGCGATCACCGCCCGGAAGAGCCCCTCTTTCCTGCAAGAGGCTGCAGGTGGCCCAGGGACGGTTTGTGCCTGCAGTGACTCTCTGACACCTCCAGAGTCAGCAGCGATTTTATTACTTTTATGGATGCTGCATAGATGGAAAAGTGAAACTTCAGCACAAGCCAAGCTAGCTAGGGGACTGGGACAGACAAAAATATTTCTGGATCTCTTTATTGACTTCTTTTTTTGGCTGGGAGCATAGGTAAGGCACTAGATGTGTGCGGCAAAACTGGGGGGTGCCTGGGTGCAGCACCCGGCAGGAGAGCCGGAAGGAGGGATGGTGCCAGGAGGTGTGGAGTGGGTGCCCAGAAGTAGCACCCATTTAACGTAAATTACTTATCAGGAAGGAGATGGCTCTTTCGGGGTAGTTTGTTCAGAAGAATTCCTGAAACCTTGCAGTTTTGGGCAATATTCTAGAAGGCTCATGAGGCCTCTCTTACTGTTTATATCTGCTTGTCAAAATCTCACTGCTGGGTAACACCAGAAATCTTGCAGGAGAGACAAAGTCAGTTTGTTTTTCCAAAACTTTTGTTCAAATATAGCACTACCAAAATTTCTCAGAACACATTCCCTTCCTGAAGCAGTCAGTGCAAAACACCCTAGAAAGCACTGTTTGATGTAGCACAAGAGTTTGGGAACTACTAGAACATGTGATTTAATTTTAGGCAAAGAGGGAATAATGAGCACTGGCTATGACTAGCAACTTGTTTTTCTAGTTAAAAGGAAGGCAGACTGAGAGAGAGACCTAGTGCTCCTCTGCCCTAGGAACAGCAAAGTTGTTCCTTGCAGGACTTCTCTGGACCATAAATCACTTTTTAAATGCAAAATGCCTCAACACAGACCCAGAGCAGAACAATTCTTGCTGTGAGGAGCTATCAATTTGATTTGCAAAGAAGAATTTGACATCTGGGATAGTCTATAAACACCAAGAAGAACAAGCTGGGAGTGCAACCAAAAGCACAAACCCATTCTTGCAAAGTACAGATGGGGCCTACAGAAATACCAAACCAGAAGGATGGAATAAGTTACTCCTCTCACTCTCTCCCCCTCTATCTGTCTCCGTTTTTAACAATCCTGAGCTTTAGAAATGCCAGCTTTTTTAATCTATAAAACCATCTGTGTAGCTTTTCTCAGTGGTATCCTTTCACTTACATCCTATGTCATTGGTGTGTCTGTCTCTCTTGATGTTGATAATGTTGTTGGCAGCTTCTTTTGAAGTTTCCTAAGAGCGTAGTTTGAATGACAAAGAGGTGTGTGGGGAAGGACGGGCAATGCAAAGTGAGTACAGAGCTGGTTTTTATAGCCTTGTGCATATAGAATAGATTTAATTCTGTCTTGGTCCATTTTTCTTCAGCAGCAAAATTTTTAAATCACAGAAAATTTTGCAAGAATGGGCGACTTCCCCCCAGCCACTTCCCCTCTGCCCTGCAGCTGGCTCCTCAGGGAGGACCTCGAAGCACTGCCGAAGTCTGGCTATTGTGATACCATTGTCAGTTGTGTGATGATTTGATAAATAATCCCCACGATGCTTTCATAAGCTTTGTAAGAAGAGAGCCCTTTGGCTAACCAGCTGAGGCAGGGGATGCTTTTAAAATCAGGGTGGGTTTTTTTTAAATAACAAGTTAACTGTTTAGCTGTCATGAAATCCTGACACATAAATAATACTTCCTGAGCTGCCCCTCTATGTGCACAGTCTTTCTTTTTCCGCAGACCAAGTGCCCCAAAACCACTTAGCTGTAGCCCAAAGGACTAAAATCTCTTTATTTCCCCCACCCTGCCAGGAATCCACACTAGCACTTTTCCTTGAAAATCACTCATTTTGCTGTTTGTCTCTTTGGTACAGAAACTGTGCTGGTTGTATGAGGAGTGGTTAATCCCACAGTTAACCTCTCTTGCTCTTTCTGCCACAGCAGAGGAGGTGGCCTCATGATCAGGAGGCCAGGGAATAGGATGGGGAAGCAGCTATCAGCTTTAAATATACATTCTGTTCTGTTCTGCTCTGTTCTTGTTCGTGCCAAGCCATTTCCATGCCATCCAGTCTGTATCATCAGCCCGGTGACTTAAGTCTTCTTGATCGACCTCCCTTTAGCCCTTGGCAAAATTAGCAGGTCGGACAACTGTGTCGGGGCTGGGCAGCCTCCTCCGCAGAGGCAATCACACGGGAAGAGTGAAGCTGCCCAGAAGAATACCTGTGCATCATTAGCACTGAGAATCCCTGTTTCAAAGGATAATAGGGAACAAGACCCCTTTGCGGTCTCTCATCCTGGCACTGGGAGGTCCGTGCACCCCTGGAGCGGGACTGGGCTGCGGGGCTCACCGGCTGCGCACAGGCAGCAGACGGGACGTGCCCTGCCCAGCGCCTACAGGCAGCTCCTCCACTTACCCTCCCGTCTCTGCAGCACCAGGGGCTAGGACAGATGTTCGCTGCTGGACATGGACATTGCTCCAAGCCCATCTCCTTGCTGTTCCTGGCACGTGTGGAGTGTGTCTTACTGTGTCTCAGCCTGCATTTTCCCTGTCAAGAAATAGACACTTCTTTGAGGAAATAAGAAATTAATTTCAATGTTTTCAGCTGGCTACATGCAGATGAAAATGTAGCCAGACAAGAAAAAATTTGGTCAGTGTTTTCTCTGTCTTAGGTATCTCCCAGTGTCCTGCAACATTCATGCTGGCTGTAAGGAGCCTGGGGCTGGATGGACAGGCAGAAGGACTCCTCACTCTCTCTGCATCTCTACATCTCTCTCCCCATTTTTTCCCCACGATTTATAATAAACTAAAGAAACCCTTTTTATCTCATTGGCTAGGAAATAAGCTCATTCTCATGGGAATGACCTATCACAAGGTCTTCAAATTCTGACCGCTGAAGTGAGGATTGGCTTTCAACAGTGCATATTCCAAAGGGTTTTTGAGCCCCTTTCTGCAATGACAGAAATTTGGAAAGTCACTCAGGAGTGACTCAGGAAGTGACTCGGGGGTCCTCATCCATCCCCCTGCACAGCTGCTGGTGGCCAAGAGCATGAAGGAAAGAAGGATCTCTGTGGGGTGCCTACAACTCACAAAGACATTTTGCATGTCCCACATATCCAAAAATTCAGGAAGCTCAGGAGCTCTTCTCCAACACACACAACAATAGCACGGCTGAAGGTTATCTGAAGGTGCTACACTGTCCAGAAGGATTACCCAGAGATGGGTCTCCTGATGGACAACTGCACATTAGCCTACCCCACGGCAGGCTGACTGGTGGGATGTGTTACACTCATCTTAACCATGCATTGCCAAACAATCTACAAAAACTTTTGGCAAATGAACAATTCTGCTCCGTGTTTTTTCCTCCGAGAAAGTGCCATACAACAGGGCAATTTCAAAGTGTAAAAAGATTCTGGTCATCTTCCCTGAGGAAGTCTAAAAATAGGCAACTACTCCTTATCCTTGTATGTCCCAAAGGAAAATTAAAAAAAAAAAAAAAGGTAATTCAAATAATGCCACAGTGATCCTGAGTTGTTCTCTGAGGCAATGGATGCCACCTTACAATGTCCTAACATTTAGTAACATCTCTTACAATACATTCCTCTTCTTTGTCCTCAGCTGGAGCAATCTGTACACTTAACAACTCGCTTCCTAAGAAATCTTACCCAAACAGGATAGTTTAAAGTTGTAATTATTGCACACAAGGGCTGATATTGTGTCTCCACAGTATTCCATAATGGCAACAAACCATCTTTTTTTAGACCAAGGAACAAAATTGAGGCCCTGAGACCTTGCTGTCCTGGCATATTTAGAGTCCTTCATGGTCAGAAGTCCATGGCCTTTTTCATTACTTCCCATTCACCCCCACAGTTTAGGTTTTTGGAGTGAAAAGATCTAGTTCTCCTCACAGAGTGCAGAATTTCAACCCTCAAGTTGCCTTCGCACCATGTCTTCAAACACTTGTCTGACCTTTCCCGACAAAACGGTTGTTAGAAGTCTCCAGTTGTGTAGTTATCAGCCATGTATTTAATCAGAACCTGCTGGTTTAAATCCAGCTTCTATCTGCATGCCTGCCATTATACTGCCACAACTAATCGTGAAACAAATACTATTGCTCAGCAGTTAACAAAAATGATTGCACCAGCACAAATTCATTTTAAAATTCATTAAAAATCAGAATCATTAATGTGTTACATATTTTTGCACAGCCTGGAAACCTTCTGCTGCAAAATTGTCCTCCTAGCTCTGATGTGACATCCCTCAAGAAGAAGAGCAGATGAGATATCTCATATCTGTGGGTGCGGAAGGGAGGGAGATGGAGCATTTCTCTGTAAAAGGCAGATATTTGCAGTTGTTTCCTGGCAATGATTTCAGCAATATTTTTCTGGCAATAATTTGTCTAATCAAAAAAAGTGGAAAAATACGAGCGCAGAAAAGCAAAGGTCTCTGGCCTGCCCATCTGTAGATAAGCAGCAAAACTTGTCCTGGTTTCAGTGCTGAAAAATCACGCTAATATTACTGATCATGGGATACAGGCTCTCATCCACTGACAGAGTCCAAACTCAGAGCACTTGGTTCCCCAAAACGGTATTTTATCTGCTAAATTGAAATTCCTCCCATTTGAAAGAATTTCTCCAGCTTAATGTGACATCACGCGTTACTCCCACAATGCTGATAAATCCAGTTAATTCCCTTCTCTGTGGAGCAGGATGGAGGCAGATGGGACAATGAAGTCCAAGGAGGGGATTGGGGCTGTGGTTTTCCAAAAACTGTGTCGTACCCCTTTGCTTAATGATAATCTGAGAAATGAGCCAGGTGCAGAGGGCTAAATGCCCTGTTCTTCAGGCAAATAACCAAAAAGAAAAAAAAGGGAAGAGAGAGACCTCCCTTGGGCACAGTGGCAGTAAGGGGATGGATTCAGAGGCATGGGACCAAGTTAAGCACAGGCCAGAGATTAAAAATAGTTTTGACTCATCTTCTCATCATCCCCATTTTGAGCTTACCAGAAGCCGGAGATGCCCTGGTGACATCCCAGCACGATCCCCACCCGAAGCACCCGAGCCCCACACCACCACATCCAGCTCGGATGCTTCACCCCCAAGCAACCTGCGTCCATCACGCTTTGGTCATCAGGAGCAACACCAGCCACTTTGCTGAACAAAACCCGGCTCCTCGAGCCCAGCTGGGCTTGCACAGGGGAGGCGGTGGCGGGCATCACGCAAATTCATGGGTGGCCTTAAAGGAGCTGTTGGGACCTCAGTGCTCTCCAACCGCAAAGGGGCTTTTGAGGTCAGTGCCTGTGAGCAGAGTGTCGCTGACAACCCTCTAAGTCAATGAACTGCGTGAGGGACAAAAGGTGTTATCATTCTGCAAAAATAAGGGTCCTAAAAAGCACTGATCGTGCTAGGAAGATAAGGGGAGGTGTTGTGTCAGGATCTGATCTTTCTACCTTGCGTTTTCAGCCTGTATTGCTCACCATCTTCAGCCCCAAGGCTCACCATCTTCTGCCTTTTTAACCTGTAATTCCCTAATATACATACAGCTCATTGAATATTTGAGATCCTCTGTCAGAACTTAGTGATGTTATCCTACTGATGTCGAAACCTTGCTATAACTTGTATGCGTTCATCTGCAGGAGATAAAAGCATGTAGGCACTTAGCAGTGAGACACTTGGATTTGAGAGCGTCTCAACAGTTCTCTGCATTGAAATCTCAGAGCTGCAATCCCAGCTAAGGTTTTAAAATACTGAACCACTTTATTATTCTTCGGTTTGTTTCATTAGCAGGAAAATGCAAGTTCTTTCATGTAGAGTTACTGATAACAAAAGCTGGCTAGTGCCGAATGCCCCGCTGAATTCACAGTGGGGCTTGTGGAACGGGATTGTACAGCAACAAATGCCAACTGCTTAATGTCTCACTGAATTATAGATTTTGGGAGAATGTTTAATAAGAAGGAAAGCAGTTAAGATCGTTTCCACTGAATTTTACACACGTATAAAAAGCATGGGACTGCCATTGACAACGTATCTCGGGAGGATAAAATTATTGTTTCACACTCCTTGTAAATTTGAGCCCTTACTGATAGATGCATTACTCCCACTTAGGTTATATAAAAAGAGGTAATTAATATACAAAACATCTGGCAGGTCGCTTTTTTAAAAGGCCTAACACCTTTTTTTTCCATAGGCAAATTACAGTGTTTTCCCCTCCATGTCTCATGATTTTTTCCTCTGAAGGTGTTACCACCCTTCCAAAAGAGGAATGACTGCAGTGGGTTCCTTCACTTTGTACTTCAGTTGTTTGTATGATTCTGTGTTTACCATTTAAATTAAACTAATTTGAATTAGGCCACGACATGAAGCTTTAAGCAATTCTGCATTGGTGAAACATGAGGCGGTCCTAGCTCGTTTAGGATCCCATCCATCATTGGGGTGGGAGTCACCTTCTGCCGCAGCAGGTATGCTCAGCACGGTGCACAATTAATGCCATAGTATTCCTCGGGATTTATTCAGCATTGCCTTCTGATGGGTTCTGCTCTCAGTGGCTGAAAACTTACACCAATTTTATACAAACTCCTGCCGTTTCCATCCGCTCAGGATTAAAGTGAACTGTCTGCAAGATTAAGCTCTACAGAAAAGAACAAGTAAAACAAATGAGAGGGCATCCAGCGTCCTGCTAATTATTGTGCTTGTGTATGCGCACGTAGTCTGTGTGTGGGTGCATACGTCCGTGGATATGCCTTCTTATTAGCTGCAAGGCCACTACAAAAACTACTCAATACTAAAGTCATCCAAGATTTGTTTCATCCGCTAACAATTTTGCTAGACTTCAACCTGTTGGACTGAAGTCTTCTAGGCAGATTTCTCTGCAGGCTATTTGGTTAGGGAAATATCCAACTCCGGACTGTTCAATTTTTTCCTAACAAGTTTAAGGAAAAACATATACCCTGGCCTCATCTTCTTGAAAGGTTAACAGGTCATTTCCTACTCCTGTGCAAATCAACCCCAATTTGACCATGTCACATGCCTCCCTAAGATCACAGTCCGAGCCCGCTTAGCACAGGACCGCAGTTAAATTCCTTCTGTGCTTCCTGGGCACGGTCCCCGCCGGGGTGCAGCGGCATCACCCAGCAGCCGCTGCCCAAGGCTGTGGGGCCGGCCAGCGGGGCTGGCTGCAGACCCCCCGCTCCGCTCGGTGCCACGAGGGGTGAAACTGCAACGGTGGGGAGTGGGGATCTGGCTGCCCACGGATGGTTTGCTGTGGAGCGGATGAGTAGATGAGCCTGTTTCTGCCTATGGCACGTTTGCCTCAAAGAGTCTGGGAGGTGCTCAGGGCTCCAGTGCCTCCCCCATCAGCAAATAGCTGTGACAGCCGCTGGCAAGGCTTTGTTAGCACTGGAACACATAAAGGCTATTGCTAACGCTATCAGCTTTCCACAAGGGTAATTAGCAGAGATCTTTGGTGGCTGAAATTAGTGGAACCTCTGGACTATAATCTTCCTGCGTCTTTTTGTTCCACCTGAAAAATGAAGATAACAATGTCCCCTCATCTCAGAGAGGGAAAACAGAATTCAACGCTATTCGCGAGCCACTTGAAAACAATAGCAGTGACTGCCACCAAAAAGCTGCTGATGAAATTAATAATTATGTATCCACAGCACAGCTTGAATAGAGTGCAATACCCGAGACATGGGGCCACGTGCTGAACTATGAAGATAAAACAGAATATTGAAAAGCTGCCCAGCAAGTGATCCTAATCCATCCCAGGCACCTGTGGGTAAAAAACATGTAGCCATATGATCAAGCACTCGTTGTAATGCAAAAACAAAACAGAACTCAATTAAACGTGCACAGGCAAACTTGATTCTGGCATTTCCTAAGTTTTGAGAGCTTGATTTTATAAACAATCATATCCTTTCAACGTGTACTTTTGAGCATAATACATGTATATGTCTTGTGATGTGTACAAATACAGGTATGTATGCACACTTACTTTGCTGATCTCGCTTCCACCTCAGTCTGAAAAAAAATATTGCCTGCAAGTTATTCCTATAAGAAAGAAAGAGGGAAAGAGGGAAANTAGAGGGCACTACTCGACCTAGTAAAGAGAACAGTACAGCTAGTGATCTCCAGTGCTTTAAGCAAAGTAAGGGATTAACAAGAGTGCTTATTTGCATGTTCAGCCTACTTCGAAAGCCAGACATATTACGTGCCTGGGCATATACTTACCAACCTGATTATCATAACAATCTCAAAATCTTGATCACACGCTAAATTGGCGCAACTGTCATGAATATCCTTGGGTGCACGGTTGCTTATGCCAGCAATTTCGAAGTTCAGCACATCTTTAATTTCAGTCCACTGAAGACCACCAGGACAATCACTTTCAGCTGTAGAGACAGTTCATCCTGTGCAATTGAAACCATGTCAGTAGATTGTATTTGCAGCCCTCCTAAAAATTCCCCAAATTGGGGTGCTTGTTTTAGCTACTTGGAAAATCAGTCTTGGGAGAAATTCAACTCTTCTCTGGGTTTTGCTGCAGGGCAGCAGTGGCAGATTAGCCATCTGCAGCAGAAAATTGCCAGCTATTGTAGCTAAGGCAGCAGTAATACGAAGGGAGACAGCCTGAAAGAAGAGTCCAAGTGTGCCTGCAGGGGTCCTGAAATATGTAGCTCCACTGACTAAAAATCAGTAAAGTGTTCGCTATTCAGTCACTGCCACAGCAGCTTTGCTGGGTTTCACAAGTTGCAGAGGAAGGACTTATTCTTGACTTGACCCCGCTTCTGTCAGCTCTGCAGAATCCTGGTTTACGTGCCACTAAATATCTCGTTAGTGACCATCCCAAACACTATGGGGACATCCTCGGCCTGCTGCCCACAGTGTGTTTGTGGAAAAGGACACCCACAGACATACACCAACCTAAATTACCACACCTGTGGGAACCAAGAAAATAGCATCCTGACACAATTTTTTCCGTGCCAGAATTCTCTAACTGGCCATAAATGAAATGGTATTAATGAAAACAGCCCAAAATAAAAATTCAAAGTCATTATTTTGAACATTTTAATGATATAGGATAACTAAGCAATTTGCACAAGTTAATTGGAGGCAGTAAGTTAAATGCAGTTTTCTACTATTGAATCAAGCCAGGCCTTTCGGTCAGGACGAATTCCCAAATACCTGTAGCAAGCACACACCTGCCTTGCAATCCTGATGTTCTCTCCAGTGCCGAGATATCTAACACTTGAAGCAGAAGTGACATGGCAGTGCTGTACTTACAGAAAATTACTGCCTAGGTAGGTTTTTCCAAAGTTTCCCAGTGAAACTGCTGACCATCCTATAATCCAAATATGTTTGCATTAAATCCTAAAGCCGCCTTCATTATTGGAAAAAAGAAGAAATCCTTCCTTTGTCTTTTGGACACGAATTAAAGCTTACCTTGTAAACACCAGTGAGGATTTATTATCTAAATGAGTTCTTCCTGTGGTGAATTTCTCACTACTAATGAAATCAACCCATCTTTCCAGTTCTGAGCAGTGGCTTTAAATTCCCAGTTGAGCCCTTATGGCCATGTACCATGCATGACCAGTCAAGGCTCCTATCTCTAACGAGTTTAGACCATCTCTAACTTTGAAAAAGGGTACAGTAACCACCTCTGAACTTGGTGAAGTCAATAAAGTTGAAAAATAAGTCTAAAATAAGTCTGCTTACTTTATCTGCCTGAAACCACTCTTAATATTCCTAACATGAATGTTGCAGATATTTCAAAGGTAAAATATAGACAACTCATTGCAAGATTCCCTATCAGAAGGTAATAGTCCATGCTAAAACAATGGAGAAATTTTTACACCTGAGTAATGAAAGTGGGCAGTGAGAACACCTACAAATCACAAATATTTTCTTAAGCAGATGTCTTTTGATTAAGGTAGAGATTACACTAGTTTCTGGCTTCGCTTACCATACCTAAGTATAAATGTAATGTGAGGATATCTGATTCACACTTATTTGAGTCTATAATTGATACTCCCTCCAGCAAAAGATTAATATATCAGAAGAAAATGAAAAAACCCGCTGTTGCGGATGTAGGTTGTTTGAAGTACAATGATTTTTCCAAGTTGCTAAACTCCTTATTCCATATGTTGCTGTTACAAAAGCATGTATAATGCGAATTAGAGAAAGAAAAGGAGGGTTGTATTCACATCCAGACTTCTAACTGTTACCGTTTAAAAGGGCCATCAGGTACCTGTAGGTAGAACTCATTCTTTTTCTATCAGTGCATTTAGCAGTTTATTCATCTTGGGGAGAGTTTATTTGTTATTTTGCAGGCTGGACTGCGCTGGAACTTTGCGGGTTGCTGTTCTGAGCAGAGTTTGATTTCCTGCTGTCTCTTTTCATCACCTCTCTCCTTTTGTAGATTCCACTGCCATTCTCCCGCTTGTATCTCTGAACAGTGGGCATGCTTTTCATTTTAAAAATTACTCCTACTGGGAGCTCACTTAACGGGATTGAACATTCGTGATTTTGCTCTTCAGCGGGTCTTTCCGCTTTTGAAGAAAGAGTTCAGGGCTAGCCACTGCGTTCTGGCCATTGCTGCTTCCTTCCAAAATGAACTTCATTCACACTTTTTTCCCTGCTGCCTCCTTCTCTCATCAGTTTTGAGAAGTGCCAATATTTCTGGTAGGCTGTACATGCAGATATTTGTTTTGCCTTTTAATTCTGACTCTCCACCCAAGGGACTCCTCGTTCGTGGCAGATACCTGCTGCGCCTGGTAGCCAGCAGCACTGGGACGTTGCATCAGAGGTCGTGTGCAGTGGAGCCTTTCCAGGCTTAGGATTTCCATGGAGACAATGATCACTCACTTTGGGTTTTCTCACTGCAGCACGTAGGTGCTGCCTCGGTGATGGAGCCTGCTTCTGACAACCCCTGTGGTGGCACTTCTTGCCAGATGTTGCATTGTAGCCCTGCTGTACAAAAGTACTTGATGCCCTAACACACCATGCACTGCTGGTCTTAAGAAGCAGTATCACTTCTCAAATGACAGTTTGTGGTCATTCCTCATTGCGTTATAGCAGACAGTGATAGCTGACAAAATTACTATTGTTTGCTTTACCTACTGGACTACCACTCAGTGCCACACTGGTGGTAACCACAGCCTGGTAAATCTCCTTAGTCCTCTGTGACTAACTTTTATTCTGCTGTTTTGGTCCTTCCTTCATTCACTGTACAGTCCAACGTGTTCCTTAGCCTAACGTGCTTACATAGGATGAAGTGTTTTGATATATTGCATCTCTTGAAAGAAAGCTGGAAAGGGACTTTTTACAAGGATATGTAATGATAGGACAAGGGGTAATGGCCTTAAACTGAAAGAGGGTAGGTTTAGATTAGAAGTTAGGAAGAAATTCTTCACTGTGAGGGTGGTGAGGCACTGGAACAGGTTGCCCAGAGAGGTTGTAGATGCCCCATCCCTGGAAGTGTTCAAGGCCAGGTTGGATGGGCCTTTGGGCAATGTGGTCTAGTGGAGGGTGTCCCTGCCCATGGCAGGGGGGTTGGAACTAGATGGTATTTGAGGTCCCTTCCAGCCCAAACCGTTCCGTGATTCTATGATTCTATAAATATTAGAGCCTTGGAGCAGAAATATTATCGTTTCACCTCACCTTTTACTTATTGCATGGCAAGACTATTTCTATAGGGGTATTGCAGTGTTCTTTAAAGTGTGTAAATGTGGGTTTCATTTCAGATCTTTCAGAGTCAGGAGCATGCTCCTGGGAAAGCAGAGGTCTCACAGGGAGTGCAATGCACAGGGAGCACTGTGATTAGGCAGGTTACAATCCTGGGTATCGAGAGCTCTGAACTCTTATGCTCAAGTCCTGAATAGGAAATTAAAATTACATAGAATAGAATCATAGAATGGTTTAGGAAGGTACAGTAGCACTAGCCAAGTGGAACACTTTAATTCTCTTAAATATCCTCCTACTGTACCTGTGCACTTCCCTTCTTTACGAAACAGAAAGCTTTTCTAACAATTAGGAAGGTGAAGAAAAATTAAAATGAAGAAAAATCAGAATGTGGAAGATGAAGGATAACAGAACAAATCTCAAATAATAATTGATCCCTTTTCATCCTCGTGGAGTGATGCGCTCCCTTATGATGAAGGTGAGGGATTGTTATTGCCCTTGTTTGCCCACGAACATCTGTGGAATAGCATGGGTAAAGGTCTCTTCCACAGCCATAGAGACGCATGAGTTCGGGGGGGTCGGAACCATGTTGAGACAGCACCTCTCCTAAATAATGCTATTTATGGGCAGAGAGTTGTCAGCTACAGTATCAAATACCACACCATACAGTGGAAAGAAATAAACTGGGAACTGTGAATCGCATGTAACTTGTCACCTCCAGGCCACGTATTCAGGCAGTTCTCTAGCTTAGCAATTGCCTTCTGAAAGGTCAAAATTAAGCTGGATGTTTTCACCCCCTTTACAGTAATATTACAAACTTCAGTGTGTTTTAAGGGGATCTAGCCTTGCTCTCAACAGGCTTAGGATGCACAATTACAATATTTTGTCTTTTATATGCCAATTACATTAGGAGTAACATTGGGGTAGTGACACTATTTTTGAAACCACCGACTGGAAGGTCTCAGGACTACAGATTCGGTCATCAGGCTTTGACATTACCCAGGAGAAAATAGCTACAAATGCAGAGGTATGAGTTGTATGAGGGACGAGACCAGAGGAAGAAAAGCCTCTGCTCTTCATTGCATTCTCAGCTGCTGACTTCAAGCAGCACCCATGCTAAGGGATCGCTCCCTGGGGCTCCGTGGTGTGCAGGAGCAAGAAAGATGTCTGAGGATACACACTTCAGAGAAACAGCAAGGAGGTGTTTGGGACTGCAAATATAATGAGCTGAACTTGCCTTTGTTACACCAGTACAACTTCCTCGGATCTCAGTGGGTTGCACAAGTGTAACAGGAAGCTGAGCGCTGCACTTTGCACGTTAGCACTGAAATTTGTTGCTCTGAAAGGAGCTTGTGGGAAGTGATGATTAGACGAGGTGTAAAGCTTATTTTGAAAAGAGAGGGATTTTTGAAAGCTAGGCTAGAGGTTACGACAAATGAGAGTGGTTTCAAGATGCAATAGCTATAGAAAGATAAAGAAAAGCTGAAGATGTGATAAAAGAAGAGAGATGTACAGTAGAAAGCTGACTCCTAGCATAGTGCCACATGAGGAGGCTAAGAATGCTTTACTGCACAATTAAAGTTACAAAGGATAAGGCAAAAGTAGCTTAGTGTACCTCAAGTCAAAGCTAAAGACGGTGTCCATGATTGCAAATGATATCACTCCTCCACGAAAATAAAATTTAGTGGAGATTTTTCATAGGTCTGCTCTGGAGCATTCTGCTAAAATAAGCACAGAAAAATGAGGTTGTCCTGTTTTTTTCAGAGGTGCTCTTGTCTTTTTACAGAAAAGCGCTCCTTGTCCTTCCTCAAATTGTTATTGTCTGTCATTGGCCTCTGCCATTTAAAAGGCAATGTGTTTCTCTTAAGTGCTTTTTGTTCCCAGAGCACCTTGAACCTAAAAGAAATGGAGGCCTTTAGAAAGCTAATGGAAGTTTCAGGTGCTCAACACCTGTGAAGAGAAGGCTCTGGTTTTCTAGTTTCTCTCAACTTCCCTTTAAGCTATCTTTAATAAAAACATAATGTTGAATTGTTCGCACTAATGTACACATACAGCACCCTGGTTCAGCCATGATTCTCGTCTTTTGTTCTGATGTTTGTGATACAGCCCTTTATTTCTGTTTCAGAAAGCTGAGAGGCAAGAGCGAGACTTTCAGTAGCAACACAGAAAAGACAGGAATGTTAAAAGCTGTACAAGAGATTCAGAATAGACAGTCACCTGATGCCTGTTCCATTCCTGGATTTATGCTGAAATATGGGGGAGAGTGCCAATGCATTTGTTGAATGCATAAAATCTGTGAGGCTGTCTGTCAGGTGGGAATCAGTCAGGAAGCCTGGAGCAAGGATACCCATAATTATGCCGTCAAAAGGCTTGCAATAAGCAGCAGAATATTTTATTTGCCGTCAATCCTACAAAAAGTCTTTTATAACATCTGTGTCAGCAGATTCCAGTTCCCAAGAGATGCCACTTTTTGAAAGCAGCAGAGAAGTCAGTGAGGGTTTGTGGTGTGTTTGCCAAGTACGCTCAGTGGAAAACCTCACTGGTTTAATGAAGTTATAGGTGGCAGAGGACATCTCGGATTTACCTGCGTTTGAGGCATTAATCATTTCTCAAGGTAAGTTGGACTTTCACCTTAATTAACTAATTAGTTAATTTTCATTGTTAGTGACTCCTGTTATCTATTACTTGTGTTTCAATAGCAGCTAAACCCTTCAGTCAACACCCCGTCCCACCCCAGTGCTCTGCGGAGTGCAAATGCCTACGAAAAGTCACCTCCCAGCTGGCACAGCCTGGGAAAGGACCCGCTGGCGGGGCACTGCGCCACGCAGTCATTTCCCCCAGCCAGCAGAGACCCGAGCCAAAGCCTCCACACAGGGATGCTGTCAGTATTTACCAGCTACGGTTCTTCCCGTGAGCTGCAGCACCATGGCATACCTACATCACCTCCGGGTGCGAGCTGGCTCGCATCTGACAAGTGTCCATCCCTCTGTACGTCGCATCCTTCTGGATGTCCAGTTCTGGAAGTAGCCCAAAGGAAGCCAGCATTTCCAAGTTAGCCATGACTGCTGAGGTGCTTTACTAGAGTGGAGCACTCTGACATAGCTACCATGAAATAGCCAGCAAGTCCAGTTACCAATGTTATTTACTGGAATGTTTTTGGTGCAGAAGAGTTTGTTGCCCCTTCTCTGTCTGATATTGTACGGCGCATCCACATTAGTAAATAGGGATCGTTTTCTCTCCCCGAGGTCTGCTGGTACAGCACTGCTCTCATCCGTATGGCTAAACTCCTTTTCAAAATGGGGGGGCATATCTGGCCTGCAGGCAGGCAGGTCCTTAGCCTGTGCGAGCCCTTGGGCTGTGTCTGAAACCAGGAGGGTGAATGCTCACTGCCCGAAAGCATATCACGGACCTCGCTGTGCAACTTCCAGTACAGATGATCTCAGACCAACACACGGACCCATACCCTGGCCTGGTCTACTAGCGTAGACAAAGCCAAATAATGTCACTTTGTGAACCTCCTGGCTCTGCTGTGCTCATGCATGACAGTAGCTTAAAATCTGGACTTTTCATTTTAGTGACTGTAAATCAAAGCTTCCCACCTAATCTTGAAGAAGTTGAAAAACACAGCTTACCGTTTTCATCCAGACTACTTGTATCTCTTTTAATTTATTTCTCCTGCCTTGATAAACCACTCTGAGGTCAATAATGTCTAATTCAGCTAAATTGTGTCATAAAACGTCTCTTATGACAATTTGTAGTTACGATGCAATTATCTTAATTTTGTCTCTGATGAGTCTCTTTCATCGATTGAGGTTTTGATCGACTGTATCTATGCCTAGAAAGAAAAAAAAAAAAAACCACGGCCATGCCTTGCTGAAGCTTTTTTCACCAACTGTTTCATATGGTGCCTGCTTACTGGAGCTCTGTAAGTGATATGTGAAGCAAAAGATTCTGCTTGTCAGCCTGCTTCACAGATCCACTGAAAATAAACACATCAGACGCCGAGCTGAGCTAATGGCACACTTGCTTCTGGTTGCTCATTTATGTTTCGGGTTAATGTCGTGCCCCTGCATGTACCATCTGGAGAGGGGAAAGAAAGATTTAATCAAAAATAAAAATAGCTGGTTTAGATTTAAGTTTTTCTTTTGTGCTATGAAGTGCAGGAGGGGAAAATGAAAGGGTGTCATTTGCTGTGACCACTGAATAGAATAAGAGCTGTGAATGCCAGCAGGTCTGCTTCTCACCCATGAATCCAGCGCTTCATTTGTTTGGGGGAAAAAGCTCCACACACCTTTCCGCTGAACCTCAGCAGTGCTTCTGGGTATAAACAATAGCTCATATTGTCGAGGAGGCTTATTGAGAAAGTTATGTCAGTAATGATGGGAATTTTCAGCTGGCATTCCCCAGGATTTGTGAAGCATTTGCTGCCCGTAAGTGTGCTGATAAACTGCTTGCTGATTAGAATATTCTATCTGCAGCGCAATCGGGCTCCCGTTTCTCTGACATGTCTCCTCTGTGTCTTAAAAATACCACTAGCACATCAGCAGCTTATCACAAGAAGCTATCTGAATTCAGAACATGATTCTTTTGCAAGATCGTTCAGGTTAGGTGTCAGCACAGACCGAAAAAACAAGGCACTAGCAAGAGGTGAACATAACAAGCATATCTCATAATCTTTAGGTGTTCTAGCCCTCGTTCTCTCATTCCTGCGCTTTTTGAATATTTGTAGCCTTCACTATCCTGGTGTCTGCTTTTGACTGCAGACTCCTCAGGGCAAGTGTGTCTTTGTGTCAGTAATGCACTCTCCCCACTAATGGCACTGCACGAGCAGTAATGAGCGAGCCCATTACAAGCAGCTGCAAATACAAATAACGGCAATACTCTGGATGCTCTGCTCCCTATCTAGATGCTTAAACCAGGAAATGAATCACCTGATTGCTCATCTGAATAATTACACGGGGGACCTGTATGTTTTACAAGTCTAAAGCAAATCCACCAGCAGCCATGCAGAAGAGTGCCCCATCCTGATGACGGCGTCTAATGACAGAAGAGCCTTGAATGACCGCAGCGATGGCTCCCGCACGGAAAGCTGCCGTGCCTAAAATAATCAGCACCGTCCGGGTTCGCTCGGACATTGCAGTGGACACTGCTGGGCTCTTGAAATCTTCACTGCTCCTTGTCTTAGCAGGGGTGGAGAAGGCCGAGGAGAAAAGGATGTGCACACCAACACACCCTTGGCACTTGTCAATGTCGTTTTCAGTTGCAAAGATAAAACATCGCCAGTGGTGAAGCCCTCGTCTCAGGAGCTAATAGCTGCTTGCTGTTAGGGCTTTCATTCCTTTTTTAAAAGCTCTTTTAAAATTGGTAGAGTTTTGCTTCAGAATTGAAACTGTCATAATATCTTCGCTAAGTGAGGGGCAGTGTCTAGCAACTGAGCTTGCCTGTGTTGTCTTAACAGCCAATGTTTTCTTATACAAATCTAGTTAAAATACATTGCAAACACTCATTTTAACCACATGTATGTTTAAAAACTGCATTTGCCATGTGTGTGTACAGAAAAACAGATTGGCCCAGACAGATACCTATGGTTCCATTTTATCTGCTGCATTTCATCTGCTATATTTATACTGTATATAATTCATTCAATTTTGGATATATCCAAATTCTCTGGAGCCTGTACGGTGAGGGTTCACCCATGTGTGAGGGCACTGAAGTCCTAACTTGGGCATGTGGAATAGCCGTGGGGTCATGTCATGACTCGGATAACCTCAGTTCTGTTTCCTCTTTGTCTTTTCCTTCAAGCAGAGAGACCTCGGGCCAGTCCCGGAAGCAGCGAAGAGGATTTCCCGTGCCAGACCAGCAGGGATAGCTGCCATGTAGCAGCGATACGGACAGAATTTCCTTCTTTTCCCAGCCCCTGTGCAGAGCCCTGATGAGGAACCTGCCCTGCCTCCCTCCTGCAAGTGATATGAGGGACCCACAGAGGAAGAAATACCCCGATATGAGGGGCCTACACAGCAGAGGAAGAAATACCCTATTTCTTTCTCAGTATAAGCTAAAATTTCTTCAGGTTTGTTTTTGGGTTTTTTTTCCCTCAGACTGCTTAGGCCAAAATTTCCATTAATTGCAATATGAATTTTAATTGTATGAAATATTAAGGGTCTGTCCCATCAATGTTTGTAAGCACACTAAAGCACTTGTGCAGGGAAAACATTTAGCATGGTATCTCAAAAACACTTTTAAATTATTGGTTCTATTTTTTAAACACTTTGAAATAGGCTCTGTTTTAATGTCACAAAGATAAAAACCTTTTAAGATTTTCTTTTCTGTGAAAATTTTGTTTCCTTTAGCTAAAGAAACCTTAGAGCTTCATGTATTTATTAGTGTATTTGTTAATGGCAAGCACCCGTAATGGCATGAACAACAGCATTCAATATACCCTAAGGCAATTTAGTTCAGCCAAAGTGGGGTTGGGGAGGACAAGTTGTTTCCGACTGATATGCAGACTTTTTGTGGGAATAAAACTAGGACGCCTCGACTGCGCAAGGAACTTACTGTACTCAGACTGGCTCCCTCTGCTAAACCTTTTCAGCTACTCAGTGGCCGTAAGAGTTTAGGCTGTTCTCTATGTACTTTTCTCATCTTGCCTGAGGTCTGGGAACTTCTGCCCGGAGTAGGAGTAGCCCACGTATCCTAACCATCAAACCCTTTCTTCTTCTGTTTTCGGTTTTAAGAGCAAGGTCATCTTTCCATTAATAAGTTATCTCTGCATTTGAACAAAAAAAAAAATCTTTTATTTTACAGAAAGCGGAGGGCTAGATCCACACAAGCACTGAAATGCTGCTTCCAAAACTCAGGTCTTCATAAGCCCCGTTCCCTTTACTCCAGGAGCACCTGAAGGCTGTAGCTTTTATGGTTTGAACATCGCCGTTTTCTAGTCCGGTATCTGACTCTGCCTCTTTGCAGAGCAGCCTCTCCCAGCCCTGGTGAGCAGCTCAGCTCTGTCTCAGACAGGGGTGCAGCTGGGACCCCCAAACTAGGGGCTGCGCTTTTCTGCAGGGCTTGCTGCAGCGGAGGCTCCCAGAGGTGCTTTTTCTACCATCACCAGTGCCCCATTTCAGGGATTCAGCTGCGCTGCTGCCTTCACTCACCTGTACCAGAAGGGATTAAGCCCTCGCACTGCCCAACATCCCCGAGGCTGCCCTAACCACAGGCAGTTTGGACTCTCTCCTAGGCTGGCTTTGGACTAACTCTGCTCTGAGAGAGTTGTGCTCTGCACAGAATAATCAGATACTTGTTGGAAATGAGAGAGGGAAAGGCGGCACTTGATACTCTCTTCGTGTTCTTCAGCTCTTCTTTGAAAGCAGAAGAGATGTGGTCCGATGTCCCAGTTAGTGATGAAGTATTTTGTAGTCAGTATCGAAGAAGAGCTTGGGAGAAAGCTACTCAGAGCATCCTGCTAGGTAGTAGCTTGAATGCAGGTTTCATGAACAGGGGATAGTCAACAGCCTATGTCCAGAAAGGAAGAGCCTTACTGAGTGCTCAAGTCCAAGGGAGGAGCAAAATTTAGATGTGCACTATTTTTTAGTGTTCACTGTTGCCTATCTTCACCTTCTCACAGCAGGGCAGCTCCTCGGACTCCATCTTGAGGCAAGCACTTCTACGCATGTGCGGTACAGGGAGTCTAACGCGGATGTAGAGGATGCTACAAGGTGACTAGGAGCAAGGCAATACAACACTTGCGCTGTGATCCCCAGGTATGCCTCTTGGCACCAGAAGTACTTCTTATAGCGGTTTGAAAGCTTGTCAATGTTGTGTCCATTTTCACAGTTTTCTCAACTTCAGTAAATGCTGGATGACATTTTTATATTTTTTATATCATTTTTCCTGCCTATATGAGAAGATGATGATTTCTAGACCCACATGACCATCAGTAGATATTGTTAGATTAATATTCATGCAATACGTATTCAATGAAGCAGTTATCTGAGCTCCGAAACATTACCATGCACACAGTAATCATTTTTAAAAGAATAGAGGGCTTTTAGCTTGAATCTCATTGAATCAAAATTACTTATCTGCAAAAATGGATACTATGTTTCAGAAAATGTAATTGCAAGTGCAAAACTATTTTAAAAAAATAGAACCAGGCTTATTTTTCACAGTGACTACATGACTTTAGCTCTTTGGTGAATTGTTGGCAAACAATATAGAAGTTTTTCACCTCAATGTAATTCACTGCTAGAATGCATTTGTCATATAATTTAAGCATATATTCTTGATTTATAGTTTGTTCAAGAGAAATTTACAGCAGCATTCAACATTCTTTGTTGAGCTGTGTTTGTTAATATTGATTGATAGTGCGTATCAGATGATAGTTTTCTGTTCCCTGACTAGATGACATTCTTATAGTAAGAGTTTTCCAATGCCAACTCTAATGCTTTTTAATTCCAAAATTACTTTCTATGAGAATTATCTTGTAATCATTCAAAATGTCACTTGTTTCACCTATCACTCTTGCTAGCTAATATATATCATAGAGTATTCAATCAAGGAAAATGAAAAGGGTACAAACACATCCAAAACAAATGCATGCCGATGGAATTTGCTGAATTTTTCACTTCTGTGGAAAAAAACCAACCAACCAACCAAACAAACAAACAAAACCCACAAAAAAAACCCCAAACACTTATTCACATGAGTGTATACATTCATAAGGTTTCAGAATTCTGCATTTAATGTCCCCCCAGAAAAAATCTCTGCAGGGAGAAGAACAGTTTCCCCTTCAGCTCTTTAAGAAAAAGTATTTATATGAGGAATTATTCCTGACTATAAAGAAGTTCATATAAACCTGACCCTGTAGTTTTCACCCAAGAGGGCAGAGAGTCAGGTGTGAAGAGTGTCTGTATCTTAAATCCCTGATCAAACCCTAAACTAGGAGGGGGGAAGAATTCTGGTTCTTGTCTGGACACAGCTGAAATCCCAGTGAACATGCACGTTTGTGAAGTTTTAGTCCAACTTGGCAGCAACCGTGTGAGAGAAACTAATGCAAGTGNGGGCCGGGCGCGGCGGCCGGGCGGGCAGTGCCCTCTAGTGCCCGAGCGGCCCCGCGGCTGCGGCACCGATCGCTCCCCGGCACCGCCGGCCGGGGCTCACGGCACCCGCACAGGTCAGGGTCGCATCCAAGTCGATTCCCTTTTTTTTTTTTTTTTTTTTTTTTTTTTTTTTTTTTTTTTTTTTTTTTTTGTTTGGTTTTNAATGCCAACTCTAATGCTTTTTAATTCCAAAATTACTTTCTATGAGAATTATCTTGTAATCATTCAAAATGTCACTTGTTTCACCTATCACTCTTGCTAGCTAATATATATCATAGAGTATTCAATCAAGGAAAATGAAAAGGGTACAAACACATCCAAAACAAATGCATGCCGATGGAATTTGCTGAATTTTTCACTTCTGTGGAAAAAAACCAACCAACCAACCAACCAAACAAACAAAACCCACAAAAAAAACCCCAAACACTTATTCACATGAGTGTATACATTCATAAGGTTTCAGAATTCTGCATTTAATGTCCCCCCAGAAAAAATCTCTGCAGGGAGAAGAACAGTTTCCCCTTCAGCTCTTTAAGAAAAAGTATTTATATGAGGAATTATTCCTGACTATAAAGAAGTTCATATAAACCTGACCCTGTAGTTTTCACCCAAGAGGGCAGAGAGTCAGGTGTGAAGAGTGTCTGTATCTTAAATCCCTGATCAAACCCTAAACTAGGAGGGGGGAAGAATTCTGGTTCTTGTCTGGACACAGCTGAAATCCCAGTGAACATGCACGTTTGTGAAGTTTTAGTCCAACTTGGCAGCAACCGTGTGAGAGAAACTAATGCAAGTGCAAGCTAATGCGAAGTGAAACATCTTGCGAAACAGTACCGTAAAAACACCGACCCCTAAATCCCACGCAGATCACACCCGAGCCTCTTCCCTGTACGTCTCCCCAACTTCGGAAGGAGAAACCCCTGGAAGCGCCAGGCGCCCCGCTGAGGCTCAGGAAGGGAGTTGGCCTTTACGGGGATGAGGGCTG
>VXBL01002922.1:1131418-1155404 GCA_013400195.1 Aramus guarauna
GCTTGCATTACTGGTTGCGGTTTCTGGTAAGGAATGGGTTTTTAAGTGCCAGCTGTGCGCAGTCCCAGATGGATCTGTTCTGAATGAGAACCTCATATTGCCATCGTGAACTCGATTCCAAAAAGTGATTTAATAATTAACCTGGTTTGCATGTTTGCCAGACTAGAAGGTAATTTTAAATAAACAGAGTCTTTACAAACAGAGTGGAGACGTTTTTGGGAAACTGTGGTCCCATCGTGCAAACGGATAACCTGGTTACATTGAGTCCTGCGCAGCTCATTCCACCTCTGGAGCTAAGATGGAAACAGAGGGAAACAGGGCTGATGAGGGCCGTGACACTGCAGAAGGCAGCACAGCTCTGCAGAACTATTTTGTCTCCCCCTTTTTTACCCTCATGAAGAGTGTTGCAATCCCCATTGCTACAGGCAACAGCCAGTGTGCAGGACTGGACCAAACTGGCAGAGGGTAGCTTCTGTAGTGACAGTGACCGGGAAAATCATCATTCAGGGACAAACAGCATAGGAGCGCTGTCACAGAAACACAATACCGTTTCTCCTCAGGGCTGGAGATGAACCTGCCTAAGTCCAGATGCTGGACTTTATCAGCTAATGATGCTAGACAGAATGGGGCACCAAAAAGCAAAGTGTGGGAGGCAAGTGGCCTGTGAAAGGACAGTCATTTGTTGGTCAATCAAGCAACTGAGAAGAGGGGGACAAAAGACTGCTGGAGGTTACTGTGTAGGCAGATGTTTCACATTATTTGTTCAGCTGAACCATTGATTTGCTGCTGCTGTTGGGTTTTTTCCCCTAAATTAATGTTCCTTTCCTCCTCCTGTTAAAATTGTTTTTGTTTCAAACAAAGGCTCATCATTCGCAAAGGGGAAAGTGTGGTTTCTCAAGGGACACCAAAGAAGATACTTGTTTTTCCCAGTGTCAGAATTTGGATGTCAGGCTGAAGACAACTGTTAACTTTTTGAGGTCAGCCCTACACTGCTGCTGCATGAGTAAGCCTTGTCATTCAGCCAAGGTCATCCTCCTAGAGGATGGACTTCTGCAGCAGATCCCTCTGCTCGGCCTGACGGGCTGCAGAAAAATTGCCAATACCCAAGGACATGCATGTGCTGTGCTAGAAACCATATGCTGTGATTGTCTCCATGCAACAGTTCGCTGCCCCTTTATAGCCCTTTGTGCTTAGGAAACCTGTTGTCATGGGCCTCCTCCCTCAACCATCCTGAGCTTTCTGCCAAAGTTGTCCTTGTTTTTGACTCTAGGCCATGGCTTTTTGCCCATCTAGCAAACTTCTTAAACAGCTCCTGATTTTCAGGCATTGTTTTCTGCCTTGTATCCACCCTCTGGTCAAATTCTCTTAATATTCCTTAATGATGAGAAGTTCAGTTCTGTGAAGCTCCAAATGTAAATATTTCTAGTTAGGACTGTCCTGTGTTTGTTCATAATGAATGCAACCAGATCCTATAAGCCTTAGGCAATCAACAACTTGTAGTCCTAGAATTAATCTATTATTATCTGTTAGAATGAGTTTCCAAATAGATAGCTGTCAAGTGCAATCTCCTTTTGTGAAGAGGGAAAAAAAAAAAGACCAAAAAAGATTTAAATCTCTGAAACTCATAATGTTTTACTACCAGCAGCATGAGATCTTCAAAACTTAAGATCCGTATAATAACGCAATTTTTACTCTGCAGTGCAGGGAGATGCTTTAGTAGTAGTTCATCCTACTTTCTGGTTTGATTCAATGTTTTGTAGCAGACATCATCTCTTCATTCCCCCTCACTCCCTCACTTTCCTTCTGGAGTTTATCATTTCCATGTTTTCATACTCCTCCAGCTACTGATCACTTTAAAGAGGGTAGTGCAGGGTGCCATCCCTCCCCCTCAATCCCACCTACAAGAACAACACCCTGAGATTCGAAGATTTCACCCACATGAATCACCCCACCCTGTTAACGCTCTGCAATGACAGTTACATCAGACCTCCTCTCATCAATTAGAATTTCCACGTCCTTTTGCACAATAGCTATCCAGCTAATGTTAACGCAGGAACTATTTGATTTCTTCCCTTCCCAGCCAGCTCCAGCACCGTTCAATACAAATGTAACTTCCTGAGACTGAACTGCATTTTCCTTCTTAGTGTCCTTCATCTTTCACCCCCTCCTAGTTGCTTCCCTGATTAGACTATCCCTTTCCCCTTTCTTGCTATAGTTTCTTGTCCGGGAGGAAAGAACTGCAGCCCTGAGGCATAATGGCTGCTGTGGGGGAGCACCTCTTGTAGCTGGCGGGGAAGAGTTGCCTACATCCCCACTGGCAGGTTTTGGAAGGTTACCCGACAGCAAAGCTGGTGAATGCTCTGTTCGTTAGCACAGGGCAAAACTAATAGCTGTGCTTTCCTGCTGAGGCTGAGCATCGTGCATGGCACGCGTGGTAAGCTGGGCTACTCCGAGAGTAAAGCTGTGAGACTGCAGTGTGGTTATCTGTATCCTCAGGAGAGGCTCCAGTCCCAGAGGTCAGGCTCTTCCTTTCGTTAGGCAGTGCATGGGAAGTCTCCATCTCCGCCGGCTGCAGCAGCTCGTCCATCGTGCCCCAGGACCCCGGGCCCTGGTCTGCCACTGCGGGCTGTCAGCAGCTCCCTCCGAGGTTGCCAACACCAGCTCTCTGCTCTACTTCCAGTCTTTGCAGTTTCTGCTCGGGAGCCCATGGGGGAATTAATGCCATTCCTAATACAGCACTGCCCAGGGCTAAGCAGTCTCTTGCAACATGAAGCAAAATTATCAATTTGCAAATATACATTCAACTATAAACCGCTTGTGGTTAGAGGGGTCCCCTGAGAAACTGTGGGAAGTGTGTAATACCTTACATCCTGCATAAGCAGGCAGTGGGGGAGCTTGTAGGGAGCCTCAAGGCAGATGTGTAGAGAGGGATCAGGGACTAATCAGGAGAAGGGAAAGATGGTGGGACAGACCTGTGGGGAAGACCATGGGATTCAGTCCACCAGACTCATTTGGGGAGAAAAGGGCTTTCCTTTCCCTCCTCCCTCCTTGCCACCTCTGCTGCTCCCTGTGCAAAAGAGAGCAGAAAGGCTGCCTCCTCAGCAGAGGGACATCGAACCTATGGCAGTTTAATGTCCCAGTTGATGGATCCCAAAGGGTGAGTGACATTTAGCCTGAACAGCACAAGCAGAGCAAGAAAAAACATGGTATATGACAACTTAGTGTCTTTGCACACAGCTTTTGTGCTGCTGAGGTAAACTGGGTTTGTTTGGCTTCCTAGGAATATAAGTCCTTCTGAGATCCCCAGAAAATGGTGTTTTAGAGGTTCCTGGGTAGGCTATCATGCCCTCAAAAAGGCAATTCTTCAAAGTGATACCCATGTATCTCTCTACCCTGCTCTCGTGAGACCCCACCTGGAGTACTGCATCCAGCTCTGGGGTCCCCAGCACAAGAAAGACATGGAGCTGTTGGAAAGAGTCCAGAGGAGGGCCATAAAGTTAATCAGAGGGCTGGAGCACCTCTCCTATGAAGACAGGCTGAGAGAGTTGGGGTTGTTCATCCTGGGGAAGAGAAGGCTCCGGGGACACCTTAGAGCAGCTTTCCAGTACCTACAGGAAAGATGGTGAGGGACTGTTTATCAGGGAATGTAGTGACAGGACAAGGGGTAATGGATTTAAGATGAAGGAAGGTAAATTTAGATTAGATATTAGAAAGAATTTGTTTACTGTGAGGCTGGTGAGGCACTGGAACAGGTTGCCCAGAGCAGCTGTGGATGCCCCATCCCTGGAAGTGTTCAAGGCCAGGTTGGATGGGGCTTTGGGCAACCTGGTCTAGTGGAGGGTGTCCCTGCCCATGGCAGGGGGGTTGGAACTAGATGGTATTTGAGGTCCCTTCCAGCCCAAACCATTCTGATTCATTCTATGATTCTATGTCTGTTTCCTTGGCCATCTATATATTGGCTTTTAGCAGCTGGTAGTCTATAGATAGAGTATGACCAAGACACAGCTGGTGCCTGAGGGACATTACTATTTGAGCTGCAGTGGTGGCAACACAGACTCTCAGATTGAATTTGACACTTTGGATCCTCAATATGGTCTATTATATTCACAGAAACTTCCTTGAACTATTCAGTGGTATTTTAAAGTTTAGTTTGAAGGTTTATTTTAGACTCACATTGAAAAAATTTCAGCATGCAGGAAAAAGAAATTCAGAATTCATTCATTTTCCCTGTCCTGGCTGTAAATCAGCACTTCTGCAGTGGGATTTTCCGAGCCTTATTATGTTTCCCTCCCGTCTTCTCTGTAGTTACTTGACTGAAGCAGCTCCCCAACTTCACGTTTACATTTTTCACTTCTTTAAACAGAGCTCCATTTGCCTTTAATTAGCTTCACAGAAACACTGGAGTCTTCTGTGAACACAAGCTATGTTATCTAGTAAACCTTCAGAAATCTCCAACAGAAATGGGCAAAGAGGCCAATTCCGATAATCCAGACTGTGGATTTAAGGCGATGATGGATGAACACACTGCAGTTTGTGGTGTAGTAAATCCTCCAGGCTACCATCAAATTGTTTTGTATCCTATGATGGTTTTAGTTTCTGACATTCTGGGTGACTGGAAGCTTGTTATTATGAAAAGAAGACATCTTCATTTGGTGCAGGTGTCAATACTTCTTGAAAGCTTCCCAGTGAAGCAAATGAAGGCCCTAGCCTTCTCTACAGGCAGTTCTATTTATTCGGCTGTTGTTTTCTGTGGTCTCTGACTTGGAAGAGCTGAGAGAACTTCAGCAGTTAAGGTCTCCTTAGATTTCTGAACAGATGAAAGCATGGCTTTGTAGTAATAGAGACTGAGAGCTGGGACTCTGGGCTCGACTGCTTCCTGGTGGAGGTGAAGCATAGGGGTCGAACAGGGAATCAACATTACTCTTTATTTTTACATCTGACTACAGTCTGGATCTGTTGATCTGAGTGACTTTGTAGCTGGTCACCCTCCCTTTCTGGGCATCAGATAATGGCAATAATAAAGACACTTCAGAGAACATGTTAATTAGCACCTACTCATCTTCTGGCAAAGCAATCTCTTATGACTTCTGCTTTGGATGCCAAATTCTGCCCCACATCTTCATGAGGTGCAGCAGTTCTCGGGATGGTCCACATAAGCATTTGGATTTCAGACCACTTTCAGAAGTTGGCTGTTAACAGGCTACTCTCAGACTGAAGTGTGGCACTGTGTGTTACTGCCCTGCTGCAGAACTAAAGCTTTAAATAATGTATATACAACAAAACACACACATATCCTTGGGTATACGCAAAATAAATACAGAAAATATCTGACATTTTCACAGTAATAAGACATATGTGAATACCACTCCACAATAAGATGACTACTGCTGTTTAAAACATGCATTTCCCCCCATAATATTATCCTAGTGTTTGATAATTCATTTTAAGAGAAAAAATATGTCAATTGTTGGATTTGGATATGTTGGAAATTTGCATTTGAGCACCATTCTACGTAAAAGTCCTTCCAAAGCCCTTGAATATAAATGAATCTAAGTTATTTCCATAACACGTTGAACCATTATGCCAATGAATGAAAAGCTCCTCCTAATGCTGTCAATTTATGTTCCAGATTGTGTAACAGAAGAATAATCATTCTGCAAAAGTTTCCGAAGCAGGAACACTTGCATACACAGTGCTGTGTGTTAGCCTAGTTTAAAATGGATTTTACTTATTCTTGTGCTGATAAAACTGTACCTTGCTGTAAATATTTCTGCAGTGATGGAGAATTTCTGTGAACCACTTTATGATCAGTCATGTAAGATTCAGAAGATAGACTGTTCCTGATTTTTCCCATCCAAAACAATAATCCTATCAGGCTTTCCAGTAAATATTCTGAACATTTTTTTCAGAAATTACTTGTGACACCTGCAGTATGTTCTCACATATAAGGAGCAATAACATTGTCACTAGGAGTAACTTATTAATAGTGCTTCATGTAATGCAGAGTTATATTTATTACAATTTTGTGATACGCTCCTATCCATTAGTCTAAAAGTAAAATCAGGAAAGCTATTTAAAATATTTCTCTAGCTGAAATCATCTGCATCCTGAACTATTAAATGCAGTTTTCTGAATAACAGTGCTAAGTCCAAGCTTGTTTTATAGCCTCTGGGGTTATTCTGTCAGAAGTTCAGCTCTGGTAAATCAGCTTAACCTACTTGTAGGTCCCAGGGATGAAGAAAATATAGGGAACTTTGTTTAAGTCTGCCAGCACAAGACCAGATATACTATCTTGTCCTGCAACCTCAGCTCTGCTATACAGCTTAAGAAGCTGGGATTAGGACTTTGTGAGTGTTAGGAGACTTGGGGAAATGGCAACTTTCTAAATGTTTATTGATTAGTTCACTTTAACCTTCCTTCCTGCAGATTCTGTTTAAGTTACCAATAAATTTCTTTTCTCCATTAAATCCAGTTCTCTGCTGAGACACCATTTCTCTTCGGAGATTTATTTCACTTATTTGACTGTCATTTACTTTGTTGTTCATTCACTTTATTACATTGGTTTTCAGTTTTTTCTATTACCATTAAGTCTGCAAAGCCTAGCACTCCAAACCCATCTTCAAAGACTCATTCCTGAGGCAAATGAGAAATCCTATGGTCTGGAAAGTCATTCCATCAGGACGTCGAGAGCCATTCCAAACTTACCACTTGAACAAGATGTGATAAACTTCCACCAAGTGGCTAAGGAAATGGTTACCTCCACTTTGGGGGATCTGGTAGCATGGTCCAGGTTAAACATCTACCATTTACCCATTTTTCATAATTACCATAACAGGTGAGGTTACTAACTTTTTAAATAATCACTGCTGGCAGCCCAAGAGGACTTCTTGGGTTAAGTGAGGAGGGTGAGAGGCTGAGGGCTAACGAATCCAGCAAGGATTCTGCAACAGAGCTTTCCCATACCAGTTCTGAAGGCCGCTGCCAAAGGCCAGTTCTTGTCTCTCACTTCTGGATGCAGGGTCAGCTGTCTCAGCAATGCTGCCTTCAGGGTTTGACCCTGATTCCACTCTTCCCTGCAAGAGTGCAAGTGGGAGGCTCTGTTCACTCTCTCCTACCACCATTCTCCAGTTCCTGCCTGACCAGGAAGATGCCCATCCCCAAATCTCTCCTCTTTTCCCATTGAATCAAGACTACAACCAGTCTGCCTTCCCAAAGGGCATATGAGGAAACTCAGTTCTGCTGTCACAATAAAGCCTCCAGTAGTCAGTATTTTACCAAGAAGAGTCTTCTCCTTCAGTCTCAACAATCTTCTTACCTATCTTTGTATACATAAATCTTTTGGCATGAATCTATTTGCATGGAAACCATCTTCTGTGGGCCAGATGGCCTTTGTGTGTATTTTAGCACTACTGCCAACAATCTGGGGAACTGGACAGAAATTAAACCCTTTTTCTCAACTCCTATCAGTGCATTTTAACGATGTAAAGCTTCTAAAAAGCATCTAGATGGAACAAGGTTGTTTGGAGTTTTCTGCAGAAAAAAAGAGCACATTCATGAAGCGGAGGAAGATACATGACACCCAAACTGTGTGCCATCTATATCATTGCTTCTGAAAGGAAATGGAAAATAGGCTTACTTTTGCATAAAGATTTTTCAGCCAGCACCATGCATGAGTTCCCAGGCTAGACCATCTTCAAAAAAACTGACTAGCAAATGTTATAAATGTCTTAAATAAAAATATCTTGAAAAATATTTGGTTTTCTTAAGCTTTAATATGTCTGAAAGGGGCAGGTATCAATTCTGATGGGTGCAGAAAAAATGATGAAATCAGAGAACAAAAGTGAATTAAAGCCCTGCCTACCTGGAAAAAAAACCCAAAAACAAAAACAAAAACAAACAAACAAACAAACAAAAAAAACCCAAACCCAAAAAACCCCACAACCCTGCAGCACCCCAGGGTCTGATTTGTCAAAACCATGTCAATTTAACTCTAAATTATCTCAATTTTATAAAGGCAATACTAATAAGATATGATCAAGAATTACAGGAAGAATATATTTGTTTAGGATATTAATGTAGACATTTCGTGCAATTCAGCAATTTGTGAGCAACAAAATAGGTCTCATTTGCATTGAGCTTCTGACCTGCAATATACCCATAAAGATACCTTTGAGATTTGTCTGTTCTCCTGGAGCTAATCTGCTGGCTTGATTCCTGAAATTTGTTGAGGAACATGATATGTGCTGCATGATAAACACCACATAGAGGGTTTCCCGAGAAAGCTCTGTCTCAAAAATAAAATAGTGACATTTTAAATGCCAAGGATTATCAACAGGTGGATAATAATAAGTTATCACTCTGTTTGTATTTCTTTAATGCCTTTAATCCAGCAATAAAAAATTCAGGATAGATGTGTATGGTTGGGTAAAAAAAGGAGAAGCCTGATTCTTTAGCAAAAAATCTAGGTGAATCCTTTCCACATGCCATTCTTCTTGAAAAATGTTTAACATCCATTTACCTGATGTGCACGGAAATCCTGAAGTACCCGGGAAGGGGCGGGGAGCAAGTTCTTACTTCTAACCTCATCAGAATTGGAATTACCAGGAATGCTATGAGAGAGCTTGTACGCAGGAGATCTGTGGACGGATGTCTTAACTAAAGAGGTCCAGAGAACGGAGTTAGAAGTAGCCATAGACCTTCTGAACACCTGGCAAAATTAACTGCAAACCTTTGGAGATTTGGCTATTGCTATTTAAATATGACAAGACCTGCAATGCAAAGACATATATCAAGGAGGAAAAAAAACCCCTACAATTAATACTAATTAACATCACATTTAGTTATCTGAGCAGATTCATTAGAATCTGACTAATCTTGGAGAACAAATTAACTTTTCACACCAAGCATTCTTAAGTCTGTCCAGTGTGGAGAAGTCCTCAGACCCCTGCACTTCGACCATTCTTAGTCTGGACTAAAGGACTTCAGACTGCAGGGTGTCTGCCTGGTTCCACCAAAACTGGTGGCAAAGCTCTCTCTTCTCTGGAGCCAGAATTTCAGACTAGGCATCCCCATCACCATTCATGCACAGCATACTGCCACTTGCTGACATTTACACACATGCACCCGTGCACACACACACACGGACACAACTGCACTGACTTTGTACAGAGCTGTACTACAGATTGGAACATCACTGGCCAGACAGAAAAATCCTTGGGTTTCTAAGGCAGCAAATTTCCTGAAGCCCAGGAAAACCAAAATATTAGCATCCTGAAACTGTTGCTTTTGATTCATGTTTCAACCAAAGGTAGGAGCTGCCTTGTCTCCCAGTTAGCTTTTAAAATGGCAAGTGTGAAGGGCAACAGCATGTCTGCAAAAGAACCCAGGGCAGGGCTTGTCACAGTAAGGATGGGAGTCCTTCTGCCCTGCAACAATTTCCCACATCAGTCGGTGCTCTGACTTCAGAGATCAGCCTCATTAGCATGCATACCACCTGTACACGTTTTATTTGTAGAAGTAATGTAGAAGCAGAAAATGCATAGGTTCTCTGCTTGGGGAAAGAAGAGGGTGTGCTGTTCAATGCATTCAAATTAGACTGCCTTTATGGACAGAAGTCCTACTTGTGTGATAAAAGGCAGGGCATTTATCAATGCTCCTCTTTCCTATTGCTATTCAATCCTTTATGAAACTCAGCCTGAAAACATCTGCTGAAACTTTCTTCCTCTTACAATTTACCTATTTTAAATAAAAAGGACTTTGGATAGAGCTAAACCATTTTCTTCCTTCATTGTTAATACTGACTTTGCTTTCCAATTGCTGAAATCTGTCTGCAGCTCACTGCTTTCCTTTCTGAACATCTAGTTCCAAGACCTCCTTTTTTAACCAAAGAAGATTCACCTGGGGACTGTCTCCTAGGAGATTTAGATGAAGATTTAAGCAGAACATCACATTTTAATCAGATTTGTGCACTTCGCATACAAATAAATTGTCATGTAACAATGAAGGTCTTTCTATTAATAAGAAAATGTATTAATGTTAAAATGGAAAATATTAGCACAAGAGACTGGCAGACATTTAGATCTTATTAAAAACTAAAGCAATCAACAAGTTCACAGTTATTCCAAAGTGGGAATCTGATTTAAATAGAGTTTTGATCTAACGTGATACCGCTAATATCATTTTCTGCAAAATAAGCCACTGAGTAGTACGCATGTTATAAGACAGTCCTGTATGCAACACTTTGGCCCAGTAAATACAAAATAAACTAATTGAACTACATTCCTGGTTACTTAGTGGTTTTATTGCATTTGCTGGGTTTCATTTCATTTTCCATTTGACAACAATTTCTGTTAGATAAGTACAAAGACCCCGCTGATGGAAAAAAGCACATTAAAATGGCATATATCTGTGAAAAGGGTTTTAAAATGTGCTAGAGTTTTTGTTAGTATGAAGGTAATGAAGTTGCCATTATAGCTTTTTAACCTGTTTGTTTATGATCTGTTCATAGCTACAGCTGGATTAGAAAGGGATTTTGCTTTGAATTGCCTGTTTTCCCTCTGCAAAATTGGCTCCCTATGTCTGCTGCAGTTTGAGACAAAACCTCGTCTGAACAGGAATTCCAAATCTTCCAAATCCCATTAGGAAGGAAGAACTTGGTATCAAAAGGCCAAGCTGCCACTATTTCTTCCTGATGACTCTCATTTAACAGCCATTAAAATGCAAATAGAACTATGATTTTCAGATCACAAAATTAACATTAACAGCTGGAATGATTGATTAAAGGTCATGGCAACTGTATAACTTAATTTCTTATATAATTGTGTTCAGTTTTCTGCAGATTGTTTGGATTTGTGAATTAATTTTAGCTGTTGCTGAACACTGACAGATGCATTTATTGGTCCTCATTTTTGTTAATATCTTCCTGTGTGAATGATTCCCTTCTTTCCAGGAACCGGGAGAGTACCCAGAGGGGACACTCCAGAATTACTATCTTCAACTAACAGGTTTTTCAGCGTATTAGCAGATCTCTCAGAAGTTTTTTATTGACCCAGACAAGACCAAGATGACGATTCATGTGTAGCTAACAAGTTACTCCTCCAGGAGCTTTCTCATGCATGTGTTTACAGAACAGAATAAAAATGGCACCTAAGTTCCCAAGAGGCTTTGAGCTAACTGCTCAGATCCTATCCGAGCAGATCATCTTAGATCTGGCTTGCTTTAATGGATGAAATAAGCCACAGGTAGACCAACTTTCATATTACTTTTGCATCAAGACATGGATAGGATGAGAAAGGAAAGATTTCAGGCAGCACCTGCTTGTACTTTTCCTTAGATGTGGAAAAATGAAATTCAGCTGCAATTCTTATTCTACAGCAAGAGTTGGAGTCATTTTTCAAAAGCTCTCAGAACAAGATCTGCAAATGCTCACCACCCACAAATGCAGCCGGAATTTCAGAAGAATTCAGCCCAAGAGTTTGAGCTTTTTGAAATCTATCCGCTTGTTTCAGTGCTCAACTAGAAACACATCTAAGAACCAGCTCCCAGTGCAGGTGCTAAGCATTTCTGAAAATATGGCCCTAGTGAATATGACTTGAGGCCAGAGAGAGTCTAAGATAGCATAACTTGTACCTGATCTCACTCCCACACCCCAGCAGCAACAAGACTTCATCTCCAACGCCTGCGCCTCTCCCCAGTGAGAGCTGCGTTCACCATCTCCGGTTGCTCAGTCCTGAGCCTGCCTGCTAAGACGTGCGGTTGTTGTGTCTGTTGGGAGCCAGGTGAGATTACCAAAATACTTCAGCATTTGAAAAGGTCAGGGGAGCGTGTCAGTCTGAAATCAGGGCGAGACAAAGTGGCATGCAGATAAAACATGACACATTTTATTTTTTACTTCCCTTGGTACCGCTGGGGACAGAGCTCTTTCAGGACCATTGAGACATTCTTGCCTGACAAACTCCTTGGTTTTGGAAAAATGCAAGGCAGTGCTGATGCGTCTCGCTCCCTTCCCGGGGCAAAGTGTGGCTTCTGAGGCTTCTGCTCTTTCTCCTGAAGTTTGCTGTAGAGCATTGGAGAAGGTTTATCGAGTGCAGGGGAGGCAAAGAGCCCGGGCTGCGTGTGCCCGCAGGCAACTTCCGATCCCATACTGGGCTTCTGAGTCCTACATTTTCCTGACAAACTCCCTCTCACACCTGTCCTTTCCATGGAGAAAAAGCAGATCTGGAACATGTGCATCAGGGCAGGGAGTGTTGTAACAGCAGTAAGCTAAGCAATCCCCCACATGGGGGAAGATGCTGGATAGTTTTTATTTTTGTAGGCTTCCGCAGCCCTTCAAGGATGAAGGTTTAGCTGTAAAAATCCAAGGTGCTTCAGCAATGCCCCAAGGTCTAATTGTTGTTAAAATCAGGAAATGGAGAGCCTGAAATTACCCTGTTCAGGCAAATGAGAGCAAACAGGAATTAGAACGGTTAGTTTTCCACAGGCAGACAAAAGGACCAAAATGAAATTAGCCTTTAAAGTTTTGTCACAGACGGCAGGATAATGAGTCCTTTTCTGTTTAAATGAACTGAGTGTTCTCACAGCAAAAGTCTCATCTCAAAGCCACATCACTGCTCTCGTAGTCATTATTCTCTGCTACCCACCTTCTGAGATGGCTCATACATGAGGGAGAACAGAGTATCTTGACACGTATGAGAAGAGGATTTTACCTTGTGGGTTTACAACTAGCACTTGTAAAAACCTGAACTTTTGCCCTTGAAATTCTTTGTTTGTCAGTCAAATACAGATTGCATGAGGAGCATGACAAAAGCGGTCCTGTAGCCATTGTCCATACAGCATTATCCCAGTATAGAAGGACTATCTCTAGTGAGGAGAAGGTAATTATTTTCAGGTGAACTAAGACTTGATTTCTATAGTAAAATTGCCAAAGCGGAGCACCAATATAGGTTATAATGGACTTGACTGCTCCCACATCCCATCTTTTACATATGCTATTCAACAGCTGTCAGATGGGATCCTTTTGGGTTATACAACGTTATCATGGATAAACCAGCCTCTCTTCATGTGAAATTCAAATAAATCAGTCACATTTTTGCAGGATCTCATTAACATATAGAGAATTCCACCCCTTTAAAAAATTAAAAGTTATTGTCGAACACACTTTTCATTATGTAGCTGTCAGAGAATGTTGGTAAAGTACCACAGTGACTTTAGCTCGCATCAGTGTGGCTTTATAGACCTATCTCACATTATACCTTTTTTAATAATAGAAATCGTGTTTTTAAAATTCATTTTAAATTAATTTTTAAAATATGAATTATTAATAAATAGGGATAAATGATCGGTATAAAAATCGCTTTGAATTTTACAGTACTGTACTTAGTGGACAAAAGGACATGCATTTTTGCCTGCATGGAAATACTCAGCAAAAATACACTTGTGAAAAACGCACTTACTGGCCCAAGAATATTTTGCATGTAGCAAACAAGAGATAGTGACAGCATCTAAAAGCATGCCTGAAAAGAGATGGTTCAGGAACACAAAAAACTTAAAGAAAACTGTCATTTCAGAATACGAGATCAGTACTGGATAACACAGAACTTTCTCTAAGATGCAGAGCAGTGCTTTCCCCAATATCAGTACGATTATGAAACACGTTTTTAAGAATCATCCCAATTCAATGAAAATGTCCTTTTGGCTTAATCCATCTGAGTAAATGATTCCTCATTTGCAAAAATAGTAAGGCTAAAATTATGCAAAATGGTGCAGTTATATATAAATATATATTTGAACAACCAGAAAGATTAATTAGCTGGTAGTAGAGCACTCTTGTGGAGCCAGAAATATGGATGATTCAGACTCAGAAAGGGAAGGTTTTAATATCCCAATATGAAATCAAATAACCTTTTGATATGTATGTTGACAATGCTCCTTTTTCTTCAGTCACAATTTTGCTAAGTTGCACTAGTACTGAGCCCTTGGCAAAAATGTTTCCTTCATTATGTAAGTGCTAAGTAGTCATATTACTATTCATTGAGATTCCCTGAATGGTTTTATTTTTGCAAGCACCTGCTTGCTTTGAAATATGCTTCTCCCTTTGTTTTGCCAATATATTCAGTACCTGTGGGTTTTCCGTGCATGTGGGGGGAAAGTTTTCATATGGCAGGCATTTGGGTGGTTTGGATGTTTTATTGCTTTTCTTCAGTACTCTTACATATTTCATCTATGCTCCTGCAATATCTCTCTTTCTAATTGAATCTATAAGTCAGAAGTTTAAGTGCACTTATAGTACACTTTATATATATCATCATCTTGCTGCTACTTGCTTTCAATTAAGATAAAAAGCCCATATTTTTCTGCTGTTGATATAGGTTCTTATTTCTGGAATTGTTCATATTTTCATTTAAGGTTTTGACACTCTTCTGAAACACTAACTGAAGCCTCATAACCATTCCAGAAAGAAACGAAGGCTATAAAGTAGAAATAACTTGCCCAAATTTACAAACAAAGTGAAGATCAGGTTTGAGATGAGATGCCCTGGTTTCAGTCCCACTCCACTGAAGCCTGCAGATGATTTGCCATTGATTTCCTTTGGCTTTTGACCACGCTCTGTATCATCTGTCTCTTCTCACTCTGATTTCACACTTTCATTACCGTAATCTTGCTAGGGGTTATGAACTTCAGTCTTTTCTAACATTGTGATTAGTGCATGCCTGTGTTATGAGAGTCTTCAACTACTAGGTTATCATAAATAAATAAATAAATAAATTCAAATGATCCTTGCATGGATGGAAACAACCCTGGCTTAAATGGAGGATACTGCAATCGCATCAGGTAATGTAGGAGTGTGTGTTCTGCTAGCCACGGCTAGCGAAGACTGTTGAAGCTTTCTTTCACTTTGCTGGTAATTCTGGGGCTCATCCTGCCTCTGAGTGCCAAACTACCCTTGCAAGTGGACAAGATATATACAATTTTCCCCCCTTGTTATTATTTGACTATGGTTTTCTTGAATGCATGCATTATTTCAAACACTATATTGAATACTTCTTCAAAAATAATTCCCTGTCTGCATTTTATGCTTGAGTAATCCATAGGAGGGAATCACTGTTCTAACTCTAAGGGATGTCATGTTCTAACTCTTTGGATTGAACATATAGTTTTCTATTTATGCTCTGATTACATACTATCACTTTTAGATGAGTATTTCTACTTTTAAAGCTCACATTTTTTTAATCCAGTATTTTTTTCACTTACGAATTTATTAGTCAGTTTATGAAAATTGACTTAAAATATGAGCTTTCAAGAAGCAATCTTGCCAGAAAGTTCAGTAGCCAAAGTTTCAATTTTGAATGATTATTCTGGCTGGAAGGTTTTAAACAGAGTCTAGTGAGTTGAATAGTAAGGTTGTTAACATACATAGAAAAGTTTTAGGGGTATTTACCCAACCCTCTTAGCTATATAAAGTACCAAAACCGCTACTAGAGATGACATATTTCCATGCTGGGTCTAAGAGAGAGGACATTTTTTTTTTCAGCAGATCCCTCTGCAGAATGTATTATAGAAGCATATCAGAAATATAACTGAATCTTTTGACATCACAGAAATGTGATCAATGTGATTTGATTCCTCTCTTCTGTTGAAAACAAAGCACTTGTAGAAGTTAGAGAAACTAAAAGCTTTATGCAGCCCTGTCTTGGGGATACATAGCGGTAACATTAAATAAATTTTTTTCAGAGTGGTTCTTATAATTGAGAAAAGAGGGTGTGAGAAAGATGGAAGACAGGGAGAAAAGAGGGAAATTCTGCAAACATTTGTTCCAAAGCCAGTAAACCTCCCGTGTTTTATGCTTATATTGTAACTTCTTTGAAGTTTAGACTATCACTTAGTTGTATGCTTTCACTATATTTTGAAAACTGAAAGAATATTAAATAATACCATAACACAATCAGTTATTATTAACAATAATAACAAGCAAACCCAAATTTGATTCACATGATTTGCCAGTCTGACATCTTTGCTGTCAGTAAATATTCATGCAGTCAAGCTTCCCTTCCACTGATGTTCAAAACATCGATTTACACCTTTGAATTCTGAGATATTCAGAAAACAAACAAACAAACACAACCCCACACTTAAGTTTGACTGTTTTCATTGACATGGTTGATTACCTAAGTCACTCAATCAGAGAGCAGAAACAATGCATGCGACTTACGTAATTAACACCAGGCTGAAAAGTAGTAAATGTTTGCAACACCTCTTTGTGAGCTAGTCCAACGCGGAAAAGATTTTGGGAAGAAATTCTTAACTATTATAAACATATGAAAAGTAGACCCCCCTTACTCCCTTTTGTTCACTGATCTTTCTCTGGATTAACAGAAATGCTGGTAGAGCTAGCCATGAAGTAGTCAATCACCCTTCTAATTTGCTTCAAATTTTTAAAACAACAGGGTTTCTCCATGTTGCTTAATAAAGACTGAGCTCCCAAAGGACCTGTGTCTCACCCTTGCAATTGGCAGGGGCTAGGAGCCACTAAAGCTGTTTGAAAAGAGACAGCTGCCAGCATCACATAACCTGCCATGACCAGCTGGTCCCATTATGCAAACAAGAGTGTGCCTTGGCAAAGCAATCCAACAGGCTCCAGAGTGCATGGCTGTATTTCAGCTGGTAGCTTTGAATGGAAAAAAAAAAAAAGTTGCTGAAAGGAAAAGGTGCTGTGTGTAAGTAGATTTCACCTATCCTCTCTCCAGTGTTGGCAGGCGAATGGAGCTCCGACCTTTTGCTGGAAAAGAGAGTTATTAATTACAGGCGTCAAAGGGTTGTCCTGCAAAACCAGCATGGACCACATGCTGGTCTGAGGAATGAACCATCTTTGGAGTGCCTTAGCTGTGACTATAGTCACAGTGATCTGTTAATTTTCTCAAGAGAAAAACCTTAAAACCATTTCTCTCTCCTGTGAGGCTCTTACAGTACTGCTAACAAGAAGTGCAAATGTGTGATGATCAACCTTCCCTAGACCCACCAAAGTCCAGACAAGCTGATATAAAGGCAACGTTTTAGCGGAGCAATAAGATACACGCTGATCCCTCTTCTCAGTTTCCAGCACACAAATTAAACAAATACTAAAAGTAATGGTGACAATAAACAGTGTAGTTTGAATGGAAAACTCAGAATTATAGGAAAAGGAAAAGGAACGTGTAGTAGAGGTTTACACTCACTGAAGGAGATTATCTTTTTCCTGCCTAGAATAATCTCATTTTTAAATTATATTTTAAAATTATATTTCCCTAACAATCTGATAGCTCCACAAGTATGATTACCAGAGCTTCTCATGAGAGTTATCCAGCCAATCCCCAGCGGTTTCAACAGACTTGCTGGCAAATCCACCATCAGCATGATTTTGTATTGAAGAAAGATTGAATTGCTATCAAGAACCAAGATGCAAATTCCTTACACAGAGTAGGACCAATCAATACAAGCTTTTGCCTTTTGGCTCAGACTGCTCCTCAGAAAGGCTAATGCTGGTAATCATAGACTCATTTTGGTTGGAAAAGACCTTTAAGATCATCAAGTCCAACTGTTAACCTAGCACTGCCAAGTCCACCCACTAAACCATCTATCCATCTTTTAAATACCTCCAGAGAGGTGACTCAACCACTTCCCTGGGCAGCCTGTTCCAGTGCATGATAACCCTTTTGGTGAAGAAATTTTTCCTAATATCCAATCTAAACCTCCTGTGGTGCAACTCGAGGCCATTTTCTCTTGTCCTATCTCTTGTTACTTGGGAGAAGAGACCGACACCCACCTGGCTAGAACACCCTTTCAGGTAGTTGTAGAGAGCAATAAGGTCTCCCCTCAGCCTCCTTTTCTCCAGGCTAAACAAACCCAGTTGCCTCAGTGGCTCCTCCTTAGACTTGCTCTCTAGACTCTTCACCAGCTTCATTGCTCTTCTTTGGATGCTCTCCAGTACATCAATGTCTGTCTTGTAGTAAGGGGCCCAAAACCAAACACAGTAGTTGAGGGGTGGCCTTGCCAGTGCTGAGTACAAGGGGACAATCACTTCCCTAGTCCTGCAGGTCACACTATTTCTAATATAAGACAAGATGCTAATGACCTTCTTGGCCACCTGGGCACACTGCTGTCTTATAGTCAGCCAGTTATTGACCAACACTCCCAGGTCCTTTTCCATCAGGCAGCTTTCCAGCCACTCATCCCCAAGCCTGTAGTGCTGCAAGGGATCATTGTGACNCCTGCTGCATAGACTTATGTGTGTCTAAGTGGTGCAGCAGGTAGCTAACCATTTCCCCTTGGATTATGGGGGCTTCATTCTGCTGCCCATCCCTGTCTTCCAGATCAGGGGTCTGGGTACCCAGAGAACAACTGGTCTTACTATTAAAAACTGAGGCATTAAGTACCTCAGCCTTCTCCTCATCCTTTTCACTGTGTTTGGTCCCTGCATATAACAAAGGATGGAGATTCTCCTTAGTCCTCCTTTTGTTGTTAAGGTATTTATAAAAACATTTTTTATTATCTTTAACTGCAGTAGCCAGGTTAAGTTCTAAAGAAAAACTCATTGTAGCATTTCAGTGTTATCAACAGTTACCACTGCCCTGATCAGTGAAGGCATTTTGTTTGTTTATGCAGCAAGACAGGCATGTGGCACCTCACAGAAAAATGGAATCAAAAGATCGAGATTCCTGCTGACGGAGCTTTCAGGAGCCACTGGAGGACTATCCTCTGGCTCTTCCAGGGCATCAATTCAGATTCTGTTGCCACTTAAGCATCCAAAACCAGGTTGTGATTGTGTACACTGAGTATGTCTAACAATAGGTTCTCCAAAAAGCGTATCCTTTTTGGTTTAGGAAAAAAAAATACTGACTATTCTGTTACAAATATAACCAGGCGCATTATAACAAACACATTTCTTGGACATGATACAGTAATTTTCCTTTTTTCGTATGAGAAATAATTCCTCAAATCCAAAATAAAGCCTTCCTAAATACATGAACCTCTTTGCTTGTTCTTTCGTCTCTTATCATCATTCATAAGTCATAATGTAACAGATGCTGTTCCCTGTAGCTCCAGACTGAAAGATGTTTTTCACTTTCACAACAATTTTTTAGATTCTGAAAATGCTGAAGCTGGTGATTTTAGACCTCCTACTTACTTTCAAAGTTGCTGAGGCTGCAGAATTAATCTCTGCAATAGTTACCTTCTTCAAGTCTCTCCCATATATCAGTAAAACAGGTATACAGTCTTCTCTTTATTCTGTTGAGTCTGGAATTAAGGTGGAAATTAGGTTTTCTTTATAGATTTACAGCTAAAGTTTTTTTCAAGATGTTGTCCAACAAAGCTAAGAAACAGTACAATTCCTCTGGGTGTTTAAGAGAAGCCATTTATTGGATTAAAATTTAAGGGATTGTTTTATAAAATATGAGCTGCTAAGTGGTATCACTGCTAGAGATTATGCCACTGCTGGAGATATGCTATAGTAAAATATGACAGCAACTAGAAATCTTGTCTACTCTGAAAATTGGATGTGAATCCAAAATCACAGGTATAAGCAGGAGAGCAGCAGTGAGAGAGGGAACACAACCATTCAGTGTTTGATTCTCTGACGCTTCAGAGAGAAACTGCTTGAGCCAACTTCTCTTCATAAACCTGGCAGAGGTTCTCTGCCAAAAAAAACAAACAAACAAACAACAACAAAAAAAAAAGCCCCCCAAAAAAACCAAAAAAAACGGCAGGCAGCTAAAACAACCCATTTTGTAAAATTGTGTAAGCAGGAAATTGCAAAATAAAGCAGAGTTTAGTGGAGACTGTTGCAAGGATGTGAAAAGAAATGGATGAAAACATTTTGCTAGGAAATAAAGGTGCATAAAATAGCTGTGAAGGCTTTTGTTTTCTTCTAAAACACACAGTTGCTGGTGACAAAATAATCAAATCCAAAAATATTCCCTTTCAACCTTCAAGACATTTGGTCTTTGGCTTAGAAAATCCAAAAACATCCTCTCCATTTTAAAAGTTTTCTAAGGAAACCGTCTCTTTTTTTCTTTCCCATGGGGAAAAACAAGCTTCTGCCAAGGCAGAAAATATTTGATATTTCCCATGTTTAATTTGCAGTGCAACTAAGAAAACAAAAGCCAGCTTCCTTGTGAACACTTTCAAACTTCTGGCTCTCCCTGCCTCCCGTTCTTGGTGCAGAAGGACTGGCCTTACAAGATTTCCTGGGAAAATTGCCTCTGACCTCAGTGGGTACAAGGTTTCACATTCCACCTCTTTTGCTCCTCTGTTCACAAGGATTTTTGTCCTCCCCACCTCACTGCAAGGTGGTTGTCTTGTTCATCTCCCAGCTGTCACAAGGCAGAGAAGGGACATATTTCTGACATTCCCTTATTGCCCACAGCCTCTTTTTCTGATTAAAGAGAATAAAAGCTGCAGAAAAACTTGTCTGTCTGCATCAGTCCAACATCTACATCTGTCCAACAGTCAGTGGTGGATGGGACAGGGTGCCTTGTGGTGGGTGGCATCACACATGGGATGAAGGTGTGGAGCAGGCCAGGAGGACCAGAGGAGGAGCCACTGCTGCCCAGCTTTGACAGACCATAGGTCTGGAGTCCTGCTGGTGCCTTCCAGCCCTTGCTCAGCCTCGGAGCAAGGGGGCTGGGCTGGCATTCACTAGTGACACTTCGCTTTAGTTGGCTCTTCCATTTAAAGGTCTTTGTAGAGGATAATGGTGTCAAAACCCCTGACACCCAGTGGTGTCATACTTTGAGGAGAGAAGCACCATTTTCCTAAAGCAGCCTGGAGGGGAAACACCAGTCTTGCATTAAAGAGGAGAACTGTCTTCTAATCACAATCCTTGTGCAGAGCTGACAAGTCAACAGCTGATGAAGCAAAGGAAGAAATTTGTTTAAAAACCAGTCATTCCCTGATTATCTTTCCCTACATTTCTTTAAGCTTCCCTCACATCCTCAGGCATGGAGTAGCTGTTAGGTCCTGGAATAGTTGAGACTCCATCCCGGCAGTCTTTCTGTTCACTTAGCTGTACAAGCACCCAGCACTAAACAGTATCCTAGGTCTTAGGTGTCCTCCCATGCAGTCTTGTTCTTCCTTCTCATTCTCCCATTATTTGATGAGATCTTGGATTTGACAACTATTATCCCTAAAGAGATGTCAGTACACCGAAAATTAACAAATGCAATGTGGAGAAAGTATCAGGATATTGTCATATTCAACAGGAAATGCAATCTCTCAAGTCACTTCTATGTCATTATTGGCAAAAGATGTTAATAGTGACAATTTATATGATGATTTCACTCCATTTTCAAATCAGTCTGTCTCCCTCACATCTAGCTGACTTCGTAGCACAATAAAAGTTACCACACTGAAAAAATCCAGTCTCATTTTACGTACTATTTCACAGTGTCTCTGGACCACTTCGGTGTTTGGTAATGATGTACTACAGCAGGTTTCCCTCTAAGAAACTACCTTTTAGAATATTTACCCTGGTACATTAATTGCCCAAAGTTGTTTTAATTTTTGTAATTCCACAGCAAATACAGAGCTCATATCCAGAAGCTTCTCTTAAGTGAGTAGAAATGTTTGCCAGGTATGTTATTTTAAATGCCCTCCTTCTTCCTGTCCTAAAGTCACCCCCAAGTTTTACTTGTGGAAGTATTGTTCTTCATTGTTCTCTGCATTTCCTTAATTTCATCTTCTGGCTGAGCGCTGATTGTGTGCTCCTACAAGCAGGGTATTTTAGAAATGTGTTCTTTGATGACAGGAGAAAATTATTAGTTTGCTTGCCTTACCACAAATAGTGGGGAAAATATTACACTCTTTACTCAGGAAAAGTCCTGACGACTTCAGTAAGAGGTTTGTTAAAATGTAAAATATTTTGGAAATCTGCCTGATCTGAGCCCACCACAACATGCTGAAAGAATTCCAGTGTTGACATATAAGCTTGATGCTGAAGACATAAATCTGCACAATTAGCTTCAAGTATATGCATAGTTCATTCAGGAAGTATTCAATACTTGAAGGGATACGCCAGGACAACTCTCACTGTGATTTGTACCCACGTGTGTCAATATGCAGTCTGTCCTGATTTAAGGTCCGAAAATCCAATATTCCATTTTGATCCAGACAGTCAAACTTTGAAGTTTTTGAAAAAGAAAAAAATGTTACTTAAATCTTTTGTTATTTCAGTTGCACAGAGTATTCCCTTGTCCCTGCCAAAGAGGTTCTATCTGATTTTGGGCAGGGCATTTAGACTAAAATGTTAATAGGTGATCGCTATTTTTCATATTCCACATATATAGAATGTGCCATGTGAATTCCTGGGGCCAGATCTGCATGCAAAGCTGCAGCTGCATATTAGACCTATGGCTTGAACTCACTCATTTCAATAAAATCATACACTCAAAAAGGTCAGGCCCTGGGTATTTTGAGCAGGTTATGCAAACATCTGTTGAGACTTACTTTTTCTGTATGACCGACCTACTGCATCAGCCAAGAACCTGAGCTCCCGGGCTGTCAACAGATGCTTGTTAACAAAAAACTCCTTTATGATATACCATGGAAAACATATTTGGGTAAAGTGTTCAAGGTTTTAATAATCTGCTTTAATTGCATGAACATTTATAATTATTTTTAAAAGATTTCCCTTCTAAAATAATTGACTTAAATACAGGCAAACTGATGAAAGTTCTGTCAAAACAAATATTCACACTCAGATTACTAACACCTGAAGCGAAAGTTCCTTAGAGAAATGATGACCTTATTAATGAATTTTAGTGACGCAAATGGTATCACTATGCTACTGCTAGGACTAGGTTACATCATTTTTCCAGCAAGGTGCAGGCAGTGTAAGTCTAATTTATTTTCTGCATTACTGCCTGGCCATACCTCAGTTTTGTGTTATGAGTGCAGTTTATGTATGTTTGTGGCATGTCATCATTCATGATCAAAGAAGGCAGAAGTGCTGAGTTTGAAATGGCTTGATCAAATACAGATTCACCTTCTGAATTTAGCTCTACACAGCAGCAAAGAAAAAGAAGTGATGTACTTCCCAGATACAAGCGTGTGTACAGCATGGGAGTGCCTGTCAGCGTCAGAGAAGTAAAATATAAGAGCACTTTAATTCTCTGAGAGCACCATTGCAAAGTTAGGGAACACATTGTAAGACCAAACTGAGAATGCTTGAAAGTGGAAATGATCTTCAGGTGTGGTTCTAACCTGAGCTCTTTTCCACAGCGATACCAGGCTTTCAGTCCTCCCTTCTGTGTACCTTCTTAGCTGTTACACAAAAATCTGCTAGGAGCATTCTCTATGATCTTTAGAAGTAAAGCAGAGGATTAAAAGGCTGTGCCAATGTAGGAACAAGATTGGATTTTTCCCATATAGAGGAATTCTGAATTCTCTGAGGGCAGGTATGAAAGCTTGTTGCTCAAAACAAGTGGCAGAATAGAAAGTGTACCCACTCCTGGATGATCACAGCATCAAGTATCTCAAGAGAAAACCCTCCTCCAAAGGACTTGGTTTCCTCAGACCCAGTAAACACCATATTAAATTGGCCCAGACAGGAACGAACATACTGTAAACATGATTCTCAGAATTACTACTAAAACCTCCACTGTAATACGAAACAAGAAACAAAGAGTCGTGAATGATTTCCTTTGAACAGTGATTTTCTGTATTCTTGCCTGGCATATGGCATGCCTGTCAGGCATGTGCTGGTCAGCAATAGATAACAAGAACAGGTATATATAGAGAGAGGAGGCTTTTGTAACATGGTAAGTGAAGCAAAGTAAATAATAGCATCAGTGATTTTTAGTGTTTTGCTTTGTCATGGTTTAACCCGGCAGGCAGCTAAAACAACCACACAGCCATTCGCTTACTTCGCCCACCCCCAGTGGGATGGAGGAGAGAATCGAAAAGAAAAAGGTAAAACTCGTAGGTTGAGATAAAGACAGTTTAATAGGACAGAAAA
>VXBL01002922.1:1156021-1195225 GCA_013400195.1 Aramus guarauna
TTCTCTAAGCATTCAGCATTTTCTTCTTGAGCTATGTTGGTCAGCTGTAATTTGCCAGCCAAGTCACTTGATTTGTGCTGTGCTTGTTTCCTAGCTGAATCCAGGTGTGAGTGCTCCCAGCATGAACACTGACAGATGAGTGTAAAAAATTGCTTCCTGAGAAGACCTGCACCTGTCACTATGTTACGTGTCACTAGGTTTGCATTTTCTGAAAATATGCCGGAATACTTGGTTAGGTGAGTTTCCAGTACAGGCAAACATAAGGAAAGAAGTGTGAATTCAGTCAGAGGAATCTCACTTCGCATTTTACCCAGTGAGCTTTTCAGCCCCAGCACATGATGTCCTTGGGTTCTCAAATTTTCACAGAGGAGACACTGCAAAGTGTGGAGGGAGAAGGAAAAAAAAAAAAAAAGTCGAAACACATTTTAACACCCAGGTATCCATAGACCTGAACCAAATGGATACCTTGCCTGACTTATATGAAATGTGAACAAAACATCTCTCTTTGTTACTCATTGTGGCCCCAATATTTGAAAGATGAATGGTCTTTACTGAGAATTTCAGAGGTGAGGCCAAGATTGAGTTTATAATGGAAAACAAGTTTCGACCTTAGCTATGCAGAGCCAGTAGCCTCTCCATAATACAACTGTCAGTTCAATTTTTGTCAGCGATATAAACATGGAATTGAAATAAGTGTTAGACTAGGATTTGGATGAAAGTTTTAATCAGATGAGCACCTGCACTCCGAGTCTTATTAAACCGTTGAGACCGAAATTGTGTGTGAAACATTGCCATCCAGTGGCTGCTTGTACAATTTCCAGCCCTACCACAAAAACATTTGTGGAAGCGAAAAACGTTACAGTTTATTGAATTCCTCCACTTCTGTTTTATGAAACCACAGTGGTCTCTGCATTAGCACTGCAATTATAGACAGAGAGTTCAAATACCGAGGGTCTGCAGTTCTTTCAAGTTGTATGCTTTTTAAGCAAGCAGTTGTTTCTTATAGCAATGCATTGTATTGCCATTTAGGTCTCAAAAAAAATTCACTTCTGCATCTACGGTGTATCCCTCAAAAGAGGAGTTTGCAACTGAGGGGTGAAAGCCCAAAGGAGTGAAGTGGCCAGCCAAAGGTCATGCAGCCCAGATCCTGAAATCACAATGAAACATCATTTTTCTGGCGGAACATCATTGCCTACTCCCCTTTATCCCATTCTGCCAGTACTGTGCCTGGGGTCCCCTGGAGTTGCCTCCCTCCTGAAAGCTCCACCACTGATTTTTCCTTCTTATATAGGACTGAAGCATTTGAATGTTCCACGTGCTGCCCTGGGAACTAACTCTTCTGTTTTACCAAAGGACATCTAGAACATGGGCGGATGGTGACTGTCCTTCTGCCACCTTGTCACCCACACTCAGCACTGACCTGGGAGGGACCACATTTGGTCTTTGTCTGTAATAAGTCCTCTGTCCCTCTGTGGAGCTACAGTGGGATTTTCAGATGGCCAGAGGGAGTTAGAGGCACAGCTGCAGAAATTCAACTGAAGGCTTAATTTTTGTGGAGAACATTGCTGGTTGTTAATAAAAGCATCAGCAGCAGTAGTCAAATCTTTGCAATGGAAGTGCTAATCCATAGGAAATGAGATGCTGTATTAGTTATTACTATGACTCAGTTCCTTTGAGTCATGGCCCACATTGGGTGGAAATTAAGAAGCTTTCCTCCTCTCCCAGGTCCATAAACCACCTGGTTCTGCTCTTTTCTTATTACCACATTCACCTGATCTCCACCAGGTTGTGTAGATCTGTTTTCTCATACTACACAAATAGTCATCACCTTGCTATGTCTGGAATCCCATGACAATGAAGTCCTGATCCCCATTAAGGGAAACTGATGCCCACAAGCACAGCCATCATCTCAACAAGCTGCAAAGCAGTCCTTGTAGCATAAGATTAAAGTTTGTTCCTCAACTCTATATAGAGTTTCAGCATTTGGACTGGATGGTACACATCTCAAAGGACACAAGAACTTTGAGGGTAGATTTTTGCTCTGTCTGTGGTATCAGGCTGGACTGTATATGGCAGCTAAGTTAGAGGTCACGCTTATTACTAAAGATAAAAGGGTTAGTACAAAAATGTAGTTTATTTTGTTAGAAATAAAAGTAACTATAGGATTGCAATACTCAGGCAAGTAAAACAAATAAATTAAAAGCTTTGAAATAGGCCTGTGCTCCCAAACTTTTGCAAGTTTTTCTTTTTTGGAGATCTGCCCTTGCTAGCCAAACTCAGGAGCAGTCTGACAGTCCTATTAAATGTTATCTTCATGGAATAAATCAAAAGGATGATAAATAACATGTAGCTCTGGGACTGATTCATGAAGCTTTACCCTGTCTTATAAGCATGCCTTATAGATTATCCAGCTATGTATCTAAAGAGTCAAATTCAGCAAGTAGTAACCCATCCCCTACATTCTGCTATAAAGAATAGGGATCCATGAGTCCCACTGTAAATCTCCAGAACATCAGAGGATTATAGTATTTAAACAAATCATCAGAGCCTTTCCGGGCTCTCTGCTTTCTTTGCTTTGCTAATTAACTTTTATGTAACTCATTGTATTACCTAGCTGCAACAGGGAGCTGGCACACTAATCCATCTGCAAGGTGACCCCTGTTGTATGCTATGCAGATTGGGATATTGATATGCTGTTGTGGACTGCAAGACATATCTGTTTCTGTCCCTTGTCTGTCATTTGTAGATACAAAGGGAGGAATGGCTGAGAGTCTAACAAGAGACCTTGATCCTACCGTATCTCTAGACTAATGCAGGGAACAATGAGACTGGGATAACCATCCTCGCTTAGACATTATGGTGATTGGCTTCGTTACCGTGCCTATGATTGATCTGTGCTTTGAGAGACTTAGTCAAATCAAAGCTCTAAATAGATACGGCTTTTGTGATTGTTAATTTTAAGGCAGGATTCAGTGCTTTTTAGCTCCTGGGCTTATCTTTGCTCTCTCTGCATTTGAATCTATATAATCAAAGCCCCTTTGGGAGCTGTGACTTATTGCAGTCAGACTCACTGCAGTTATGGAGGCCCACAGAAAAGATCAACACTTTTTCTTAAGTCCCTTGGACTTATTGTAAAGGCATCTGAAATGATGATCACTATAAATATTTCTCAGTGGGATTTACTCTGCTGTGGAAAAAAAAACAGGTGCTAAAGTTATTAGAAGTACGTCAAAAGTTTGCCACTTAATATCAGCCTAGAGGTATGTTTACCACGATAACACGAAAAATGAGAAAAAAAGTTCTACAGGAATTAGGATTTGTCAGGTTATTTCAGAAAGTTTGGGATCATTTTGGGAAAACCAATTTTTAGCAGAGAAGGCTGTATGAAAGCAGTATTTCAGCAATCAAACTTTCTAAATCCAAAATGTAGGAAACCTTTCTTGCATGAAATAGTGCGTTCCAGTTTCTACTGATATCTTTTAAAGAGTCAGTCAAAGATTATAGTTTGTTTGCCCTGCGATCCCCAGGTGACAGCAAAAGTGTGGTCAAGTACTTTTTAAAAGGCAGCTTTCACCTGCACAAAGCCCCTGCAGCACCAAGACCTTCCTCCTATTTCCAACACACAATTCTGAATATGCATCTGGACCTCTCTGTTGCTTGTACAGCACCCCACATGCTTTTATGCCTGCCAAAGAAACAGGAGTAATAACAGATTTGAGAGCCTGTTTGTCATTACATACCAATTATTCCCATACATATAATGTGCCATCAAAACATTACTGCATATTTTTCTGGTCCAGCTCATAAAAAAACCCAAAAGCAATGGAAAGAAAGATTATATTAATCCAAAAAGAACTACGCACAGGTTTCTAGTGCTATTGAGTTTTCCTGCTGCGATTACTACAGCAGTCTTTAGAGAAGCCCAAATTTTGTAACCAATTGGGGAGGAGGGTTAAAAGCCCAAGAGATGTAAATTAATTGTCTGGAAAGTTCCTAAGTGATTTTTGAGTGTAGATTTCCAAGAATGTGCTCTTTTAGAGAAAGAAGTGATTTTTGCTGAGAGCAGTGAATGTTACTGATTTACTGAAGTCGATACTGGCTAGCTGCCTGGTTACAGTCCCAGGGACAGAATTATTTGCCTTCCAGGCTGTCAGCATTAAGTCCTTCCGCTCATCTCTATTTACGTGAGACACAGCCCAGGAGGTAGGAAAATAGATGCAGATTTTCGAAAAAGAGTCAGCCCTTAGACAAACTGGGAAAACAACGGTTATGTTCACTGGCAGTCCCAATTTTCACAGGTTTGTTCCAGATAGCGCAAGTCCACATCCTGACCCTGTGAAAGAGGATACAGGGGCGTATCGCTGTGCCTTGGAGAGAAGTATGGTGCCACGCAAGCAGCTCTTTGTAGGTTGTGCTTATCATGGGAACTGACCTGATAGTTTGAAAAACCTTCACAACCACCAAGACTATTAAAACTTCATAACATGAAGGTATTCCTACACACAGTGCAGTGGCCCATATCAAGATGAGAACCTGATAACACCATACACTGATGCAGCTTCACAGTTTGAAGAAGCTTTTGTCACAGACATAACCCTGCAGTTCTTACTGGCATTCATACTGTAGGCTTTTAAAGGATTTGATGACATTTAGTACAGCTTCCTGGTATGAAGAGCCAAGTATTTATATAGCCTACTCTAAAAAATGTTGGTAGAAGACATAACATCCCTCAATAACCTGTTCCAGAACATTAACACCTTTATAGCTGGACTTTTTCCTAATATTTAGCCAAAGTAGTGTTTGCTTAAACTTCAGCTGCTATTTTCCATGGTCTGTGCTGATGAGCAGAAAGAAGAATTGATCACTGTCCTCTTTACAATAATCTTTTAAATTTTACAGAGTTGAAAGGTTATCAGCATTACCTCTCCCTGGTCACAGTCATCTCTTTTCTGAAAGCAACAAATGCTTTCCTCTTTCTTTTCTCATAGATAATGCTTTTTGAATGTCTCTGACTATTCTCATTGCTCTTTTTGGGAATGTCTTCCTTTTAACATGTGGTGCTTTGACCTCTCCAAACGATGTCACGCAGCACTGCAGAGTAAATTCTGCTCAGTTCAGTGACACTCTTGCTAATACATCCCAGAGTGAGATTGATTTTCTATGCAACAGTATCTCACTGACTGATTTTTTTTTTCAGTTTGTGATCCAGTATAAGCCCCAGACCCTGTTCTGCAGCTCTGCTATCTTGGCCATTTTGTGCTTGATTTCACCTTATTATCATCTTCTGCATTTACTTGTACTAAACTTCACTTTGCTGACTTTAGCTCCTGAGTTTCTCCACTCAGGCTGGTTCTCCAGTTGGTACAAAGCCACCGATTACAGATGCCAGCACTGTTTTAACCTGTAGAGACTCTGAAGGCAAGCAAGTGTCCCAGCAAAGCAGGACCAAGGCTGGAGTGGAGATCTGCAAGATTAGGGTTCCTTCCTAAGACAGGGCACCCCAGAAGCATGCAGAGGAGAAACAGCAGTAATGTTAGAAATGCAACACTTTCTAGCTCTCTGTTAGTTTCCTTTTGTTGTACCTTTATTGCTGCCCAGGTAGAGAAACTGATTGTAAAAGTACATCACGTAGATGCCCACATACCCAAGAGTCAGGCCACTGAAGAACATCAAAACAACCAGTAGGTGCATCAGGATGCTAAGATTGGGCTGGCAACATAAGGGTGAACTATTTATAGCCTGCTGGACCCATGACACCTCAGGCCATCAAGGAAGAGATGTAACATATAGATGGGCTTGTGGTCGAGGGGTGGACTTGACCATGGACACTATTGCACAGGATATCCATGAATGTGAAACATTTGCTACAATCGAGCAAGCCAAGTAGTCAAAGCCTCTCTGGTATGGAGGACGATGGCTGAAATATAGACATGGGGCCGCCTGGCAGATTGACTACATCACACTCGCACAAACCCACCAAGGCAAGTGCCACCTGCTTACAATGGTGGAAGCAGGCACTGGATGGCTGGAAACATATCCCATGCCCCATGCCACCGCCCAGAACACTATCCTCAGCTGTGAAAAACAAGTCCTGTGGCAACATGGCACCCTGGAGAGAATTGACTCTCATTTCCGAAACAACCTCATAGACCCCTGGGCCAAAGAGCACGGCATTGGGTGGGTGTATCATCTCCCCTGTCATGCACCAACCTCCGGGAAAATCGAACGATACCATGGACTGCTAAAGACTACACTGAGAGCAATGGGTGGTGGGACCCTCAAACATTGGGATACACATTTAGCAGAAGCTACCTGGTTCGTTAACACTAGGGGATCTGCCAGTTGAGCTGGCCCTGCCCAGTTGAAACTTTTATGTACTGTAGAAGGGGATAAAGTCCCTGTTGTGCACATAAAGAATATGCTGGTGAAGACGGTCTGGGTTACTCCTGCCTCAGGGCAACAACAAACCCATCCATGGGATTACTTTTGCTCAAGGACTTGGGTGCACTTGGTGGGTAATGCAGGAGGATGGGGAAGTTCAATGTGTACCTCACAAGGATTTGATTTTGAGTGAGAATAGCCAATGATTTGAATTGTATCATGTTAATTGCTATATAATACTGTATATCATCACTACTATGGTTGTTATATGCCATATCAATGGTATCACAGTAACAATCACTCAGATTAATGAAGAATGAATTTTGATGAAACTGAGCAAAGTGCAGTGATGACAGAATCAGACAAGCGCAGCGGTGACAGAACCAGAACTGCCTTCAGCATGCAACAATCCAACACCACACACCATCTCTCCTGCCCTGAAGGACTGCTATAACAGACAGAGCCCAAAGTCATGAGTCATACCCTAAATGAACTCAACTGACATTTTAGAGCGATGGCTCATGGCCTAAGAGAATGATATCTGTGTGTACGTATCAAAAGACAGGAAAAGTGATGGTGATTAACTGGAATGTATTGAGAAGTAGAGGACCTGGGCATGACATAGATGGTATAGAATAAGGGATGGATATTGTCCTAGTTTCAGCAGGGATGGAGTTAATTTTCTTCCTATTAGTTGGTATAGTGCTGTATTTTGGATTTAGGATGAGAATAATGTTGATAACACACTGATGTTTTAGTTGTTGCACTAAGTCAGGGATTTTTCAGTTTATCATACTGCCCTGCCAGTGAGTAGGCTGGGGGTGCACAAGAAGCTGGGAGGGGACACAGCCAGGACAGCTGACCCAGACTAGCCAAAGGAACATTCTATAGGGTGAAATCTGGCCGGGGGGAGCCGCTGCTCAGGGACAGACTGGGCATCAGTCGGTTGGTGGTGAGCAATTGTTTTTCACTTGCATCACTTGTCTTCCTTCTCTCTTTTCATTATTTTCCTTTTCATTACAATTTATTTTATTTTATTTTATTTTATTTTATTTTATTTTATTTTATTACAATTATTTAACTGTTCTTATCTCAACCCATGAGTTTTCTCACTTTTATTCTTCTGATTCTCTCCGCCATCCCACTGGGGGGTGAGGGGAGTGAGTGAGTGGCTGTGAGGTGCTCAGTTGCCAGCTGGGGTTAAACCATGACATACCTCTAACAGCAAAAAAACCCCAACCAACCACAAACCCCACCTTCTTTCTTCTGCTGGTAATGTCCCTCAAGTATTTTGGTCTTTCAGATATTACTATCTGCCTGCAAACAAAGGGCTGGGTCCCATGCATGCTCCGTAGGTCACAGCTGAACTTGGTATTCTGTTGTGGTTTAACCCCAGGCAGCAACTGGCACCAGGCAGCCCCTCGTTCACTCCCCCCCGCGGTGGGATGCAGGAGAGAATCAGAAGAGTAAAGGTGAGAAAACTCATGGGTTGAGATAAAGACAGTTTAATAGATATAGCAAAAGCTGTGCACGCAAGCAAAGCAAAACAAGAAATTCATTCACCACTCCCCATGGGCAGGCAGCTGTTCAGCCATCCCCAGGAAAGCAGGGCTCTGTCACCCATAACTGTTACTTGAAAAGACAAACACCATCACTTCAAACATCCCCCCTTTCCTTCTTCTTAACATCATATGGTATGCAATATCCCTTTGATCAGTTCGGGTCAGCTGTCCCAATTGTGTCTCCTCCCAAATTCTTGTTCACCCTCAGCCTACTTGCTGGAGGGGTGGAATGAGCAGCAAAAAAGGCCTTGACTGTGTGTAAGCCCTGCTCAGCAATAACAAAAACATCCCTCTATTATCAGCACTGTTTCCAGCACAAATTCCAAAACAAACCCCATAGTACCTACTATGGAAAAAAAAAACCAAAACCAAAACGAACAAACTCTGTCCCAGCCAAAACCAGCACATCTCTTTTAACTGGCAGCCTTCTGAAAGCAGTTCACAGGGTAATGCAAGAGAATGTCACAGTCCAGGAAAGTCTTTGTAACCCGATGCACCTATCAGCTCTTGAAAGCACACTTTATTGTATTCATGGTAGAATGGGTTGCTTTTCAAATACAACTGTTATTAAGACATGTAGGTACCAAATTAGAGTTAAGGTACAATGCCTCTGAAAAGGGTATAAGCTAGCAGATGCATAACTTAAAAATAATACTGATGCCTGTATTTGACAGATCTTCGAATTCTAGGAGGATCGAGCTTCATTCAAAGAGCAACATCTGATAAAAGATACTCTTGGACTGTGTGAGAAGACACAAGTTGAATAATATTACAGTAATATTCAGGAATCAGCCCAGATTACTGTCCCAGTGGCCAAGTGATGGTGCTTAATAAAATGCCTGTGTAGATACTATGCCATAGCAGATGACATGAATATTTCACAATGCTGAAAGGAATGTTCTCTTTCTCCACCTCATAGCAAAAAAGATACTTACTTAAGTATTTATTATATTTGAACCGTGCTTATTCAAGACCAAAAAGAAGACATTTGCCTCTTTTGACTCATCCTAACCTCCTTGTATTGTCTTTAATAATGGCTACCTTCAGGCACGTCCTGTACATAAGTACTTGAGCCAAGTGTGTTTGACCAAGTGGGTAGAGTATGTATTTTATGAAGACAACTTATAAATAAAAAGTTATGTGTATGTTTCCTTTTATTTATAAAACGGGTCACAATTCAGTCTTTTTGGACTGTGTTACGCTGGCCTAAGTCTCTACAACTGAAAAACTATCCAGAACTGCATTTTACTTTGTCACAGAGAACATCCCTGGTATAAGCAGAGGATTTCCAACACTACCTCTGTTCCTCTTGACTTCCTTGCATTTACTGTCTAGGACAGACAGCAAAGTATCCACAGATAATATTGTTCTACTTTTAATTTCCTATAACTTGCATTGGAGTCTGACTTGTTTGGATCATAGACTGAATTCTCTGCAGCGACTGAAATTCCAGTGCAGCCAAAGGAGAATACCTACTTTTGCACCAGCCAGGGGCTTGATATGCCCCAGGAAACAAGGACTCAGGCAGTTCTTGATATGCATACTCTGCACTCACACCATCACTGCTTCTAGTTAGAATGTGTATTAAGAAAGGTATGAATTTTATTTTATGGATCAATTGTTATTAAAAATAATTACACAGCATTAGGCAGAAGCCACTTTCAAAAATGTCATTATCACAACTGCTGGATTCATCTAAAAAGGAATACCAAAGTAATTCATTTACATTATGGGGGAATAGGCTGCAAGCTTTGATTTCAAAAATCATTTTTTTTATACAGAGAAATAAAACAAACGTAGTAAAGTGCAGTGGCTTGTTACAAAACACTCTCAGACAGTTCTGATGACACATCATTAACACCACCGACAGATGAGAAGAGCCTGGTCAGTAGTCCGCTGCAGCTGTCAGCACCCACACAGGCAGTACTCTGGGACCAGCAGCGGTAGCAAACATTTTCTTTAAAATCATTGTGCAGGTTCAAATATACCAGAGGGCTCTGATTCACAATATATGGGGAGTTTCATGCTCACAGATCTCTGTCCCATAACTGTCTGGGAGATTCTTGCCCACAGGTGAGGCAACAGAAGCAGCTGTGTGCTGGCTCTCAGACATTGCACTTCAGACTCTGGTATAGCAGCTTAAACTATTCCATCATTTCACTAAAACCGTGCAAACTGATGTATTTAGGCTATGAACCATGTCAGCTGGGCAGCCATAACATACACTGCGCCCACTCATGCTATGGGTACAGCAGCTCCCGTGTCAGATGGACAAGGCAGACAGCCCCAGGCAATGCTGAAACCACTGCAGCAACCAATTATCACTTTAAGCTTTAGACTCTTCTGCTGTTACGGTGTTAAGGGGTGGCAAAAGCTACAGGATGGATATAACAGAAGTCAGATTAAAGGTGAGCAAAATCAGTGTAGTTATTTCCCAACTGTGGAAAATCAGCAGTATAGTATGAAACACCATTTTACCTGTGAAAACACATAGACTCAAACTACATACAATTGTACACTGCAGACATTTGATTCATAGGGCAAATATATTACAAAATACATCGAATCTGTTATACAATACTTGCATCAGAACTGTCAAATTTCATGCATTCCTTTCAATGTAAATGTGCAAGATGCAAAGAAAGCCATTCCTGAACTTAGTGGGATATCAGATGTACCTAAAGATACCTTTGGGCCATGACTGTGTAAAATAAGTCTATTTTCTGTTGCAAATGTGATTAGATATGTGTTAAAAATGTGGATATTGATGGATATGCTCTGTATGTTAAGAAGTTGGGCAATAATACAGAGAAACTACTGTTCTCTGCAACTAGAAAATGTTTGTTTTCTTGCAGTTTGGTTCTGTTTTCACATTTATTTTTCTAGTTCCTATTGTTTGCCCTTCTTGCCTTGGCAAAAGATCACTCATGGATTACTCTTATTTTGTCTCATAATGACATGTATAGTGTCTCACTCTGAGGAAAGAAATGTACACAACCTGCTCTAGAAGAAAAAAAACCTGTGCAGGCTGAAACAAAATGGTTCAAAAATAAGACACCTGAAGAAGAAATTAAAAGAGGTCCTGGAATTCAAATTGTTTCTGATCATGGAGAAAAACACACGTGGTTTTTGGGAGCCTACTGAATGACAAGCATAGAGGACTAGAACTGAAATAAGGCCAAAGGGCTTGTTAGTGGGATAGTCTTTCCACCTGCAAAATAAGCAAAAAGATTCTAATTTTAAAAACCCAGCTCAAAACTTACTATTCAAAGATCAAAGACAAACCGAGAAAATGTTGCATTTCAGTGTCATATGAGGAGTTCTAGCAATAGAAAATGGGTATAAAAAAAACTGAAACAGGAAACAGAAGAAAATGCAATCATAAAACAAAATTGCCCATGTTCCTATATGCATACCGGTATCAGAGGCAAATCTTTTTTGTCTCCCATAAGCTTTACTGAAACCGAATCCTGCATGGAAGTAGGCTGAGCAGAAATTTTTTTTTCATTAGTACTATTGTGCATATTTTTCCAGACATATAATAACAGCTCCTACTTCTTCAGCAGCTGAGCTACATCTGTACAGAATTCTAAAGAAAAGTTCGAGTTATTTTAAGCTGCAAGGATGAAGATTTCAAGGTGGTCTCTTAGGCAGCAGCAATCTCCATCGGAAGACTGGCTTCCAATTTCTGTCCACAATTCTCAGCTGCACAATGCAGCAGGAGCTGGATGTGCTGCTGAGGGTACATCATGTCAGCAAAATTCATGGCCAGCAAGTATATTACTGGTGTTACTGTAATTATTTCTGCCTTACTGAGGTAGTGCCTGTAACCTCGGGACTTCATTGTGTTAGGTATTGCATAAGAATATGAAAATTAGATGGTGTGGTTGGTTGACCTTGGCTGGACCCCAGGTGCCCACCAAGCTGCTCTATCACTCCCCTCCTCAGTGGGACAAGGAGGGGAGAAAATGAGATGGAAAAAACCTCATGGGTCAAGATAAAGGCACTTTAATAAAAGCAAAAGGCTGTTCCTCTACAAGGAAGGTTTTGCTTGGAAGCAAAGGAAAATAAGATTTATTCTTTACTTCCTATCAGCAGCTGATGTCCAGCCACTTCCTGGGAAGCAGGGCTTCAGTACATGTAGTGGTTGCTCCGGAAGACAAACATTCTAAATAATGAATGCCCCCCTCCTCTTCCCTTCTCTTAGCATTTATTGCTGAGCAGATATCATATGGTATGGAACATCACTTTGGTTAGTTGGGGTCAGCTGTCCTGGCTCTGTCCCCTCCCAAGATCTTGCCCACCCCCAGCCTACTGGTGAGGAGCAATGTTGGAGAGACAGCCTTGGTGCTGTGCCAGCACTGCTCAGCAGCAGCCAAAACACCAGGGTATTACCAACACCTTGCTCGATACCAATACATGGCACAGCACTATGAGGGCTGCTATGGGGAAAATTAACTCCGTCTCAGCCAGACCCAATACAGGTGGTCAGGTGCTTGCATCATGTTCATACAGGCTATGGCACAGAGGAGTGCAAGGAAATGGTTAGATGGTAGTAGTCACTGAAATAAATCTGTGTACAGTACAGTGGACATCTGCCCAATCTTGGGATTTGCAGCAAAGTACTTAAGACAGGATTGTGGGGTAGAAGTTAAAACAAAATACCTTTGGACAGCAAATGACCTAACGCTGCACCATCCCAACAGATTTACCTCTATTATAGTGAGCTGATTTATCAAAATCAATGTTAGATTGCACTGATTAAAACAGTCAAGTGTGCATTTGTTTACCCCATATACAGAATTAAATTGATATAAATCACAAAGCTCTACATTTTTCCATGTTTGTTCTTGTCAGATCTGTAAAAAGCAGGTGTTACCAAGTTCAGTCAGCATGTCCTTCACGTACATGGTTGATCTCAACTTTCTACACTAGAATGTCAAAATGTGGCAGCTGATCATTCTTAATCTATTTTTAGAAACAGATATAAAATAGATAAAAATCAGCCTTATTGTGGTAGACGTTGTACAAACACAATGCAGATAGTCCTTGACCCAAAAGGGCATATGAAGAATGGGGAGAAAGCACACAGACAGTTAAGTGCAGGTTTAGCTAATACCTTTGAAGCACAGAGCAGGGCTTTCTATTACCTGCTCCCAGAAAAGCCCAGCATGCTTTTCACTGCTGTCCCTCCATTCTACTCTTTTCCTCCATCCTTCTGTAGCTCTGATTAAAACTGATAAGACACTTGTGTTTCCCCAGATCCTCCTTTACCCTCTGGACATGTTTACCTAGTAGATTTTGAGGATATGCTGTACTTGGCTGGGATTTTCATGTGTCTGGGTAGACAGAATTGGTGGCACACTGTTGCACATGGTCCAAAAGGAAAGTTGTGAGTAGAAATCTTGATGATTTCCCACGGTATGAGTGTACTGTGCCAGTCCTTGCACGATATCCATGATGCACATGTTCAGCGTGTCTGACATGAGTGGGAACACTACCTGCAAACCTCTTTCTGCAGAGGACATCCCAGGCAGACACACAACAGTCCCATCCCTGATGAATTATTGCTATTTTCTTCCTATTCCTGATGCTGCCAAGTGCCTGACGCAGGTCAGTGTGAGGACAGCAGCATGAGCGCGGAAGACTGGTGATGCCATTAACTCCCATCCCACTTTGTAGGCAGGCAGCCCTGGGACCTCGTTCCTCAGCCCTCCAGGGCATGCTGCGTTACAAGGGCACTGCTTTCTTGGCGACCAAACAGCACTGCTTTCAGCACGCCCCAGCTGCCTCCTGCCCCCGGTCACTCCTCTGGCACGTGAACGGGCCCGTTTGATCTGGTCACTGTTCAGCTTGGCCCCAGCTCGGCTCAGTACCCTGCAAGGTCAGCCTGGGTACGGCCTGCAGGCCCATGCTGCAGGCCCTGCTCTCGGTTCACTGTCATAATCCCACTAATCAGACTCTGATTAATGAATGCTAAGAGTGTCTGGCTTCGGAAGCTTTGTCCCACTCCCCTGCTGCAGTTACGTGTTCAAGGCAGGTTTTTATCCCCGTGTCCTGATGTGAGCTGCAGGACTGTGCTTCCCTGCTGTCACCCCCCCACATGGAGAGATTTTGCTTAGGCTGGTGGCTGCGGCTCCCGGTTGAACGTTATGGGGAGAATAAATTCCCAGCAATGATTTTCAGAAGCCCTGGGTGCCCGCAGCTCCACAACCTCGGCTGGGAACAGGGATTCCCAGCTTGCTTCCCTGCCAGCCCCACTTCACCCCGGCAGGTCGTGGGAGGCTGCTCCTCTCTGTCAACGGGGCAGAGTACATTTGGGGGGTTCAGAATTTCCAGGCACACACCCCTGTGAGGGCCTGGCCGCCCGGAGGGAGCCGAGGGCCGCCAGCCTGCAGGGAGAGGGCGAGTTTTCCACACTGACCACAAGATGTCCTCCCTACCCCAACACAAGCCCTGCAATGCCAGCCTGGAAGGCGCTTTCACGCAGAGGCGGGGGGCTCCCAGATTGTTTTAGGGCCAGATTAACTCTTCAGTTTAATAATTGTGATGATTTATTTTTTTTTCCCCTTGTGGTCTCATTTGGGTTTTCATATGCTGCAAACACAGGCAGCCTCTAGCTGGCGGTTTGCAGGCCTGGTCTCCAGGACTGCATGCTCCCCAGAGTACCTCAGGCACTGTCTAACCAGATAAAAGAAAGACTTTATACTAAAAATAATACACAGATAGAGAGCAAATTGTGTATTTGTAGTACTAGAAAAATGTTAATCATGTTATTAATTAACTGATTTCCATTCACACCCAGAGTTTGTGGATGAGGCCGGCAGGCGCTGTGCGCGCACTGTCTCCCTCCTTGCTCCTCCATGCTGACTGACAGCGCTGGCCCTAGCCAGAGAGACAAAAATTTCAGTGTAAAACCAGAGACAACATGTGACAGAGAGCACAAAACAAAGAAACGCAACCATTCTGTACACGGGGTCATATCACAACCCCATGGGTTGCATAAGGGTGAGAAGAGAAATAATGAGACCGCGCTGAAGGTCTGTGTCAATGTAGGCCGCCATCTGATTTAAATTCCAGTTTTAAGTTAGCACCGGTTGGATTCTGTCCTCAGCAACCAGACTGTTCTGTCCACGCAGGCAGATACAAATATGTGGAGGGAAGTATGTCAGTTATTTCTGGATATGGCCCAGTGAGTCCAAGCCCAAAATGGATGATGTTCACTGACTGTAAACTGATCAATTTTATGTATTCAAACTAACAAATAAACAAACAAAAAAAGGTAGTTCTGCCTAAACTTTTGAGATGATTATCCCACAGCTATGGAAATGCTGCCACAGTAGATTTAGGGCCAGTGCAAAGTTCATATGTTGTTATATGACTTTCACAGCGTTGGCTTTCTTTAAAACTCTTATTTGCATTCAAGGATAGAAAAAGAATATAGGTGATACTAAAATAGTAAAATATGCTCAACTGGTTTATAATTTGGGAGTCAAATATCTTTATATTGAGGAAAATGCAGAAACATGTGGTTGTGGTTTCATTATCCCAAATATAAACACAGATTTGAATACAACTGACAATATTTCAGCTGTAAAAGCCCAGTAGTAACAGCACTTAGTCAGATGTAAGGGTATCATGGGGAACATGAAAATGAATCATTTAATTATTAGAAAGACAGAAAGGGAAATTATAAAATCTAAAATTTACCTTTGAACTTTAAGGCATTTGTTCTAGCTCCTGCTATGCCACTGTTAAATTCCATACATCATTAACCTTTAAGGACCATAAGATATTTCCTGAATAAGTGCTTTCCAAAATCCTGGTTGAGAGAAGAACCTCATGGCCTGACATAGACTATGGAATTCAACAAACTCTGTCTAGAAATTCGTAAACTTCAGATTATCAGAAGCCAGGAGCATGTACTGGGAACTACAATTCTTCACATGCACTTTTCTCACATTCTTTCCCAATTTGCCACTGTACAAACCAGTATATTTTGGCCAACCAAGAATGAAAATTCATATGTTACTTCCCAGCGTACTTCAAGGAATGGCTGATAATCATGGCAGGCTTTTTAATATGACTGTGTGATGACTAGGAAAGCAATATGAGGTTAGAGTAAACCAATGGCCAGCAGCCTAAGGAAAGTGAGCAGCCCCCTTCTGATACTTGTTGCTCCTCTCCTGAGGTTACTCATTGCAGTCTTCCTCCTGGCACTTTATAGGATGGTTTAGATAAACTGAGGCCAGGTCCTGAAGCATCTTGAATATAGACACCAAGACAACAGACTGGGCTGGACACTATGGAAAGTGCTTGTAGAGACAGGAGGACAAGTCTGGGAGGAGGCACTGATCCACCCTATATCAATCAAATTTTCATTCTTTACAGAGTACCTATATACTGAAAGTTTCAAGTCCTAGCAAACACAATGCTGTGGTCTAGCCAAGGCTTACATCATCATGTTACTTAAAAAGAGGTATAGAGCTGCAGCAGAAAAAAAAAGACACTCATCCTGGGTGAGTTATACAAGTATTATCCTAGCAGTATAATTATACTAGTGTAATTATGTAGACAAGTACTTACATTGCCTTTGTCAATGTCTCTCTTATATAACTACTCACTATAAACCACTATTCAAACCAATGCTTTATAGTTTCAGAGTATGTTGAATAGAAGGAGGTTGTGGTTTGACTGCCAAGCAAATTAGAGAGATGAGTACTCTCCCTGGATAAGAACAAAGGAGTCTGTTCAATAGAAAGCTTGTTCAAGGAATTGAGAGTAGTTATTTCACAGCTTCTGATCCTAGATCTTTAGAGTCACTGTTCAGGGGAACAGAGCAGATGCTCTGTTTGTGCTTTGTCCAAAGGCAAATACAACAAGGTGAAATTGCAAGTCTTAAATGCAGCAACCCAGAGCTGGAGGGAGTGGGACAAGGATCTGTATGTACCCAAAAAATCCTGAGAATGGCATTTACTAATGCATGCAGTCTTAGACTCCTTTCATAAAGCAGTGTAACTGCAACATGGGATTTCCATTTGTCTAGTTCATACCATGCTGCTGCCTTAGCGTTTTCCCATGGTGACTGCTGCTGTGTGTCTCAGAACTTGTATTTCCATGTTTGAAACAGGCAGGGCTTAAGAAGCCTTGTGGAGACAGCTTAGGAAATGGGAAACTAATGCCGTGTACATACATTTGCAGATATTATTGTCTAGAGACAGGAATTTTTCTGCTGAGAGAATGTAGAAAAGCCTCTTCTCTTTCAGACTAAAAACTCAAGTTGTCACAGCAAAGAAATTCCAAAATCACAATTTTCAAAAGTCCACATGTCTGTCTGGTTTTACCTTTCCACAAAGTTCCCTCCCCAAACCTTGCTACACCAAGATTTGGGATGTCTGGGCAGCTCAGGGCTGAACACTGAGGATTTCCACATTGCTGTCTCCTGGCAGTCCTGAGGTGAGATACTCAAAAACTGGGAGCAGAGAAGCTGAGCGTGCAAGGAGCCACACACCTGGCTCCAGGGCTGCACGCTCTCAACCTGCCATTGCCCTTTGCTTAGTCAAACTGGCGGGTTCTCACATATGCCTCCTCAGCAGCCAGCTCTATTCAATTTTTGCTAAAACATCTTCCCACAAAACACTTCAGTTTTGATAAATCAGTGCTTTCAGATGAAAAATAGTCCTGCCTAAAAATAAACAACTAGCTTCAGCTTTGAGAGATGTAGATTAGTTAATTGTATCAGTGAGTGCTGACTTTGAAGCTTAGATATAAACACATCCTTAATACCCAACCAAGCTCTGCTAAGAAGAAAGGATGATTTATAGAGCAGTGCGGAAGGTGGCAGAGCCTGAGGCTTGAGATTAAGCCCTAGCTTAATAAGTGTTGATATTACCGCATCCTACGCCTCCCAGAAGGGAAGATACAATACAGCAGAGAGGGATCAGCTTTTGGTCATGTTGTTTTCTGTTCCTGTTAATTATCTCCCAGGTCGAGGTGTTCGTACTCTGCACATGTGTCTGCTCATGACAAAGGATCTGTTACACTCATACTAAAAACATTCAGCAATCTGTCCTGAGTAATAAGCTAGAACAATGTTTTGTCTTTTTTCCCAAAGAATGCGCTTCACCTTGGGTTCACTTCACAAGTTACATTCTAAATGCTTTTATCACACTATTTTGACCCCTAAAAGTGAACTCTAAAATTCATAGCTATCTTCCTCTCCCATTTCGGCTAAAATGATGCCTTTTTATGCCTTCTTTGAGCAGTTTTCATGGGAAACAGCGACAAGCTATTTGCCTTAGAAACAGTTAAAAGGACACCTGGAAGGTTTAAAGTTCATGTGGGTTACATTCTTAACATGAATGTAAGGTAGGGACAATGCATCAAGAGCAGCTGAATATCTGATCCCAGTTCCCCCCAGTTTTATGCAACCCTGTACAAACAGGGAGCACATTCCAAGCCACTGCAGCGCTTGGCTCCAACAGACACCAATGCTGAAAGGATGTGAAACTGCACTGGCATCGTATTGGCTCAAAAAGTGTAGGTTTGGCATATGTGGTCCTATGACTGTGAACATAGAGAGAGTGCTACTAGGGCAATGGTTGGAATATAGATTTATAAACTCAAATATTTCTGTGAACTGCTCTGGTCCCATAACTGTGAGTTGTGCAGCTAAACTGGCTGGCTACATGTCCAAGTGCTGGCATTTTCTGTTTGGATAATATGCGAAAGTCTACTCTACAAAGTGCATCCTAATCATCCAACATTTTCAATTGGTTTTAATTTCAAAATAGATGCAATTAAAATTTAATTTGGCAATATCATATAACTTTTTCTTAATCAAATTATATATATTATTTATACATACACATTATTCAATGTGCTTAATCTTTCAGAGCCTACAAGCAGCATACCAGAATCTCCATATTGCAAAGAGCAACCCCCATGACAGAGAAGGGACATCCAACACTGGTCCACAGACAGATGGTTACAGTAGATCCACAAAGTCCCACTGCCTCCTCCTCCTGCTTGAGGCTGGGTTAGATGGACAGTTGAATCCTTCTGTGACCCAGGATTGCCTGTCCCACCACATTTCTCCAGTGGCTGAGAGTTCAGACCACCACACAGATTCATTGCCAGTGCTGCCCCATAACTCAGGACATGACATAGCAGCAGCAGAGCAACTTCACTTCAACAGCTCATGAGCTGCCCAAGGCTCAAAAATCACATTTGGACATTCTGGACAGAGAATATGAATTAGGAGAAGTTTGGGAGCTTGAGCCAGTGTTAGTAGTCTTCAATGAGCAATTTCCCAGCTGAACAGTAGGCAAAGGACAGAAGGAGAAATTCTCTGTCCTGAAGCATCTTGGAGTTCAGCCTACCCCCAGAAGCTGCACTGGTCTAAAGGCTGGAGTAGTGGCTTTGGTGACATTATTTCTTTAGAAAAATCTCAAAGGAATTTGATAAGCCTCTCTGGCCCCTCTCATCCTCAAGTTTGTCACAAGGCTATCTTCTTCCAATCCCTGTAAGCTATGGCAAGGCAGTGTGTGCTGCTTAGGTGACACGTATATGCCAGGGCCCTTGGGGACTGTGCACAGTAGCCTATCTTATCCTCATTGCACAGCAAAGCTACATCACTTGCTGCACCTGCTGCATTCATAAAGAACAGCTTGCCCTGAAGCATACTTTGATCTCTGTTGCTATTTTTTCTTTCTTTATTCAGAACTTTTTGTTTTTCTTTCTCCCAGCTTGCAAATCTCTCCTAACTGCTGTCTGCAAGTGTAACTACTGAGCAATTTAACTATCCCTCTGCAACAGTTTTGGAGCTATTAAAGCATGCAGAGATTCAAAAAAAGGGAAGAAAATCTGGTCCAGAAATTGGGAGGACTGTTGGAATTACAGTGTCACATTTTGAAATTGTCCTTGGAGAAAACACATTGTTGAGAACAGCAAATATAGGTGCTAGTTATTTAAGAACATATCTTTGCCCCTGCCTTTTAATACACTCAAGTTTAATTAGATTCTTATCAAACATTGTTATTTTCTTGCCCAAATCATATTAAAACTTAATTGCCAATGCTTCTTTTCTCCATATTTTTATCTATCCTATTTTTCTCTTCCCCCAGGCCAGCTGGGTTTAGCTATAAAGCCCCATTCCCTTAACCTCACAAACAACTGATTCCTTTTTGCATCTTCATTTTTTCCCTGATATTATGCATTTCTATCCTGTTGTGGTTTTATTCCTCTCCACCTACTGTGTAATTTTTCCTGAGCAACAGCATTACACAGGCTTAATTCTTGACATAAATGTAATAACTCCAGAGAGTTTGTACATGCAGATCTGTGTTCTGAGGGTTTAATCCAGAAATGAGCACCAAATTTAGACAAATTGGTTATACAAATCAGCCGTTCATATAACTTCTTCCTAGTACCCCAAGACAGCGGTGCCATATGCAATCAATAAAAGCCACTTATCTCTCTGACGCTCACTGCAGGTGAATAAAAAACAGAAGAAACACACTGAGACCTCATTTTCTCCTCTTCATCATCCATGTCAGTGGTGAAGGACTGGTTATAATTAGAACCCTTAGATCTTCAGATGGTAAGTGTTGAAGGACTCCAGAGCTTTGGAAGGAGTTGCCTGGAAGGATTTGAGGAAAAGCTGGGGAATAGTCGTTCCTCCCTGTAGCTTGTTAACTAGTACCACTATGGAGGGAATGTATTCCATGCTGGCAAAGATCTATATGTACCTTCTGTTCTCTCCAGACAGATGGGTGAATATTGAAAACTTGATTCAGCCACACAGGGGAATGGTGAATTTCTTAAAACATGTCTGAATCCACTGGCAGCTGATGAGTTAAAGGCTTTTTCTTGACCAGAACCAAAAGCAATTACTTTAATAAAATGTTATCTAAATAATGTAATATATAAAAAATAATTAAATTCAAAACCTTAAGACATATTTATGATAGAAAGCAGGCACCCACATCCCTGTACATAGGTGATATTATTAAGTTTCCTTGTTAAAATGCTGCAGTTTAGTTCAATCCAAATTATTCGGGTCTTTCCATTTACAAATCTTGATTACAAAGAACTTTTCACCAAAGAATGCTTGTCAATGCTTGCTCATTTATTTGCCTGCCAATAAACTTCAAGGTCAAATGAAGAACTGTCTGTTTCCCTAAGTTAAAAATCAAAATTGTTCAGTCTTGGCTCTCAGTAGAGTATTATTGATCAATCACATCACAAGAAAGATGCTGCATGACCTCAATCCCCTCACATCTTGGATCAGATGAAAGGGTTTTGGAAGTTGACCACTGACCCACCAATAATTATTTGTAGGCTGATTATGTACTTGTATTTGTAATGGCTCAACATGGATTGGCTTCCTTATAATTTGTCTTTCCATCATTTCTATTAACATTTTCTGTTTGTCAGGTACCACATTAGCATATAGTGCCCCACAACACATTTGCAACATAATGAGGCTAATAAACACAGAAGTATTTTAGCAACTTCAGCTATTGTACTTTTACCCTTTGATAGACAATTGCCATAATGGAGCACTTTGTTATTTTGATATTGTAAAGCATGAAGTTCTATTATAATTGTACACTAATCAGGGCTGTCTATCAGTCCTTGCTCACATGAATAACTGTTTACAGCCTCTGTTCCAAAATACTTCATCCCATGCTTTTTCTTTGTGTGGTTTCTGCTTACTTACACCTCCCTTTTCCTAATCATAAGATTTGAATGTAATTTACTGAAATAAAGCATTCGTTTCATCCTATGCCATACCTCTCTTCTTACTACCCTTAAGCCCTCTTCAAGTGACCGGAGGAGAGGAGAGGAAAGGAACATTTTCAGAAATAATTTCATAGGATCAGAGGATAAACACAGGTTGGAAGGGACCTTCAGGAGCTCTCTAGTCCAACCTCTTGATCAAACAAGAGGCAGCTATGAGATCAGACCAGGTCACTCAGGGGTTTGTTCAGTTAGATCTTGAAAATCTCCAAGGACAGCAATTGCACAGCCTCTCTGGGCTCCTGTCCTATTTCTGGCTGTCTTCACGGGGAAAATGGCCTTCCTTACATCCAGTCAGAACCCCTCATTTCAATTTATATCCCTTGTCTCCTGGGTTCCCACCATCCACTGCTATGAAGATCCTGGCTGAACCTGCTCGATCACCTCCTTGTAGGTATGGGAAGGCTGCTCTTAGGCCCCCTGAAGCCATGTCTTCTCCAGGCTGAACAAGCCCCATTCCTTCAGCTTCCACTCACAGGGCAGGTCCTCCAGTCTGACTGCCATGGTGACCTTCTACTGAACTTGCTCCAGTTTATTGATGATGTCTTTTATTTTGTGAAGCCCAAAACATGTACTATCTAGGTGTCATCTAACAAATGCTGGTAGAGCAAGATAAACATTTTCTTCAGTCTGCCAGCTGTGTTCCTGCTAATACAGCTCAAGATGCTTCCTGTGCTGCCAGGGCACACCACTGGCTCATGATCACCTTTCCAACTGCCAGTACCTTAAGGTCCTTCTGCACAGAGGTCCTCTCAGCCTGTAAGCACCTAGCTTATAGCAGTCCCAGTGGTTTGTCCCTCTCAGGTGTAAGACTGCTCTTCTCCTTGCTGGAGTTCATAAGATTCCTTTTTGTCCATCCCTCCAGCCTGTCTGAGGGCTGCCCTGCCTGAAGTGTATTGAACAGCTCCCTCGATCTGGTGTGATCCAAAACTTGATGAGGATGCTGTCTGTCTCCTCTACAACCCTAGAAATGCAATTGGAGATCGCAGCTGGAAAAAGCATATGGAAGGATACTGCTGGGAAATGTGTGAAGAAAGGCCATGAGACTGAGAGAAGATTTTAGCCTTGGAGATACTCATCGCTAATTGTTACCTATGGGAGTCCTAATGGTTACGTATATATACAAGGAGGCACGGCAGGATGATGCAACTGTTTTTCTGAGGATTGACATATTTTGCTATGGTTTTCTGCAGATTTATGGCATTATAAGTAGGTGGAGCCCTGCACCAAGAACTAATTTGTCTCAAGAAATCAGTAAAACCACTTGAGGAGACACAGAGTTCATTGTTCTTAAGGAAACAAGCAAACCTTTGTATTTTCTGATCACTTCAGTCTTGTGATGTTTATTTCAGCATCGTAGACTAACACTTCGACTTTCTAGTGACCCCTCAGGAGCTCTGACCAGAGGCCTTTTGTCAATGATTTTTGTCAATACTCTGGTTCATACACCTCTTTCTTCTCATTAAACATCAGAATAGCCTCTCCCAAGTATGTCAGGAAGATGATGCAGAAGATTTGGGGAGCTGAAATTCATATTTGCAGAGAACAATCTCCCTAATGTTTTCATTTCAGAAGTACTGTGGTAATACAAGTAAAAATCAATGGCTAGCAACAGAATAAATTTCACAAAATGTACTTAACCAATATTTCAGTCTTATGAGGCCTCGAGGTGTCATGGTTTGTAATGAGAAATAACAATTTTTATTTTTGCTATTCGTATAGATGGAAAAAAATGAGACATTTTCAGACAATGCAAGCCTTTCTTTTGGTCTGCAATGATGTTGGCAGAAGACCCCTGTTGTTGCCTGATGGAGATATTCATATTTAATGACAAGTTGAGTGTATTTCATTCACATCTTTGACTTCTGACACTTGGGCCTCAGATGTTCTAGGTCTCAGTTTCAAGTTAATATTCTGCAATAGCGCTGCTTAGGAATAATTAAAGCTTACCATCATGTTCTTAAATCACTCCTTTCTTAACCTCTTTCTCTCCTATGAAAAGAATGTCATCAGTTATACTTGAAGACCAGGAATCTGCATCATAAAGTCACATAATCATTTAGACCCAGCAGTATTTACACAAGGGGAGAGACTGTATAGTTTGACTAGTAGTGTATGTTAGACCCCCATCCTGACGTCCTTGGTTTCTCTGAACTTTTTGCCCACCAGCAGCCATTGACTAACCCTGTGCTAAGTTTGACAGACATAAATTATGCTGCTTCTTTTCAGTTTTGGTGTTTTCTCGTTCAGTGGCTGAAACAGGGTTAACAGTAACTCTCCATTTCAGATGTGTTAGCTGCAGAGGGGGAAGGATGAGTTACAGAGACACCCTCATGACCTGGAAGCAAGTCTTTATGTTGTGCTAGAGCAATGTGCCCAGCTGGCAATGTCTCCTCACCTGATCTACATTTATACAGCCCTCAGACACTGCCGTAGGGCACGGTTCCTACCTGTCAGTAATTATAAATCCTGTGACAAACTCTGTGCTTCCTGCTGACACCATGTTTCCCCACTTGTTTTGCAGTGCCTGTATTGAATATATCTCTAAGGGTCCCGAGTGCATCCTCACCCTGTCCAGGGATCTGGCAGCGGGGCTCAGGGCCAAGACTGAGCCAGCACCTGCTGGTGCCCACAGGAGAGGCCCCAGACAGCGCCGTGGAGAGGCCCTGACCGGCCATCCAGGGGTGTGTCTGACCCCAGAGCTCCTCACCAGGCCTGATCCTGACCCACGTCCCTGAGCTGAGTGCAGCCTTGGCCCATCTCCAGGGAGGTGCCCAGTGCCTGGGGCTGGGGCTGCTCTGATGCCCCCCCTCCCTCCGGCTGCCCTGCTCCTGGTTGGGGCAGTGGGACAGACCTGGGCTGCCAAGCCCTGTCCTGCCGCTCCCGACCCCCACAGGCAGCGCCCAGCACCCTGACCCCAGGGAGACACCTGCCCTCATGGAGCAAGGACAACATCCAGTCAAATACAGTTTCTTATCTATATTATCTTATCTACGTAGCTGTATCCAGTCAAATACACCTGCTCATCTATATTGCAGGGGTGGCTTTTCCATGGAATCTGCAATCTGGCTGACTGAATGACTGACTTCCTGTTCTGCACATTAAGTCTTTCGATACAAATTTCACCTTTTATGGAAGTTTCAGGTTCAATGGAAGCATGTGTGTCCTCAGCCACTGCAAACACCACGAATAATAGTAAAATGTATTTATTGTCATCTTCTCATCTTAATTGTCCACGGCCATCTCCAAATACAAAGTCAATTGCTGCTCTCGTCACATGCTGCTGCAAATCCAACCCTGCTGGTGATCTGAGTCCCACCACACTGCTCTGCTCTGCTAGTAAATAATGCTTCACTCTTCTCGTCCTTGCTGCTGGTTTCACAAGACTGAGTTCAGTCCCAGTGGCTGATGCTCTCTGTGCAACCTAATAATGAGGGGGAGGTCTTAAAAGTAAAGGCTCTTAAAACTGAACTGTAGAATTTTAAAATATTAGCATGAGCTTTGCTTATTCAGATCTTACCTTAGCACCTGGATTTCACTGGCAATACAGCACTACAACTTCTCTCACCTTCCGCAGTGATGTGGGCAAATGCAGTTCCTTGGTGACCTCTGTATGAGCTGTATTTCAGGCCAGGGTTCCTGGGGGGGCGGGGGGGGGCGGGAAGGATGAAACAGTATTGCATTGTAGCCTTATCTTCTTTGTCCCTGCACTGAAATTAGGTCCTGACAAGCAGTGGCCACTGCAGCACCTCAGGTCTTCCTCTGTGACATGACCTATACACCCAGGTTATATTCCTGAACTCTTCATCACGTACCGCCTTCTGCATCCTGTCACACCCCAACATGGAGTTTAACATATTGGATCTCCAGGAAAATGAGAAATGGTTTATAGGACAACTTAAAGAAATGTTGTAAATGGGGTACTCTTGCAGCATGCCAGCTGTCTGGCTTTTCCATACCTTCTCCAAACCCCTTCTCCTGTAAGATGTACTCCTCCTGTGAGTTCCTCATAAATGGCTATGTCTAGGACAAAATTATGCTGTTTGCAGAAGAACATTAAAAAAATCCTCTCCCTTTCCAGGCTGTAGAAAAGCAAATAGTGGGTATATGAAAGGTCAACTATTTTAAGGCACTTCAAAATAGAATGAAAAATCTCTCCTCTTCAGAAAAATCTAGGACCTACAGCTGTGCCAACTAGAAGCATGATAGAAGAACTCTTTGTAATACAAATACTTCAAGATCTTTTAGAGTCTTTCTTATGTTAACTTCTGCTACAAACTTTTTCTCTATTCCAGTTCATCTGCATTTAGAAAGCAAGAAATAGCTAGTCGTGTAATGAAATTAAGTCATATCACATCTTTAGCTGCTTGAAAGCAGTCTCATGTATGAAAAGCAGTCTCGTCTATGAAAATGTATTTGTACTCTATACATTTATTTTTACAATTTGCCAAGACAGTAAGATGCATACATCTTTCTGAGAACAATACAATTCAGTGACTCTTCAGCAGCTACTATTAAGCATCTGCTGTACAAATGACACTATCACTTGCATAAAACAATCAGTTCGGCAAGCCACAGTTCATATGTCCTTTGGATAAGGTCTTTGATGAATAGACCCTCTTATTCTTCATTTCCAATCTATTATTAACAATCTCTGTGATCATCCAGACACAAAGAATTAAGACAATAACTCAGTAAGTGAATACCAGAGCCTTCGCTTGCCCAATGGAATAACAGTCATTAAGTTTCTGCCAAAAGACCGTTGCTTCAGACGTAATGATGAGGAATTATCATACAGGCTTGGAAAGTGTTTATACATAGTATATTAGGTTAAAATATTCCCTTTTCCTGGGAGTTGCCTTGTGGTAGCACCAAACCTACCAATTGAATTACCTAATGAAATACATTTTAATATAAAACAATCTTCATTCCCAGTGTAACCATCTCTTCGGTAATAAAATACCAATAATATAAACCAAAGCTTTTGTGTATGACCATCTTCCTGTAGCCAAACTTAATGAAAGAAAAAAATGGGTCAGAGTAGAAAATATTTCTGTGTTGCTGAAATCATGAAAAACTTTAGGAAGTAACTTCTTGGACAAGGAGAAGTATATGAAACAAGCAAGAATAACAATTTCCTGGTCAAACAAGCTTACCTTTATCCCACCTGACTTTGGAGAGTGTAATCAGCCCAGAATAACTCTCTGCTGCCTAACACTGAAATTCTGTCTCTGTCTCTCTCCCAACTGCACAGGGAGGGAGTCTTCACAGTCTGCTCATCAAGTATTGCAGTTAGGAGCTAGGAAATGAGTGATCGCAATTTGGGCATCACGGCTATGTGCGTGCAGAGTGAGAAGATGAATGTAGCCTGCTGAGCTACTCACATCTCTGACCAGTAAACTTTTGACAATGTGCATGGCACGCCTGCTGCTGTTGGATGGCCCCGATACCATCACCCATGCCCATCTCTGCTTTGTACCATATCCAACCATTTAGGATGAGCCATGAAATTGGCTCTTGATGTGTAACTTCATGCTGCTTTTGCTTTGTGAAAGTGACCTGGCACAGGGAGAGAGCACGCTGCACAATGACCATCTCTTGGCTGTATCATTTGAACACAAAAAAGGAAATGTTGTGGTTTATGGGCTGCAGAAACTGTAGTCGCAGGCTTCCAAATTTCATATCCTCTTTGATGACTCCTGTGCATATTTTCCTCTCTATAAATATAGCTTTCACTACCTTGTCTTTTCAAAAGCCATGAATTCTCTTTATTTCACTCACCAAAATCTCAAACTAACTAATTGTTTTACCACAGAGGAAGTTTAAATATGGAACTAGCACAAGGCAACACCCAAATTCTGAATGCATCCTGAAACACAAAGGTATTTGAATCTGAGATACGTATCTATCCACAACATCCTTCTCCCAAATATCTCAGCTCAAGTTCTGCATCCGGTCTGCAGACCTGCAATGCTCTTCTGTCCCTCCCTAAATTGTAGGCAAACAATCTAGATCGAAACTTTACACACAAACATGTCTCTAGTTAAGAGAACAGGAATATTATTAATTGGCCCTGTAGCGCCCATTTTGAGTACAGTTGTTCTTTTACTTCCAAATACAGGGAAAACAGATTGTTACACTCTGCAGTTACAGGAGGCAGCCTATGATAAGAATGCATGTGGCAATAGGATATCCACAATCCATTTACCTAAAAAACTGTATCATTTTGGTATTTTAATCTTCTGTCCGATGAAAATACATTGTTATTCTACAGGGACAGTCAAAATTTAGGAACTCTTTGTATACTAAGGATTTTTTCCTGGAATAAAAGTGATGACCAGAAGACTGACTGATTGATCTGTCATCTGATATATCTTCTACCCCAAATATACATTTTTTGGTCACATTCCTGGACTGATGTAATAGTCTTGCAAAGCTGCATCCCATGAACTTTGAAATCTTCTAGGGAATTGTACCAGATGATGGTCACTGTAAAAGGGATTCCGTACCCAGTTATAAGGATTGAGTCATAGAATCACAGAATAGTTTGGGTTGGAAGGGACCTTAAAGATCATCTAGTTCCAACTCCCTGCCACGGGCAAGGACACCCTCCACTAGACCAGGTTGCCCAACGCCCCATCCAACCTGGCCTGGAACACTTCCAGGTAGGAGGCATCCATAACAACCATAACAGTAGAACGCCTTGGTGCTTGTCAATTATCCTGAAATTATCCTTAATATAAGCCAATGTTTTGGGTTTGCATGGCAAGGTTTTGGTAGCAGGGGGCTACAGGCATGCCTTCTGTGAGAAGGTGCTAGAAGCTTCCCCCATGTCCAACAGAGCCAATGCCAGCCAGGTCCAAGATGGGCCCACCGCTGGCCAGGTGTGAGCCAATCAGCAACAGCGGTAGCGCCTCTGGGGTAACAGAGTTAAGAAGGGAAAAAAAGGGGTAGCAGTTTTTGCAGCCAGATAGAGGAGTGAGGAGATACGAGAAACTCTGCAGACACCCAGATCAGTGAAGAAGAAGGGGGAGCAGGTGCTCCAGGTGTCAGAGCAGAGATTCCCATGCAGCCCATGGAGAAGACCATGGTGAGNGAACTGACCACAACCCCTATTCCTGTCCCCCTATGCCACTGTGGGGGGAGGAGGTAGAGAAATTGGGAGTGAAGTTAAGCCTGGGAAGAAGGGAGGGGTGGGGCAAAGGTGGTTTATGATTTGGTTTTATTTCTCATTGCTCTACTCTGTTTTGCTCAGTAATAAATTAGATTAATTTATTTCTAAGTTGAGTCTATTTTGCCTGTGACAGTAATTGGTGAATGATCTCTCCCTGTTCTTACCTGACCCATGAGCCTTTCGTTATATTTTCTCTCCCCTGTCCAGCTGAGGAGGGCAGTGATAGACCGGCTAAGGTGGGGACCTGGCCTCCAGTCTGGGTCAACCCACCACAGCCAGGTTAAGACAGAAGCAAAACTAAAAAGCTCAGTTTCAGCATTGTATTGGAACAGAGCCCCTCTGACAAGTGTTTGCTTTCTCTCCTTTGTTTTAAAAAATGCCTTCAGGAAAATATACACTCTAAATGCATTAATCACTATTAATTTAACAAGGGGGGTTATTTATTAGTAGTAATTAACTACTATTAAGTACTAATATTATAATTACCTGTTAGAAGTGAATTTCTAAAGCATTATGAGTCTCCATTTTTAAGTCTCTATAGGAAGCAGAGTTGCTTTGCAAATAGTGAGAAAGTGAAAATTTTACCTACTTTAGCTCCTTTTGCTTCCAATTTTACAATATTGTGTATCTAAGCAATTTAAACATGTTTTCCAGCTTCTAAATATGATCTTCACTCTTCATCCCTTTTCTTGCTCTGTATAGACCTCATTAAGATGCACCTAATCTAGGAATGTACTAACAGTCAGGCTCTCTCATCAACACACATTGCTGTTGACAGTGCTTAGCTATAAATAGTCAAGCTCAGCTTTTAATCATATGATGCAGAGTTATGAATGACTTCCCATTCTTAATGCACAGTTTCAATCATTTTTGCCTTTTAAACATGGCTGGAATGTCTTATATTCTTTCTTGGCTCAGAAGCTAGCTTTATTTAAAAATTGGTAATTTATTACTGGTTCAATTGATTTTAAAAACAAAAAGGCATTGTCCAAAACTAGTGGGTCTTGCAGATGTAAAACAAACACATATTGCGCACATGTCAGGTAAAAAACTTGCTGAGGACTTCCTCATATGAAGAAACAAGATTTAGAAATACTAAAGTTCATATTAAATGTTTTAGAATAACATGCTGACACACGCAATATATTGCTTATCTGATGGTGTGTGTCTTACAGGTTAAAGAAATGTTCCAAGAACTTGCAGATGTGTAGAATTATGTAAATAGGCCTTAAGAATGCCAAGTTCTTATGCTTAAATATACTAGTATGTGAATCATAGAGAATTCCTCATTCTGGGGTAGACAAATATATATACACTATTCACAGATTTACAGTTCATACTTACAGTATTGTTGATTTGGGGGTTGGTTTTTTTTAAAAAAAAATCTGAAATAACCTGCTTGAAATAACTCTGAAAAGCTGAAATTTCAGAGTCAGTAGCCCAATAAGTTCACTAAAAAATTATCTAATAAGTTTGTTTAAATTATTTTGCTTAAGCAAAAGAGTTTTTCCATGTCAGATTTGGCAAAAATTTGATATCTACAGCTGAATTTTGTCAGAAGTGCAAAGTATTATTGGTGTTTAGCACTTTAGTCCTTTCAAAAAGGACTTAGTCTTCATGTCATTTAGAAAACAATTGTTCTAAAAAAATATCTTTAGCGTTTCCCTCTTTACTTTTCTTAAACTATGTCAGAAAAGGTTGTGTCCCCCTCATCCAAAAAGCCTACGCCATTTCTTCCGGGTAGTTAATCTACAGAAAAACTTAACTTTTTCCTGTCTTCTTCTTCTCATAGTTTCTAAAGTGATATAAATAACAGCGTATCAGTGTATCAACCCGAGAATGTTCATACAGCAGAGTCAAACTGACAAAAAAATATTCTCCCTCCCTGGTTCCATGCAATAGTCCTTGAACTCTCAGTTATTATTAAGTAAAAGAAGGGGCAGGAGCATTCATTCATTCATTCATTTGGGAAACTTTCCAGGTTTGGTAATGAGGATTTATGCTGCAGAGATAGGGGACTGGGATGCAGTGATGATGTCACTTTAATTATTTTCTTCCTCTTGGTCAGTCTTGCTACACGGAGAATGGGCAAGTGCAGAGTTACCCATCTCTAGGCCAAACGGTTAGTTTCATCTTTTGCAAAATCCCCAAAACGTGGGTCCTTCCCACACGCATAAATAGGGGAAATGACCTAACTGCTTCCCCATTTCCTGCTCCCCTTTATCCTTTCTTTCCCCTCTGTTCTACACTCATTATTAATAACAAATGGGCAAACCCAGGCATTAACTGCACATCTGGTTCAGCTCTGGCAAGACCTCTCAGGACGTAAGTGGCAACAGCTGCCAAGCGCCTTAATTTCAAAAATGGAAAGTCTCCTACTAAAACTTTCTGTAAGAGACTGATTTTTGCTGCCAAGTGAAACAGGCCACTCCTATAGTTAAGACATTGTTGTAACTCCTTTCCAAACACATACCAGAAAAAAGCTATCCATTAATTCAGCTAAGAGAACATGAGGGAGGGGAAAGGAGTGATGTTTTCTCCAGGCATTTTGACCCAGCTTGCTAGAATTTAATTTTATACGCTGATTTTGTGTAAACTGGACTGGATTTAAGAGGTAAGAGTACTTGTTTCTCCTTTTTTTTTTTTAATGCAACAATTAACATAAAATAGTAACCTCAATTTCTGCTCTCAAACTTATTTTGAATCAGTAATTTTACCGGACCAGAGAGCAGAGCATTTCAGAATGCCACCAGAGGGAGCCAGTGCAATTGCAAACTTGAAATTCCAGTTCTTTGCAGAAAAAAAACCTAAAACGACAATCTTACAGAAAGATCATTATCCTGCAAAATAGCAGGCAGCAAAGAAATAAAGATTATTGTTCTGAAGCACAGTGTTTGTGCCTTTTGAAGTAAAATTCTCCACATTCCCATCAGGAACACTACTGTAAATGGAAAAATAATTGCTTATATTTTTTTCCCAAGAATACACACATTGTTTTGCATTGCACTGCATTTTAATAACTCCTTATTTCAACTTATTTGAACTTATTTTAACCCCTTCACATTTTGCCCTACACCAATTCCTTGTCCTTTTTCCTATCTCTGTAAACTGACATCTCCCAGCCAGTGACTGCGGATCACCATCTCCCATCCCTACCAGCCATGAGAAAGCTCTGGAATATCCTCTGATCTCTGAACCTGACTCTACCCAGCAATGCATCTGATATTTTTTTCTCTTGCTGCTTTTTCTTTGATTTTATTGGAATTAAGAGTAATTTGGTGATTGTCAGGCCACGTACTGCAGATACACAGTAGTGCTAAGCTCTCCCTTCAAGCAGCTGTGCTCTAAGCACATTCTGCCCATCAATCTCAACAGTTCCTCATTTGTGGTTTTGGCTGTTCAACTGACTTTAAATATTCATCTCTTGTTTCAAATTTAAAGCCCACTGTGATTCATTTCTGCATCTTTTTCAACTGTCAGGCTTTTCCAATTGAGCAAGATGGTTAACCATCCATCACATAGCGAGCAATCTCTGGTGAATGTGCACACTTGCTTTTCTCTGTCATGAATAACATTGGAAATGGCAATTAATTTCTGTAAGGGCTTTTTAAAGTTTTATTTTAGACCATCTTCCTTCTTCCATCTGCTAAATCTAAAGATCTATCAACTTCTCTTCTATTGCTCCTCCACCCAGTGAAAATTGTGTCAGAAGCAAAAGAAGCCAATCCCAAGATCTTCTCTGGGCACAGCTGAACAGGACCAGCAGTTTCCTCCAGCCTTCAGGTTGCTCTTTTGCACTCCCAGTGACTTGGACAAGACATGGGGCATCCTGTTTTTTCTTAAGGAGAAAGAGCAAAACAACAAAAAAAGGGGGTGGGGGGGGACACAATAGTGAAAAAGAAGACAAAAGGACTGCAGAGTGGAGAAGCCTGAAGTAGGAGCAATAGCACAATGTATGGCAAGCATAAAAACCAACTACTGAAATGAGGATTAAGTCTTACTGGGTTTTGTTAGTCGTGGGGACCACTTGGGGTTTCTCAAGGTTTTCCTGTGCACATGGATTACCACAACCATTGGAGTACAACCCTGAGTAAGGATACGAAGGATGTGGTGTCCATGCCTTGTGGTCCTTGTATCCTAAGGAAAGGAGAAGGAAGGAAACTGTTACCTCATCAAGCCATAGTTTTGTCTAGAAAGGGAACTTTCTTCTGATCCCCACGCACAACACAATGAGGTAGTAAAGGGTGGCGACTGGAGGACCACGATCTCACAGTGAAGCCAGCACTATAACAGATTGTTAGCGTGCTGGTAGCTTTTATCTAGTGGTTGGTTGATAAAATACATGGTTTGTCAAATTTGTCTTTTGCTGAGACTATTCTTAGCACTTTTGTTTTTTAACATTTATCTTTTTTCTTTTTTTTCCAAAACATTCATCAAGCTCTGAAGATTTTCTCTAATTGATCTCTTAGAGAAAGATTGCTAGCATATATTATATTGTTCACATAAGCTCCATTAACTTGGATGCCATTTAAAAGATTCCAAACTGCCATTTCTTGTGGTTTCTACTTAATAACAAATGTTTTCACAGACAAAATGTACCCTGAGGATGCACTATGATATTTCAATATCTGCTCACAGTGTGGCTTTCTGTCTTAGCTACAGTGTTTTCTAAACCCTGGATTTTGTAAGTCATCAATATATTTTCCAGCGATGCATATCTGTCTGTCATGCTGAAACTTCTCAAAACCTTCATCAGAGCAGCAAAACATACATAAATTTCCCTTTATACTTTCGTGACATGTTCTGATAGTGTTTTCAAGGTGAGGTCAGTTTCCCATGTGTTAACTACTAGATAAAAACTAAACTGACTTCTATTCATTCTTGGCTCAGCGCACTGACTTTTTTTTACCCGCTGATTTTTCAGTACTACAGTAGTACAGTCTGTCAAACTTTGAGAACAGCAAGAACAATTCAAGGTCTGGGGCATTAGTGAGCTCTGATACGGGAGCATACAAATCTTTTTCAAGTCTTCAGCAGGATTTTTTCTGTAATTCTAATTTCATAACTTGAGCAAGCACAAATGTTTTGGTTTTAATAGCACTTCATCCCTATGCTCATCTTTGGTTTTGATGTCCAGTTTCCCCATCGCAATCACTTGGCCTGCACTTGTCCATGATGTCTGTATTAAGTGAGCATCAGATTGCATGAAAGAAGTTTGTGATGATCGGCTTTCTAAGATAAAGTTAAATTAATTGCATATTCCCTCATTTATAGTTTTGTAAAACCAATACCTCCAAATATCTCCCCATGCTCTTTACAGTATAACTCATTTCTTTGTGTGATGCCTCTATCTCATGGCATCTTTGTTCTGGATATCTAATGGCAGTCTATGGTGCTTTTTCCTGTATTACGTTCTGTGGGTTTTGCTATCCCATGTTTTTCCTGTCTCTACACTTCATTTTGCTTTATTAGGTTCACGATTCCCTTTTTTTTGTTGTTGTTGGGGTTTTTTTGTTTTGTTTTGTATGACAGTTTGTTACTGGTATGATGTGAGAGTCAGACCTGAGTTATATTATGGCTGTATATGGCAGTATTTGATTTTTTTCATGTCTATCTCTAGAATTTTCCTTCTTAGGCACTACGTCATTGCTCTATTTTGAAGCAAATTATTGACAATTACAAGATTCTAAGAAATGCCACAGACCAAGTCAGACCAATGATGAAATTGTTTGGATCCACTGAAGTCTTTCATAACATATAGAATATGACCTTGTAGTCATAAGGCAGGCATATTCTGGTATCCAGAACTGCATTACACAGGAACACTAATATTAGTACACAATCTATTAGTTTTTTGGAGTGTCCTGATATGTCTTTTATGGCTTTGCTGTATAAACACTCTTTTGAGATTACTCTGAAACTCTGCATCTCATACACCGAAGGAGGTGGATTCCACACACAAATTGATCAACCTTCTGCCTACCGAGTCCTGTCCTCTGATTTCTAAGCAGGACATCACTCGGACTTTTGCCATCCTAAAGTTGAAGCTATTCATTAAAACCAGCCAGCTTCTACTTTTCCTGGTTCGAATTCTCCAGTTTTTATGATATCTCTTCAGTACATTTGCTTGGCAATCCCTTTTGAGGGGAAAAGTGATCAGAATGCAGATTCCCTCTGAGAAGGAGTTTATTTTTATTGGGAATATCCATTGGATTTAAACCATGTTATAGGAATATATATATATATATATGGCTAGATTCAACTATTCAACTTTTCTTTCAGAGTGCTTTTTACCTAAACAGAGAACGCAGTCCTGCATGGGCACTTCTTGTCTATTTTATTTCACAATTCTGAGGACATAAATTTTCAAGTCCTGAGATTCCCCCAACGAGTTTTTTAAAAGGCTCCATTTATTAGAGGGTTCACATGATGCAACACGGAGAGGAAGCTGCCCAGCTGTGTGGCTGCATTTCGTACTGTATAAACTACACTCGGCATGCTAATAGGGGAAAGCCCTGGAAGTCCCTCCTCCCACTAATCCAGCAGGCACTGACATACAATGCCACAGTCCCCTTTATCTTAATTTTCTTCAGCTCTTCAGCTGTTGATTTTATACAGAACGTCTGATAACTCATTCCCTCAAGTGATGGAAATGGATTTTTCTAATAACTTCTAAAAACTGGGGTTTAGCTTGATCAAAATACAGTAGCACAGAAAGAGATCAGTAAGTCATACAGACCACACAATAAATTCATTGCAACAGACAGAAATTGTGTAAGGCAAAAAACTATACAGAAAGAAGTCCTGTAACTTAATATGACATTTAATAACTCATACATTCTTACTGAAAAGCTCATTAAATCCTGTGCTGCAAAATTTTGCAGGGTGAGAGTACAGACAGAAAAGAAATGGAAAACAGAACACAAAGAGCAGACGGAGTGTTGGATATGCATGAATAGCAAGCAATAAGAATGTATAAAATAGCTATGAAGAGAAATCTGAATTAAAAGTATTCAATTTGCAGCAGCTCTTCTAGACTGAGGCATCCTAAAGACCACATCAGTGAAGGGCTTCGCTTCTCATCTAGGGTTTGTGTTTTTACATTGATTTAGAAGCGTTAGTTTCTGCAGGTATAGAAGGCTTCCCCCCCCCCCNNNNTTTTGCTGGAGAGACAAAGCCCCCCCCCCCCCCCCCCCCAAAATACAAAATTACAGTCATTGGGCTGAAATGACTTGTGCCATTTTACAGTCTGGCAAGGGGGTGAGGGCCTGGCTTGCTGCTCACAAAACCCTGCTGTCAGCAACTGCTGGTTCTGAGGACTGTCCTCACTACTTTCAGGCCACCTGGATGGATCGCTGGGGCAACCACAGCTAGGAGGGAACCGCTGGTGGAAGGAGCTGCCCCAACAACATTTCGTCCTACGCTTAGCACATTCCCCCTGCTGACACCTTCCAGATCTCTCCATAAAATGCAGAAGAGGCAAAACCACTTCTGCAGCTTTTTAAATTTTCCTCAGTTTGGACCTCTAACATTTTTCTAATGGGGTTACAGCCCTCTGTACAACAAATCTAAACCCAATGACAATTGCTTTGCTTTTCCTAGCTTCCTTCATGGACTCCGGTTTCAAACTCTGCTGTATCAGGGCAGTTCTCCAGAAGGCTGCAGTGCTTTGGAGGTGACACCAAAGCAAGTGTCACTCAGTACTCACCTTGACTAATCTGAAGCAGATGTATTTTTAAGTATGAATATACTTTAAGCTAACCAAAAGCTACCTCAAGAAAATGGAAAGTAATCACAGTATCTAATAGCTTTCTATTTGTAAAAGAAAGGATCATCAATAGAGTTGCTTATGTGAAAAAGAAGGCTTAACATATTTAATAGAAGTCATCATTTTCAGAGTGTGGTTCACCAAACAGTTTATACCGAGAGATGCCCTGGTGTAAGAGGCTTGGTCTAGTTCAAGATACTCTTTCATGGCCAAATTTTAAGTGGCTACTTCAAATTAGAGACAGTACCTTGTCTTCATACCGGTGTTCCCCATGAGCACGTTGCTGGTATCCACGTTGCACTGTGTCAAATCCACTGCTGATGGACTCAGGGATGCCAGCACAGCTGCACCGTGAGGGTGTTTTGTGCAGAGCACCTCTCCTAGGCAGAAAGGCTGAGAGAGTCGGGGTTGTTCAGCCTGGAGAAGAGAAGACTCTGGGGAGACCTTATTGCACCCTTTCAATACATAAAATGGGCTTGTAAGAAAGATTGAGAGGCCTACAAGGCCTGTAGTGACAGGATAAGGGACAACAATTTAAAACTGAAGGAAGGTAAACTTAGATTGGATAAAAGGAAGACATTTTTTGCAATGAGGGTTGTGAGACACTGGACCAGGTTGCCCAGAGAAGTTGTGGATGCCCCATCCCTGGAAGTGTTCAAGGCCAGGTTGGATGGGGCTTTGGGCAACCTGGTCTAGTGGAGGGTGTCCCTGCTCATGGCAGGGGGGCTGGAACTAGATGATCTTCCCCAACCATTTTATGATTCCATGACTCAGAGCCTTGGCTTTGGCTCTGCAGAGTCCTCCTGTACCTTTGCTGAACTACCTACATGGTGCTTCAAGAGTTTGTCACACCGCCGCCTTTCCCCGTATTTCCAGCAGGTCCACAACTCCCAGCCAGGTCTGTTTTTGCCATCATGGACAAACTCAATAACACAACAAAATGTCTATACAATTTGTGAGCGTGGCTTTGGTACTCTAAAAGTGCTTAGCAATGCCAAAAATTTGCAAGATGTTATGGAGAGATAGCAGAAGACGTGTTCTAAGAGAAGACAACCCAAGGAGAGGTCTGTGCAGGAGCCTGAGCCAAAACCAGCTCTGAGGCGGAGAGCAGCAGCTAAGGAAGGTCCGACCGCAGGAGGCACCACTGCTTCCACAAGCGGTCACATCTCAGGTACCTGACCACAGGCATCAAGGAACAGAAGCAACTGGCAAAAAGGTCTAAACTGGCCAGGTGTGAGTGGTCCCACAAAATGCAAACAGGCAATGTTCGATCCACCAGAAAGTCTCCCAGCTTGAAGTTAACCACCAATGTCTTTTGAATAAAACTTGAACCCGCACAGCAAGTTTAGACCAGCCTAGCAGCACTGGTTTTGATTCTGCTCGGGGAGGTTTAAAGCCCATCGCCTGATCACAGCCCTACCAGTTCATCTCATTACACTACCTACACAGTAATGAAATCCTCGTGAGACTTTAGTTCTTTTTTTTTTCACTTGTCAGGATAAAATTGGTAAATCTGTTGCATCCACTGATATAAACACATCTTTATATTCAAAAGCTTAAATGAGTAGACCAATTTTTAGAAATGCTTCCTTTACAGCTCACTTGTATTTAGACATCTGCTGTTTGTTCTTTAGCTATGCTTGTCTGAAAAAGCAAGCTGGGGTCCTTTTATCCAAAGAAGTATTAGCGGTAGCAGAGACCATCAAAAGAGAACAGTGGTTGTTCCAATCGTTTATTACACGGCGCTAATTGTTCATCTAACAAGCTACTAAATTAAATGTAGTTTCCCATCTAACGCCACTGTGATGCAAACTTACAACCATGTTACTGCTGACCGAGTCAGTATCAAGCTATATGGTCAGCAGGCGTCCTTCTACCTTTTACCCTCAAATCTCCAATAATCAGCTGCCATTTCTCTCGTTCCCTTTTTAGGGGGGTAAGAAGCAGGTGTTCGACTCCCTTCACCCCGAGGACTGCTGACTCCGGGGCTTCTCAGGTTCCTGTAAAAGGAAACTGTCTGCGTAGACGAGACGCAAAAATGCAAAGACATCCCAGCTGCTGCTTCGCTCCTCACCGCTTCGAGCCGGGCAGCTCCCTCGCACTGCCATTTGCGCGGAACCGCGCGGGCGGGCCGGCGGATCGCTCCGCTGTGGGGCAGGAGGGAGGACAAAACCCGGACGGGGGAGGGCGGGACACAAAACCCGGACGGGGGGAGGGCGGGACACAAAACCTCTCCTTCCCCACGCCAGCACAGAAGGGTCGAAGAATCCAGACAAACAAGGAGCCACGTGGAAGCCTTTCTCCTCCCTCCACCCTCTCCCCACCGCCTCCCCGGGCCGGACAAGCTGTAGGACACCAGCAGCGAACGCCACAGCCCCTTCCCTTCGCCGGGCCTGCAGCACGCAATGCACAGCCTTAGGTTTCTGCTCCCAGCCGCAGCCTTGCCGGGGACAGGGGAAGGGAAGGGAGGAAGGGAGGGAGGAAGGAGAGGGGGGCTGCGGTGCGCCCCGGAGCTC
>VXBL01002922.1:1207447-1257729 GCA_013400195.1 Aramus guarauna
GAATCAGGACCTTACTTGAGCCGTCAGCTGACTTACGGATGCTGAAGGGGGGAGAGCAGTGTTTTTCTAAAATGGTTATGAGAAGTTCAAAGGAGTACTCTGAATATCCGTGTTGCAGTCATTGAAAACACAGTGAAGCTAAACCAGGTCTCTTGATACTTTCAGTTGATGTTTTGACATTGCTGTAGTCATTAGTAATTTTGAACTGTCTACACTGTCATTTTAGTGTTCTTTTTTTCTAAGTTCTGGGCATTTGATAATGGATTTAGGTGCACTTTTTCTATTAAAAGCTGTGCAGTAACAAGACAAAACCCCATAGTTCTAATTCTACTACAAATTATATTTTTAAAGCTATTGCTCTTTCAGCACAGATCTAGCAATACTACATCCAACCTACTCCTCTCTCAGAACAAATAAAAACCTTGATATGCTAGTGATACAAAGTTGATATATTAAGAAACAAGTGTTCTGCACCTATGGTGATGTGGGCTGCTGTTTCATTTATATTCATGTGGGTTTATTTGGACCTATTTTTTATTCTGATGCAGTAGTGAACATACAGATGATTAACATATATGTATGAGCAGATCAAAACTTATAGGGGTTTTGTTCTGACTGCATTGTTTTCAGGCCCTGAAACCATCATGCTTTGGAATAGCAAACTCTTCAGGCAGTTAGCATTTTATTGGCACCTAAAGTTAAAAATTAAACTATTTTACTATAGTAAGATCTTACTTCCCCTTGGTGAAACTCAGACAGCATTTTTATGCTTTGTAATGTGATGCAGCAGAACTCTTCCTCTTGCATAAAATGCAGTCTACTTTGTAGAATATTACTTCAAGTGCTGTTAAATACATACAATTCACTAGATCAAAGTAAGATTAAATGTTATCCCAAATATTTTTTATTTTTTTTTTTTAAAAGGCTTTCCTGTGAAATATTTGAAAGTGTCATTGTAAATATACCCACTTCTCTAGATGCAATACTTAATTTTTGGGGGTAGAGGGGTGAGGATGAAGGGCTCACTTTGGCTATATATACTCTTACCAGGAGAGGAAAAGCTTTTAAAATTAAAGCTTTTAAAAAATCTACTGCTTGGGCCTCAGTCTGATAACACTGTATAGAGGAGCCAGCTTCTCCAGCTATACTAATGTTTTTGAGCAACTTTTTTTCTTTCCTTTTTTTTTTTTTTTTTTTTTTTGTTCCCTATAGTGGTATGTGAGGACAGTGATTGGTATGTGAGATGCCCTTTTTGCTGTGGGGGAATCATCTGCATCTGGATGCTGCTGGTTAGTTATGGGATAACTATCAGGACAGATAGCTCAAAGGAAAAATAACTATGAAATGGCTTTTGTACCTCTTCAGGAGTATTGATTTAAAAGTATCATCTTGACACAGTTGCCAGACAGGAGCTGTTCAGAGCTCAGAATGTGTAGTTTTTTTTGACTTAGCTTATTGGTACATTCCATGTCCTGGAAGAATCTCTTATAAAACATGGAGTGATCTTTTTGACCTTTAAAGTGGTGATTTGAAAAAGATCATTCAGATATGTCCTCACTTCTGCTAACGAAGGTTTAATGAGAGCATCTGGACCTGAAGGGCCTGTTCGAAAGGTTATAGAAGAGATCTATCAGGTAAAGATGAGGTTTTTTGTTTGTTTTAATCAAGCAGCAGAGTAAATTAAGAGCTAGCTTCAGCTCTTTATGGACAGAATGGTGTGGTAGTGATGGTATCTGTAGCTGAGGTAACTGTATGGTTCCCTATTGAAAAGGGAAGGTAAAACTGTTAGTTTATGAAGATTAGGAGTGTGGAAGGTGAAACTGTACACTCTGATAGGTGAGAGAATGTAAATGCATATATGCAACCTGGTGAAGGAAGAGAATCTATTCAGGGTTTCATGTGTTGCTGTATCTCTTATTTATTATGTACTGTACAAATGTGACCCAGGATACAGGTTAACACCTCTGGCCTTCTAAAGGGCACTTTCTGTCTGGGTGACAGTGTGGGCAGTAGGGGTGAGGTGACCAAGTAATTCCTGCTGCAGTGAGAAGTCCTGCTGGGCTGTTCTGCGCCTTCAGACTTTCTGCAGTTCTAGACTCAGGAACTAGGGAGACATGCTTGTTAGAGGGCTGGTGTAATAATGGCAGTTATAATTAAATAAAATAATCCTATTGAAATTATTTTTGTCTAGCAGTGCATGTCACTTGTTCAGCGGGGACACATATGTAAGCCAGATCTCCAGGTCAGCATTCAGTCGATTGAGCCATGAGACCATCTGTTAGTTTGGTTTCTTGATTTGTTTTTTGTTGTGAATTTTTACTCTTTCACTCAGGTTCTCTGGAAAAGCTCTTTGTTATGCAGCATTCATCTGTTTTCAGAGTGTGTACGTTCCCTCACTGAGTAACATGGAATTTAGTGTCTTGGGGGAGGAGGGAGTGGAAGGGTTAAGTATTCCTGTATCTTATAACTTGGGACTTTTAGTGTACATAGGTGTGGAAATTTTCAGTCTGGTACTTTAACTAAGGTTAAAAGGTAGAGAATTCTTAAAGTTGAGTATATTGGTATTTCTGAAAAACTGCTGCATAATTTCCTTTCCATTGTTTATTTTGTCTGTCCTGTAGCTTTTGGTAAATATTGCCTCAAGTGATATTTGAGGTTAAAAAGTTCAGTAGGACTTGGTTTAAAAAAAAAAAAAATCTACTGCAGGGAATGTTTGTGTATGATAGAATAAAAAGTGCAAGGGGAATAGACACTTCTGTATTTTACAGTATAAGTCTGTTACCGAGACTTGGCATGTGCAGTTCCTCATCTTTCCCTCCCCGAAGAGAAATACAACTATTTGTTACCAGAGAGGATGCTGTACAAACTCAAGAATTAAAGAGCATTCTGTTGGCATGATTTGGGATTTCTTAGCCTGTCTTAACCTCATTCAGAGAAATAGTAAAGAAGCCCTGAGCCTTTCTGCTTCTAGTGATGAAGCTGCACCTGTTTGGGATTAAAGTCCTTGAATATCCTAGTGTAGGTGCCATTTAACTCAGGATTTTAAAATACTGCTTTTAGTGATGTCCCATAGCTGTTATATTATTTAACGACTTCTTCAAGGATTACTTGTGCTTGTGTTTGGAGTAGTGCTAGAACTAGTTAAGGTAGCTGTAGAGTTTGTCTGATAAACTGGTCAGTGGCTGTTGGATTTCTGTTCAGCAGGAATGACAAAGATGAGGTCAAGGATAGCTTCCAGTCTGAATCTCATCACTTGTATTTTCTGCTCTTCTTAGTGAAAGAAGGTGAAAGCTTTTTGCTGTGGAGAAATGACAATCAGAGGAGATGAGCTTCTCTCATGCTCTTGTTTTCCTGTGGCCCTAGAACTGAGAAGGCTGTGTGGGAGCCCCTTGCTTGTAATTCACTTCAGTACTTGTTTAAAGGGTTGGGTCCCAGTTAATCTGAAACAGCCTGACATACAGTTACCAAATTGCCATATCTTTGGTGTGAACAGATTTCTCAAGTGAAATATCCAGAGCCTCTTCCTTCCATCTTCTGTTTTCTAGAAAATGCTAGACTAGAAATATTTTTTAATGCTGCTAGCTCTGGATGGAATGAGAAGATCTTCAGATAAGGATTTATTGGTCTTGTTATAGTGTTGCAAGAATACTTACATTATGTGCAAAGTGATGAGATGCACCACCTTACTTCAGCAAGTCTTGTTTGCCACAATTTCATTTTAAGCACTTCCATCTCTGTACCACAGTAAGACAACTTAAATTTTACTAATGATCACCACAGTAGGAAAATGTGGGTGTTTTTTCTTTGTTTAGTTTTAATTTGCAATGATAAATTTTAAAGCTAGCTCTTTTGATCTGTCTCACAGGGTAGTCCCATAGATAAGTTGTGATGATGCACAGGTAGTGTAGTGGTGCTTTATACTGTAGTATTAGTGATAATTAAAGCTAATGTTGTTGCTGAGGTTAATGGTGTCATACCACAGCCAAGGTATGAGAGAAATTCTATCTTGCCTTATGCTTCTAGGGACTGATCTTGTGGTCCAGCAGGTGGTTAAATGGCAGCTTTCTACTTGTACAAGTGAAGTAATTTTCTTCTGATTTAAGGAGAATAGGTATTCAAAAGCAAAAGTTGAAGACCTCACAGAACACAAGGTAGTCAATGCATCTGGCCATATTATTGAAGAACACAGATGACCTTCAGCTTTTCATCCCTGTCCTGCCCTTTTTCTCTGCTGAAACTGGCTATTCACATGGTATCAATGTATGATAATACTGCATGAAAAATTGAAATGGTACTTGGAAGGAAAAAAAAATTACCAAAGATACTATGAGATGTGAGTACTTGCATTAGAGGACCATATTACTCATTAGTTGCAGTTAGAATTCTGGTAGTTAAGATTTCTGTAAAACATCTAGTAGAATGCTGAGTAGTTCTGATGTATATTTTTTTATAGTCTTTTCTGTGGCCTCTAAGTGATACAAAGGTAGAGATACATTAGATCAGGTTTCCACTTTCTTTAAAGTGCCATTGGAACGTTGATTTCCTGCACCATGGTAGTTTTCTTCTGAAATGTGGAAATAGCATCTCAGCTAATCGTGGTGATGTGTGCAAACACCAGAGCTGTCCGTAGTCTAAACAGATCCCAACAAGAAAACCCCAGCATGTGTTTTGGAACTCTTTTCCACTGTTTAGACAGTTCAGTAGTCCAGGAAAAAAAAAAATGTGCTGAATATAAAATTCTTGTTGATGTGATACTTAACTTGAAATAGTGTTATGACCAACGCATTCAAAAGTAAATACAAGTCTCTTAAAGCTGCAGATTGGTTTTTTGTGTACTAGATAAGTAGGCTCAGTTGCTTCAGAAACTAATTAGATTTTAATGTGATAAAGGAATGGAATGATTGATAGTGAGCTGTAAATCTGTCATTGGTCAAACCTGCCACTTTAGTAACCCTATCCTTTCTTCTGACTGCAAGCGGTCTATTTCTTAGAATTAAGAATAGCATGAGCTCTTGGAGATTCTGCTTTTCAGCTCCTGATTTTAAGTTCATTATGCTGGGATTTTCACAATCCAGGAGTTAGAGGAAAATCTAATTTAATTAGGGAGTCAGTTATATTTGGGAAATCCTCATACAGTCCCTGTTTAGCTTTAAAATATTAAAGACACTTGAGGCAAGACCAAGCTTGCATGCAAACCAATATTGAACTGGCACTAATAGTTAGCTAGATACTGTTGACTCATGTCAGTCACTTGCAGTCTTTTAGTGTTATCTTACTAAATACAGCAAGAAAATACCTGCTAATTATGACTGAATGTTATAGCATATTTGTATTTGGAATTTTAGTCTTTAAGTCCCAGAAAACCTAGACAGGCCCTCTGGGTAACCAAGTTGAGAAAAATGTTAAGTGTGGAAGTTGTATCTGTTTATATCCTACAACAAATATAACTTATTTCAAAGTGGTATCAAGATCTTTTTCAGTTGAGAGCAAGCAGATTCTAAACATATTTCTTCTGTCTTACCTCCTCACTCTCTTGCAGATCTTGGAGCAGCAAAGGCTTCCCAAGTTGAACAAATGTTATGATCGCTCCGTTTGGATATAGCGGAAACTGCTAATTTAGGAGTAGCATCTTGGCAGATTATTTTGATAACCATCTGTATGTGGTGGTGGTGTATTGCCAACTGTTCAAGTAGTGTTGCCAGAGTTGGGTTTAGGATTTGTTAGAGCTACAGTAGCAGAGGCCTAAGCAGGCAGGCGGGATTTTGAAAATTTGAGGGTGTTTCTGGCTTTCCCTTTCCTGCACTTGCTTTGGATCATCATATGGTCTTACAGAGAACACCAGCATAAGTGGGAATGGGGACTTTGGGGACTTGGTTGAGAGGGTGTGGCTACTGAAGAACTTGATATCATGAGAGGAAGTGTTGACCTACTAGCTAGAAGAATAATGCAAAGAATGTAAATATTTGTAGCTTAGTGTAGTGGTAGTGAAACAGCTAGAAGTTTACCTCTCCAGTGATAGGAAAGAAATGCTTTCCTGTTGGATACTTGAACTTCAAATTAAAACACACAATCAAAAAAAACAAGTAAGGTTTGTTGTTGGGTTTGGGATTTTTTACTATAGAGGAGACTTGTAATGGCTTTTTCCTTATTTAAGTAGGAACCTCATGCATGTTTGTTTAGTAGGTGTAAACATTTGAAATGGTTCACATAAGCTTTAGTGCTGGTGGTGGGGAGAATATAATTACTTTTACTAGTTTTGTTTGTTTAGGACTTTCACATCTGCCTCTTCCCTTTAGGAGAAAAAGATGTGTTGTGTATTAACTGGAAACATTGTCTCTTGTTTCTCCCTTGCACACTCACAGAAAGCCACAAAGAAAACTGACAAACCCAGGCCAGAGGAGAAGGATGACTTAGATATAACAGAGATGAGTAATGAAGATCTTCAAGAGCAACTTGTGAAGTACGGACTAAATCCTGGCCCAATTGTAGGTAGGTCAACTGAACTAACAAATACTTACCTGTTAAACATATTTCTCACTAAACCTCTGAGTGCTCCATGCTTTTCTTATACAGTTGCTTATAAAGTTTAGTTCTGATACTGTTGCAATCCTACCTCTCACATAACATGTTTTCATTGAACTATTTACACTGAGACAACTTGAAGCATTGCAGTATAGGCAGGTGTGGTGTGGTGGGTTGATCCTGGCTGGAGGCCAGGTGCCCACCAAAGCTGTTCTATCACTGCCCTCCTCAGCTGAACAGGGGAGAGAAAATATAACAGAAGGCTCATGGGTTGAGATAAGGACAGGAAGAGGTCATTCACCCATTACTGTCACAGGCAAAAGAGATTCAGTTCAAGAAAATTAAATTAATGTCTTACCAATCAAATCATAGTTGAGTAATAAGAAATAAAACCAAATCATAAAACCCCTTCCCCCCACCCTTCCCTTCTCAGGCTTAACTTCACTCCCAATTTCTCTACTTTCTCCCCCTGCAGCGGCACAGGGAGACAGGAATAGGGGTTGTGGTCAGTTCATCACACATTGTCCCTGCTACTCCTTCCTCCCCAAGGGGAGGACTCCTTGTGCTCTTCCCCTGCTCCAGTGTGGGGTCCCTCCCATGGAGACAGTCCTCCACCAACTTCTCCAATGGGAGTCCTTCCCACAGGCTGCATTTCTTCATGAACTGCTCCTGTGTTGGTCCCTTCCACAGGGTGCAGACCTTCAGGACCAGACTGGTCCAGCGTGGGTCCCCAGTGGAGTCACAAGTCCTGCCAGCAAACCTGCTCGTGCCTGGGCTCCTTTTTCCATGGGGTCACAGGTCCTGCTAGGAGCCTGCTCCAGCATGGGCTTCCCATGGGGTCACAGCCTCCTTTGGTGTCTCTGCCGGCTCCAGTGTGGGGTCCTCCATGGGCTGCAAGTGGATATCTGCTCCACCATCATCCTCCATGGGCTGCATGGGAATCTCTGCTCTGTCACCTGGAGCACCTGCTCCCCCTTCTTCTTCACTGACCTTGGTGTCTGCAGAGTTGTTGCTCTCACACATTCTTACTCCTCTCTCTGGCTGCAATTGCTTCTGGGTTTCCCCGCTCCCCCCACCTTCTTAACTATGTTATCACAGACCGCACTGCCACTGTCACTGATGGACTCAGCCTTGGCCCGTGGCAGGTCTGTCTTGGACCCGGCTAGCATTGGCCCTGTTGGACATCAGGGAAGTTTCTAGCAGCTTCTCACAGAAACCACCCCTGTAGTCCCCTGCTGCCAGAACCTTGCCATGCAAAACCAATAGAGCAAGTCCACAGTTCATTCCTCTTGTGTTACAGGCCAGCTGGAGATCTTCCAACTTCTGTTTTGAAGCTGTGTAACTATTAGTTAAAGTTAAGCACTGGAAGAATTAGGTCTTCTGATAGAGAGGTTGAGATCTGGGGCCTGCTTAAGTAGAAAATACATCTTACATAATAAGCTAATAGCATTGAGAGTAGAATGAGAACATGGAACTTCCCCTTCCCTAGAGCATTTTCTACTTATTGCATTGTGCAGTAATATTTTCCTTTGATTTTTTTTCTTTTTCTTCCTGGCCCCTTGAACCAAGCATTCTATTCTGCATGCTCACCTACTTCAGGAGAAGTCCTGACCCCAGCTTAATCTCCTGCCTTGGGCACTCACCTCTGATGTGAGATCAAAGCTCCTTGCCTTTCAGATAGTGCACCAGCTTAATGGCAAGGTACTTTGATTTCACAGCTCTTCAAAAAAAGATGGTCGCCTGTAGTGTGCTGAGCCTTCTGTGGAGTATTCTTGAAATCCCGGGTGGATGGAAATGTCAGTGATGGAGCCTGGAGTTCTGTGTGTATTCTAAGTCTCACACATAATATTTTTTGTTGGCTGATTCTGTATGCCTTCCCTTTCAACCTATTCCTCTTGGATAGCACTCAAGTTTCTGAAAAATTCAAGCACCTATGCAGTCTACTGGAAAGATGTTCAGATTTGGTCTAAGTAAATGTCTTAGTTCTTACAGGGTATGGATTCTGTTCTGAGAGTCTGCCGCTTGTTTTAAGGGTCGCTTCCTCTTATCTGAAATCTTCTGAGGTTAGACTTTTCTGCAGCTAACAGCTTAGGCACTGGTCATCTCTACAGATTTCTGCCAGCACAGTTCTCACACTGAAGTATGTGCGAGACTTGATACTTCTTAGTTTTAAGCAGCTGTCCTCTTAGATCAAGTGAGCCAACCTGATGGCTGGATGCAGCAAACAGGAAGTTCTGTTGTTGCTGCTTACTTGTACCACCTCTTATTCTTACTGACCTGAATTTGTCAACAGGGCAAAAGTTAAAATAAGTGGGAAGGGGCGTTAATTCCAGGGTAAAGGGATTAAGAGGATAATAGTGGAATCTGCATGGAAACTGTCACCCTTGCAATATCAATCTCACTAAACTTTTTGTGAGGGCATGACAGCTCATGCATTGCAGCATATGAAACAAAACATCTAAGAAGGTAAGTTCCCTTTCCATAGATAGATGCTTGTAACTTTCAGCATACTAACAGGTCTCAGTTTAAGAATGCTCTGAAATCAAAAAGTTAGAAGCCTTGCAAGTTTAATACTTAGAGTTATATATGACTGTGGGCCATACAGACTGATTAAAAATAAAAACATACATTCAAAGATTCCCAAGGAATATATAGAAGCCAAGTTCTAGCAATCAAGTTGGAAAGATGAAAACTGTATCTTTAGCATGTATCCTTCCTTGTTATAGCTACTACTAGGAAACTTTATGAGAAAAAACTGTTGAAACTGATGGAGCAAGGCCCAGAACTGAAGGGTCCTGTGCCTCTTCCAGCAATTTCCTCAACTGCTGAGAACGCCGGACAGAATGGAAATAATGATTCTGACCAGTACAGTGACAATGAAGAAGGTAAGACTTCAGTAGAGCTTGCATGTGAACTTTTCAAATTATGCATCAGTAATACTTGCAGTAGAAGAGATATCTAAAAAGAGCATGATCTTGCTGCTAGGTGGGGCTTTAAAAGGCTGCTGTAGACCATGTGAGTCATGTACTTGATTATGCAATACTAGCACAGGGATCCAGGTGCCTGTTCTGGGAAGGGAAACTTTTTGCTACTAAACTGTTCCCTTTTGTCCATTTTTTGCCAGATTGGAGTTTGTAAATCTGATCTGCCTGGAGATCAGGAGATCCGCCTGTTAAGCGTTTCAATGTTCTTTGCACTTAAAGGTGAAGTGCAAGTGCAATTTTGTTTTACAGTGCTCACAGTAGTTATCTTTACTATAGAATAGTGTATGAATGTTTGTTAAACAACACTTAAAGTACAGAGGTTTAATGTCTCTCGTGTATGACTCAGTCCATTTTTATGCTCTGTTCCTTATGGGCTTAGTTTGGGCTGGGTTGATTGGTTGGTCTCGGGTGTGGGTTTTTGTGGCTTTAATAGCAAACTACATATTGAAAATACAGGGGTAGAGGAAATGGAACGTAAATCACACCATCATACATCTTACAAAAAGTAAAAACAGCGTAGGCTTTAAAGAGTGTCTTGAATGGAACATTAAAAGATGCCTGTTTTGGTTTTGGGAGTGTTTTAGGTTGGGTTTTTTGTTGGTCGTGTCCCCCATCCATGTCCCCCGTGTCGTGTGTGTCGTCCCGTGTCGTGTGTGTGTGTCCCCACCCCCCACCCCGCCCCAAACTTCCATGGAGATAGGACAGAAAGGGTTGAAATACAAGTAGGAACTCAGTGGATCTCCTTTGCATATTTGAGCTTGTTTTTGAACTTTAATCTCTTGCCCTTTCAGGGAGGGAAGGGATGTTAGATTTATTTACTTATTCTTAGGGCAACCAACAGCCCAGTCACAACTGACAGCTATCTCCTTATATTTACATGTGCTTTGCACATGCACACAAAAGAATATAAATGTTTCTATACACTAATGCTTAAAAAGCTAAGGGATGTTAATAAATAAACTCTAAATATGTTGGTGTTAATGCTATTGGAATTTTAGAAAAGCTAGGGGGGAATAATACACCATCATACTGGTAAGGTGACTGCTAACCACTCACCTTTCTTCTGCATCAACAAGGAGTTTTTCTAGAAAAGGACCTATTTTAAAGGAAACTAAACTAACAGCTTAATGTTGAAAAGCTTCCAATACCCTTACTACAATCAATAGTGTAATGGTACTTTGGTTAAAGTAATTGCAACTTGATACCAGTTTCTATATGAAACTGCCGGAATAGTCAAAGCTTATCTGAAATGCAGGATTCTTAGGATGAAACTGAAATACTTGGGTGAGTGTTTTAAAATAATTTTTAAGGTTATTCTTCAAAAGTTTTTGTTCTACATTCAATGGAGAAACTTAACTTTTTAAAGAAATGGCAACTCATAAAAAAGTTGAGATACAGGTATGTTGCCTCTTAACGGGTTTTTATTAAAATACAATTGGTTTAAACTAGTACAACAACTGGTAGTATTATAGAAACTAGTTATATTAAAACTGGTTACAGATCCGAAGACTGAGCTGAGGCTTGAGAAGAGAGAGCCATTGAAAGCCAGGACGAAGACTCCAGTAGCACTCAAACAAAGAAGAGTTGTTGAACACAACCAGGTATGTTTAATTTAGTGGCACCTGGAACATCTACTAACTGCAGGTGATGGTGCTCACTAAACACCTTACCAAATGGGCTATGCTGTTTTTTTTAAAAGTTCTTTCAGAAAGCCTGTTCTAATACCGCATGAAAATCTTGTGAATTAACTGTAGATGATGTTCTTAGCCTGTCTGTTAACATGGTCTGCTAAAAGCTGTTTGTCTGATTTGCCAGCTGCTGTAGCACCTCTTAGAGAAAAATAATATGCAACCTTAACATGTTTAGGTTTGGAAACTTGACAGCCTTGTTAAGTCAGATGATCTGATGTCATCCCATTGGATGTTTGTAAATAACTTGATTCAATAAAATAAGCAGTTTCTTTAAAAAAAAAGTTTGGAAAAAGGCTAGTTTTTTGGTTTGTAGTTCTTCTTATTTGACTTGTTTTAGAAGGGTTTTTAAATAGAACTATTATGTATATGGTTTTATATCTTTAGAAATAAGTATGCATTTTAAATACATCTGTTTGATGTAAATATAATACATGAAAGTAATGTACTTCTGCATATGCCTGTTTATGTGTGTGTGTGTACACACATGCACTAGCTATCTATATAATATTAATTAATTTGTTGGAAAGCTTCTCCTAAGAAGAAAAATAATAAGTTTAAATCTCACTGTATGTACATACCACTTGTTCTTTACTTATAAATAATATTAGTTCTGTTGTCTTAGTGAAAGAGAGATTTTTACAGAAGCACCTCAGGTTTTCAAATGGCTGGCTAAATATTCCATTCAGTAGTTTATGGCTGATGGGTCATTGTGGTGTGACAGTGTCGCTAAATACCCTGTTCCCTAGCTTAGGTTACTTAGGATCTTTACAGTGTTATTCATCTGACCAATAAGCAGTGGAGTTGTGCTACAGTAAAGGACCTGTATAGAAAACATTCAGTGATTCAATCTGACCTGTTAATAGCTTGATGTATTTTAGCACATCAGTGACTCTTCTCACTACTTTATAGTATGGTAAATGCCAGATACTTCCTGTTTAGATGGTGTGTATGTATAAACGTGCTTTTGCTATGGATGTCTCTTAAAGCAGGTAACATGCTGCTATGTGAGCTTGAGTAATACAACACAGTCATGGAGATCTATAACTGGTTCTGCTTATTTTTAATTGGATTTTTAGGGGACAAGATGAACATATTTAACTTCTACAAATAAAAACACACATATAGTTCAACACACAAATTACTCCTTAATTCACTCAGGCAACTTCTGTTCATGATGGTCTTTATAATGGGAATCTGAATCTTGAGGTTCTCGTATTTTAAGAATTACTTTTTCCTAAATTGCTATTCACCCAGAAATCTCTGCCAGCCTCAATGTGGTAGAGGTATTTAGTTCAGGTATCATCAAACAAAACTTCCTAGTCTTGAGGAACCCACTTACAAAATAAAAGCGAAGAGATATAGTGATGTATTTTTGTGGCAGTTTCAAGTGATGAGTGCTTACTCAATTTTTTGTCCTCCAACTTTACTGTAATAATAATTAGGTCATTACTGTGTTTTGTCTTGCAGCCTTTGACATGTGCAGTGTAGCTGCAATATTTTGACTTGCATATTTTAATAACCAGTAATTAATGAAAAGAATATCACTTGGTTAATCAAATTATCTAATTTCAAAATTATGCCAAATTCTTCAGGAACTCCTAACTCTCTAGCTTGTTAAACCTTTTACCTTTTAACTCCTCACAGCTGTGTTTAAAAAACAAAACAAAAAACCCCAAAGCAAACACCAACAGAAATTTACAGCTGCTTGAAGCCAAAAACAGCTCAATGATTTTGGCTAGAAAATGTGTGTGGTCATATATTTTGCTGATAATAAAAGTGGAAGATGGGGGAAGACTTTTACCTCTCTTTTTCTTGCCCTCTCCTGTGAAATTTGATCTTGTATTTGGAGCTGATGTGTCAAGTGACCCTACTCATTCTGCAGAGTTACATGCAGCTATCGTGCACTGTGTGGCATTGGCTGAGAGTGGTGGGGCTGAACTGGTTGGTAGTGTGGTGTGAGCAGACTTGTGTCACTTCTGGGTCCTGTGCAGCACTCGTCTTAGTCCAGACACACACAGCTGAAAAGATTGTCATTCGGCATGGATGGATGTTGCTCTTTGCCTAAGAGTGCGAATAGATAGTCTTTCGCAGGCTGGTGCAAAAGAAATTGGGTGAGGAGGTTGAGCAGGCTTATGGGTCTTATCAGTTAGTTAGCAGTGGAGGGATAGATGAGTCTGAGCTCTGCTGTTTGTGCTTAATTGCTTCTTCATAATGAACTGGGAAAAAAACCCTAATTTGAATGCCCCCTTCCAATCAGGTGGGTGAATATAGAGTTCACAACAGAGCCTAAGGTCTCATAGTAAACGGCACTGGACTGAAAGAGGCAGGCTAAACAACTTAAATATTAAGGGGCCCTAGCAACATAGAACTACACTTCTCGTTGAGATTTTGTATAGTGCCATTCTGCCTGTGCTGCGTTCCGTTACTCCTCCCTGCATTTTTTTGACTACTTGTATAGCTGGGCTTCTTAAAAATAAAATATGCAACATTGCAGCTGCTGGCATACAAATTTCACATAGCATAGACCAAATACAGAACTTGTTTAGTAGTAGCTGAGGTGAACTCACAGTCTATAGCTTCACTGCTCATGAGTAATTTGACAGTTAAAAGTACATGCGGAATAGTTCTTGTGTACCACACCATCATAACTTTCTCTAGTTATGTACAGGGTGTCGGTGTACCCAAAAATGAGTGTTACATTTTAATAGGGCTTATTGAGTTCAAATATTTGTGGGATAAACGGACAAGGCCCGCTGAATTGACAGTAAAGATAAACTAGAACTGTAGACAACTTTTTTTATTTTGGCGGTTGAATATGCTCTGCTGAAGTCTTATGTAGCAGATCCTGTTTTTTTTCCAAGACTTTTCATGCAGGAAAAAACTTGATACTTGGTTCTTTAAACACAGGACTGACATGTTGAAGAACTAAGGAGAGAGAGGAGAGGTGATTGTTTACTGAAGTACTTCTAACCTTTCATTAGTGGAAAACTCATTCCTAGTCAAACAGCCTGGGGCAGGGGAGCTCTGCATTAGTAAGATGAGTGAATTGCCTTACTGCTTTCTTGAGTGGAATATGTTTTGAGTGGAACCACTCTGAAATTAGTGTTTTTCTCTAAGCTTCTAAAGAAGAACACCTCTCAGATAAAAAGTATATGGGGATGAGGTAGGGAGTCATGACTGAAGGTTGTGCTTTACTAAGGAAGAGAAGCTGGTGTCTGAATATATAAAGAAGGGTTGGGAAATCTTTTATCAGAAGTCTGTTTAAATTAAAAAGAATATTGGAGACTTAGATTGAAATCTACAATTCTGAGAAACATCTGAATCTGTTTGGACTTGAGGTCTGTGCATAAGTATACATCATTTGGTTTTCAAAGTATTTCAGTGACTACTCCAAAGTGAAACACTTTTGCTCCATCTGCTGGACATATAGCAGCTGTAATACAGAACTTCTGTTAAGAATCATAATGCTGCTCAGCTTCTAGTTTCACTGCAGTGGGTTCAAGTGGGTAATGGATGAGGGCATTGTTAGAGCTTTTTCCCCTCTCATTAAAGAAATACTTTCCAGTCTGCTCTGTTAACACATTGTTTTGGGACTAATGCTATTCCAGTGAAGTTACTTCTGCTGTTAGACTTGTAACTGACAGTTGCACCTGCCTGTGTAACTTCATCAGCACCAAGTGTAACTTCCAAAAACTTGGTAACACATCAATGCATGAGGTGTTAATGTGCAAAGATTTCATTGTTAATAAAGTAATTTTAAGCTTAACCAAATAAAAAGGAAAACTTTGTATGTAGTCTAGAAGAAGCAGCCTCTCATCTCCCTTTCCCTTCAGGTTGATGTTTGGAATTAGTGTTGAGGAGGATTTCTTAATTTGAGGGGTGCTTTTTTGAGCATGATACTTGCAATAAGCCATAGGGAATGATCTATGTTTGTTAATGGCTATAAAAATTTGGCACTTTGTGTGACTTTTAAGATCTGTGTCAGGCTTGATCATTTAAACCTACTGTTATATGAAAATTGTGACAGTTTTGTCTCTGTGGAACCTTTTAAGATTATAAAACTCTCTCCCTGCCCCCTGTGGCTAGAGACTAATTCCTGTTCAAGTGTAGGTGGTGTGCCTAAACCATTTCCATCTCTGCTTGAGAGAATAATCCCTGTCTGGGTAAAGAACAAGGTGATGCTTTTCTGCTTATGCTCATAGATTATTTTGTGTGTGTGGGGGCAGGTAATGTAATGGCCTGAAAGCCAACATATCTACTGTCCATGACTTGATGTAACTACTTGTACCATTAGTTCACTCTATTGCAATGAGCAAATTATCAGTTTTTAGTGTCAGGCATTATCTAGTCAGGTCTGTATTTGAACAATATTGTACTCTAATGTAAGTATTGTGGTCAACACTACTAATCTAGCTAGCTATTCATTATGGACTGTATTAGGATCCACCTTTTTGGGGGGGGATTGCAGACACACTGCTTCTGGAATATGCATGCTATTCTGGCTTTTGGTTTTGGGTATCCAATGTTGAGAGCTGGCTTTCATGTATTTGATCATGTGTTTGATGCTTGAATAGACCTATTCTCAAGATGGAGTTACTGAGGCTGTCTGGACAAGTGGATCTTCAAAAAGTGGACCTCTGCAGGCATTTTCTAGGGAGTCTACAAGAGTGTCAAGAAGAACACCAAGGAAAAGGGTGATGAGAGGCTTCTTATAATAGACAAGCATTTTTCTCACTGTTAGGGTCATAGTGGCTATTTTATTCAATTGTTTTCTTTTGTTTGTTTTAAACAAACAGGTGGAAGCTACAGCGCAGTTGCCTGTAGATGATGCTGTAATAACAGAGAGTACTCCCATAGCTGAAACTATATTGACTGCAAGCAACGAGACCCTAGTAAATATGCTTAGTAAATATGTTTAATAAATCATGCAAGTGGTATTCTTCTTAATATATCTTTACTGACAGAATCACAGACTGTTTTAAGGAAAATAAGAGTATTCAGTAGTCTTTAAAAACACATATTCAGTATCTGTATTAGTACCTAATGCTGTTCACTTTGAGATGGGACTAGGTAGACACCTAGGTCCCATCTAATGTCTTTTTGGGGGGAGGATTGAGAAGAACCACTTTAAAAGCTTAGATCTTCTCTTAATTTATTGAAGAGCATGCAGAATATCTGCTTTTAAGTTTGGCTTTGTTGTGAGCTAAATAGCTTTTATATCTCTAAATGGCTTAAAAGAAACTACTTGGAATGATAAGCAATGTGTTTCCTGTGCTTATTTCAGAGTATGTTATATAACCTTCTTGAGTTAACTCCTAACATGCATATATTCAATGCACATAAAGGTTTTGTTGTTTGGTTCTGCCCCCTCCCCTCCTTTTATTTTGTATTTTGGCTGATTCTGAGTTTGAACAATTTTGAATCTCGGCAGGTTGTCAATAGGGTGCCTGGAAATTTCAAGCATGCAGCTCCTACGCTGTCAGTCAGTGAACTCTCAGACATGCCCAGAAGAACACCAAAGAAACCATTGATGACAGCTGAAGTAAATAAATTAAAACTTAGATTGCTCTTGCTTACTCTCTGGGAACAAGTTTCTTGTGTGTATGTGCTTACTCCTTAGTACAGAAGGGGTGGAGGATGTCACTGCCCAGATGGCAGTAGTCAAAATAGACTAGCTTTGTCACATGGCATAAAAGAACAGAATAGAAACATATTTGAATCTTCCCCTTTCAGATTTTTGGGGTGTCTGTGTATAAATCCTGCTTTCTCTTTTTTCCTTTCCTAAGCCAAATATGTTTTGGTATGTTATTTCTCCTTGTGCTGCTGGGTTTTTTTTTCTGTACAAAATGTAGGTTTTTTTTCTTCTAAATTCTTTGAATAGCTGAAAGACAGAGCAGAATTGGGTTATCTACCTTTGATCTTGTAAATCAGCGTGTCCTGAAAAACCACAATGTGCCTTAATTTAGGGAATCACATAGTAGGATTACTTTAGAACAAAAGCCTGACTTTAAAAAGTATCTGTAGATTCTTGTCAGTTATAAAGAAAGACAAATAGGTAAACAATAAAAGAATTATTAAGCTGATAAAGTTATATATCTCTTGGGAGAACTGTCTAAAGCACTTGCAAGTATATGTAATTGTATTGATATAGTACTATAATATTGTGGAATTTGACATTACAAGATAATACTTGGCTGAATTTAAATGGAGTTCACTGCTTCATGTAGTTACTGTAGATAAAACTTGTATTAACACTTGTGAAGCCTACTCTACCAATGGATCTGAGATTTATGAAATGGGCTACTTTGTTTATAATGTGACTGCAATGTAGACTTAGTTGTCAAATAGAAGGTTTTCAGAAAACTTTTGATGGTCTATTTCAGACTGTATAAGGCTTTTTCAGTTAGTGTTCTATTGTATTGTGGCATTGTTTATTACAGCAAGAAGAGACAGATTGCCCACATCAGTGCTTTCTTAATCATGTTGGCTACTACCAATCCTGTGATCTGCTCAACACAGCCATGATAGAGGTGACAGTTAAGGTTTTTTTGCTCATCTACATCATTGGCCAGCAGGTGTATTTATAAAACATTTTCTTTATCTTAAAGGAAACTGAGGAGAGCACTGAATTCTTTAAGACACCAAAAGTGACCAGACAGCTGCCACTAACAAAGGTTAAACTAACTTATAAGAACCCCAAAAAATAACCTTCTTGAATGTCACTGGGTGACTCATTCATTAGAAATTGCACATGGTTATGGTCCCTGAGATAGTTATGCAGGAGCTTTTTTGTTTTGTGGTATGTTAGTCCTAAACTGGTTTTGGTTTCCTAGGTGCTGGAGAGAACTCATACAGAAGAACGAAGAGTAGAAAGGGATATTCTTAAGGAAATGTTCCCGTACGAAGTATCAACACCTACAGGAATTAGGTATTTCTATGGTTCATGGGCCTTGTTTCTCAGTTCTTGTAAACTTATTTAAGCTCATAAGTATCTTTTGATTATATTGGTAGATTCTGAGGAGCAATTTTTATTTTATACTCTGGCTCGATGACAGTTGAGATGACTGCCTAGCTCTTCTGTTCTATATACATAGTTTTGTTAGCCAAAACAGCCTATTCATTATTTAAATTGGGGGTGGGAGAACAAAGTAGTACTATAGTAGGAATTATTACTTCTGGATGCTAAATGTTAAATGGAAAGGGCTTCTCTGTGGTAATGGCTCACAATATTTAAGTTTTTGGCTAGATGCCACTGCAATTCAGCCTGCTGTTAAATTAAGGAAAGAACTCCCAGCGTAGATTTTGAGCTTTGTTTTTGAAAACCAAAAAGAATTTTCAAATACCGTACTTTCTCCTTTAAGTAGCAGCCATCTTGTAGTCAGATTACTCTTAGCATGAACGAGGCTGGCATCTAGGAAGAGCTATTAAATTTTTCATTGAAACTTTTTATTTAAACAAAATTTGAAACAACCCTCTGGATAATTAAGCAATTCACAAAACTGTCCTGTTTAGAGAATGAGAATAAGTTTCCCTATGTTAAGATGTGAAATCAACTCCTGCATTTCCAACATGTTAATTATAGCTTCAATTTAAACTGCAATTTCATAAAGTCTTCCCATAAGGAGAATATATGTTACCAATTACTACTACTGTGGTGTATCTGCTCACCACTCAGCTTTGTTGTCTCTTGTTTTGAGCTGTGTCAGTCTAGTTAGATCTATGACATTTTTTAAAAATAAAAATCGTGCATGTGTACTCCTTGTATGTAAGGACTTGGCAATGTATGTGGGTTTCTTAACCCTTACTGCTTTGTCTTCTGGCTCTGGGTATTGGCTTATTCATCAGTAGATACTGTAATGGCCAGGGACAGTCTTAGGTTTAGAACTCCTACTGGGGCTGCGTAAGTGATCGTGAAAGATGCAGATAGAGACACTTCCTAGAGTTTTATTGCCAGTTATGATCCATTGATTATGCGGATAGGTGAAGTAAATGGGCATTTGAGAGTTTTTAAGGAATGCTTGTTTGAACACTGAATGATTAAGATGTCTTTCATTACTATTTTTAGAGCTTGAGACGTAATTCAGGTACTGCATTCACTAGAAATAATTTTTACTTCTTTAATGATACTAAAATTTTCTTGTATATCATATTGTTCTTTTAAATATGCAATATTTTTATTTTTTATTAACAGTGCTAGCTGCCGTAAACCAATCAAAGGTGCTGCTAGCCGACCTATAGAGCACAGTGACTTCAGATTGGAGGAAAGTTTCTCTAAGTATGCTCCAAAATATGGTACCTCAACTGACATCAAGTCGGAGAAACCACCAACAAAAAAAGAACGTTCCATTCCCCTGTGGATAAAAATTCTTCTCTTTGTTGTTTCAGTCTTGTTGTTTTTGGTTTATCAGTCTATGGAAACTAATCAAGGAAATCCTTTCTCTAAATACATGCATAGTGCCTCTCCGGGCAATGCCTAATGAGTATCTTTCTGAAAGGCACACCCGATTTGATCTCCTGTCTTTAATTGTAGAGAACTCTTCTGCCCTCTCATCGGCTCAAAGACTTCTTACAAATAATGTGATTGGAACCTGATAAATTGGATAAATGAAGCAAGATAATATTAAATGGACATCGGTAACTTTCTGGACTTTGGACTAGTAGGAGATCAATTTGCCATAGGAGTAACATTTTTTTAGATCTTTGAACTTTTTGTAGGCTTTATTTTTTTAATGTGGACATCCTTTAAATTCATTTTTGAGAAACTGTATATTTGCTTTTGCAAGAACTTGGAAGCTGAGAAGGGCAAAAATGTAGTAAAATGTGAAGCTGTGTTTTTAAAGTTTTTCCTTTGTACAGAAAAGTAGTTGTACTTTTGTCTCTATAGATAACTGTGGAGGAGGATTTTAACACATGTGATAAAGGGAAATGCGTTTTTGTATGCATTTTTTCAGTAACAATGTAACTGAATTTGACTCTTAGGATGTAGGGAGAGTACAACCACAACCTTTTCTGTAGATTACTGTAACTTTTAGTAAATGTAACTGTAAAGCTGTTTGCATTTCTGTAAAAGTCTTAGTATCATATTAGTAACTGTTTAAGTGTAACATCATTTAAATGTATCACTTCATTTTAGTGCTTACAGTGTTGTAGGAGCTGAATACAAATCTAATTGGCAAGAAATGTCTTAGAAGAACTTATTTATTAGTAATATGCGTGGAAAATAAAAATTGCATCAATATAATTTGCTACTAAAATACTTTTTAGGGTCAAGGTTGTTATCTGAAGTAGTCTAAATTCTGACTTTAGGAGTGGTCTTTGTTCTTTTTTTTTTTTATTAAAAGCGAGGTCTTTCCAATACAGCTTTATGTGATTATCTTTGGATATTCATGTAGAGAAGTATTCTCAAAGCGTGAAAATTCCATATGAAGTTTTATTCTTGTATGAAGAGGGCATTGCTGCATTTTCTGCTACAGTTTCATCTTCTGAGGTGAGATTTACTACTTTCATGCAGTTGAATATTTTTCTCAGTGGAAGCATGCTGAAACACTCTATATTGCGTAACTTAGTAGTGAAGTCAGCTTCCTGCTCAACTACCAATGAAGAGTGATAAGCAACAATTTTTAAAGTGAATGTATACATTTTGGTGTGCTTAAATCTGCAGCATACAGATGTTCAGTCTTACTGCTTGGTACAAAATCGCAATAAATCATACTACTTATTCTTAAAGTGCTACTTATAAAAAGCTGAGAACATTAGTTAATAGTCAGTATCTTTTTACTCTAGGTACAATTATTGTGTAGACTATAGCTATGAGGAAGCTTTACTTTCTGTGAACTTTGGGACAAACATGGTAATTTGTAGCAAAGCAATAGGGTTTTCTTCTGTTAAGATTAATGTTTTTTTCCTTTTAATCTGCTTTTTTGAGTAATCCAAATAGCTAAACTTGTGTCAATCCTATAGTAAATTGTAACATAAGACATTCACTTTTGGTGTCAAAATGCAGAAAAATAAAAATGATTTTAATGTGTGTGGATTTTTCATTATCAAAATAAATGCACTGCTGAAAAGCAGCAAAAGCAAGACAACTGATGTATCAGTGGTGTCATTTTGTGCTGCTACAGTCTTCCATATTTAAAAAAAAATAAATCTGATAGTAAAACCAAAGCAGTTCATGTCAACATTTGGTGGGAGGAATATTCATCATACTTGCACTATAATAGTTTTGCACCATAATCCTTTAGCCTGCGTTAGGCCTTTAACTTGGATGGGGGGAGAAGGTAGTCTTCATTAGCTTTTCAGTGCTTAAGGAACTTCCTTTTCATTTTCTTTTTCACCCCTCTTTGTTTTAACATGAAATATATCTTTTTCTTCTAGTTACATGAAATACTTTCAGTGGGCCTCCTTCAGGGATACTGTTAGCATCATAAAAAAAACAACCAAACAAAACCCCAAAAAAACCAACCCTCAAACTGAACTGCAATGCAATTAAATGTCGTCATTCTTTCATTTGTGCACTGCTTTGGAGAATCTCCAAAAGAAACCTCAACTTCAGTGTTACTTCACAGAAGGTAAAGATTTTTCTAGTAAGTCCTCACAGTAACCTATGCATAGCTCAGTTGTAGTTCGAAGACAACGCACCTTCAGGAAATGAATGACCTTCTTGTACTTGAGACATTTAATGGTGTGAGATAGCCCTGAGAGTAATGTCTGTCTTATTCCCTCCCTTCTCCAGCCCCAGCTATGGATTTACCAGCTATTCATGTTATTCTAAGAGTAACACATGTAGTAATAGTACTGCTAGCTGATTAGTTGCATGTGTTTAAAACCTAAATACTGCTGTATAAGTTATATTTGAGTATATGCTGGTCTTTGTATCTAAGTGCTGAAGCAATAGGAACTGATGTTCCTCTTATTTTTTTAAAAAAAGAAAAGCCTCAATTTTGTTCTACCAGTTTTGTGTTCCAGTAGTTTATCTTAGCTTCTAGACAGAGCCAGGTTAAACTTGTACCAATCAAAGTAGAGCAAATTTATAGACTGGTATTAGTATCTGAATTCTAGTCACAAAAATTAGTTGAGTTCTGACATACTAAATACTGCTTAAGTTCCTTTTAGAGCAAGGGCTACAAAATGTCTGGAAAAAGGCCGGTGTGAGTTAATAGTCATGACAATGTTTATGGGTTTTGGTGGGTTTTGTTCTTATGATTGGTCATACTTGGAATGCTCTGCTCAAGACATGGCAGATCTTGATTTGCCTGTCTGAATTAGAGATTTCTAACACCGAGCTTGTGCTTCTCCCTTGAAATTGTGGGCTAATCTTTTAATGTGGACCCAGTCTCAGGAGTCTGGTTATCAGGCTGTGAATCACTAGAGGATACATATCACTTGTAGTGTTGAGACTTAATTTTGTGGCACCTGATCCATGGTAAGGCCGTGAGAGCTTACCTAGTGTCTGAGACAAGAAACTCAAGGAGGATCTTAAATTTAAATTCTGCGTTTTGAAACCTTAATTTATATTTAAGAAGGAAACTGTGAAGGAACTTTTTTTTTTTCCCTCCAAGTTTCCTTACTAGCAGTATGCTCAGCACTGCCCTAGAGAATGCTTTCAGGCCTCTCCTAGGCTTGATCTGTGTCTGTTTTGGTTTCATGTGGCACAACTTAGGAAAATCTTCATGGTATTAAAATCCTCACTTCCTGCTAATTACCTTCTCAGATGGTTCTGTGGACAAAACACCTTTTAAAAAATAATGTTTAATTCTGCGCAGAATTAAATCAGAAAAGCTGGGTACAAAAAGAATGCCTTTAAATAATAGAGCTCCAAAAGAAGGCTCTTCAGGAGCGAGGAAAAAAGTATAATTGCAGATGAAGCTTGTAAAACTGTGTGGCATGTCTTGTGTGTGGTATATTTGGCTTGCTTTGATATGGTTGAAGTTGCGTATTGGGCTGAAAAGTTTTTTAAAAAATAATTTAAAAACGTCTGATCAAAATAGACAGGGGTGGGTTGTGATGTATAATTCTTAATTTTGTGGTTACAAACTCAGGCATTTCACCATACCCTTTGTCTGTTAATACAGCTTTTACTGTATGTTTGGTAAATCTACCTATGTTTGTCTAAAACTTTCCTATGACTTTGGCTTTTCTCTGTCCTTAGGGAGTATACCAGGCTGCTTTGCACCAATGCAACAGCAAGCTACCACAGATCTATGCGTACCTGCATATGTGTTCATACAGCATAGGGTCTACAAGTTAATTCAACTTGTAAAATAGTCCTAAGGTGGCATATATATCTATAAGTACTATGTATATATTGATACCTAAAAGAATAATTCCTCAGGTTTTCTCTCCCATCTCACTTTAAAATTCTTTGTCAGCATTTGCAGTTTGTGGCTAAAAAGTGTATCTGCATTGCCTTCTTTATTTGTTATTTAGGAAAAAAAGGTAATGTTTTATGGAGGAAAAAACATACAATGTCTGGGGAGAATTGGGATTAGGAAAGGTTATCAGACAAGGACATTTACGGCAGTGACTAGTAAGAATGGTAGAGTGAGTTTTTACTAACTCCTGCATTCAGAGGCTGTGACTGCTGCTGTTCGACCTAGTTAGTTTGGATCCTGTTGAAGGAGATGCTGCATTGTTAAGGCTTCCCTCAGGCTGTGAAACCTACTTAGGACTTAAATTGATCTGTTACTGATTCTCTGGAATCACAGTCTAGTAGTTCCTGCATTGATACAATGAATATGTAAAATACATGCTTACAACAGGAGCAGGTGCTACTTGTGCAAGCCTGATTATCAAAGGTGTGGATGTTTTTCACTATCTCATTGTATATTTTTGAAAACAGTAAGTCACCTGGAGAGCAAGCTTATAAGAGCTTTGATTTTACTTGCAGTCTTCACCAAAATGTTAGAACTGTGAAAAGTTATTGTAAGACAGGAACTAGCCTACAATTTCTTGATTGTGTGCTGCTTGAGGCAGGGGATGGAGGGGGTGTGGTGGATGTTAATAGCAGAAGAGGAAATGTAATTAGGAAAACTGAGTTGCCAAATTGACATTTTCCTAAACTCCTAAAATTTGGAAAGCTACTGATTAAAAAGATGGATTTAACTTACAATAGCTCTTTTACTGTGAATCTAACAGAGGTGGATGCCAAAAGGTAATGTCTTTCAAGTCTTCATCTATTGCTACCTTCACTGCGTGTCAGAAATCAGGTTAATCTAGATGGTTCGAATTACAGGCTATTGCTATTTTAGTCTTTCACATCTGGGAAAAGTTTAAGAGATTTTTCTATGTAAAACAATATGCATTCAGCAGGAACATACATTATCCCTGTATTTTCATGGGGATATGTTAGACTGCTGTTTAATAGCACTTGTTAATAATAGTACAGCTGTTAGAAGTTGTCATCTAAAACCAAAAGTGATTGTTCCACAGACTGTAACTCCTAAGTGTCAGTACTAGTTGTGCACACAAATTGCCATTAGATGTATATAAATAAATGTAGTCATATATTCATCCTTCATAATTGGAAGGAGCAAAAGTTTTCTATGTGTTAAAAATCAGTAAAGTCTGCAAGAATTGCAATCATTTATATGCAATTTCAAGGTAAGAGCCCAGTCATGTTTATAGAGATTATTAGCTAATTAAAAGTAAGTATTGGTGTTTAGCTTTTAGAAAAAAACACTGCTGCAACAATTGTTTAGATGTGAGTAGAGCAGAACAAGTACTGGCAATGTTCTGGCCTGTCTTCCTTGCTGCCTGTGGCAGTGAAGAGAGTTCAAGCCCTCAGCTGGTTGCTAAATGAAGGCATTTAAAGAATGCAAGTTCCAGCTGACCTTTTCCTACTCAGCAGCTGGAGTCTAGTTTACTCAAGAGGAACTTTGCCAACCTAGACTTCTGTGACAGTGCTATTAAGCATGTGTCACTTTTGTCTGTGTGGGACAGTCTGCCTGGATCAACTTTGTTGTGAAATCCAACAAGGAGAGTGAAGTCCTAAGGTTGGTGTAGCAGGTCACCCTCCAGAGACGGGTTAGGACTGGCTGAGCCGCCCAAAGGGGTGTGTGTTGAGCGTGGCCGTGCAGCTGAGCCATCAGTTGTTATGGCTCCGTGCCCAGAAGTAATAGCTGGAATATTCAGTGTGCACCTCCTGCTTTGCTGTCGTCTTCTGTGCTTATGTTGTTACAGGGCACTGTAGTAGAAGGGATGCAATCGAGATGGTGAAGACTTTGGAGTTCTGACCTGAGGAGCTGGAGAGCTGAACTGTACTGCGTCAGTCTCGTACTATGTAAATCCACTAAATTGCGTGAAATCACACTGTATTGGAAAAGGCACAATTTCAGGTAGCTCAGGCCAGGCGCGAGTGCTGTGTTAAAGGCAGAGTGTTATTTAACAAAGCAGTCACCAGCGATTCTTCAGTAAGCGGCTGCAGCCCCTGTAGCACAGGCTGCGCCAGGCCGCCCGGCACGTTCCTCCTCCCAAGGTGAAACGCAGCGGCAGAGGCTGCAGCCAGCACCCCCTGACCACGCGTGGTCTTAAGCTTGGTGAGAGGGGTGAGCCTTCTGGTGAGAGGGGTGAGCCTTCTGGTGAGAGGGGTGAGCCTTCTGGTGAGAGCTGCGTCTGGCAGCTGTGCCAGACTGCCATTAGGAAGTGTTGCCAGGTGCCGGGAACCAGAGCTGGAGTCTATTCGGGACGGTACTGAAGACTTCTCTAAGCTTAACCTCTGGGTACCGTTCCAAGCACAACGCTCTGCCGGTGCCGGAGGCCGACTGCCGCCCCACGGGCGGCGCGGGTGCAGGGCAGGAGGCTGGGAGGGCCCCGGGCCCCGCAAGCCGAGGACCGGCCGCGCCGCCCGGGAACGCCGGGGCCAAGCGGTGACGGACACCTGCCCCTCCCCCGCGCGAGGGACGCGGTGCGCAGGCGTGGAGGGAAAGGGCGTTGGCTTCGGCTGCGCGTGCGCGGTAGTGCCGGTTCGCCGAACGCCTCCGCCAATCGCCCTGCAGATTCTTGGGCTGTGGCTCCGCCCCCTGCGCCGGCGAAGGACAAAGTGACTGAGCCGGGCTCGCGGTCAGCCTCTGCGCCGAGCTGCCGCCATCTTAGGAGGTGAGTTGGGGCGGTGGGGGGATGTCCGCCCGGCGGGACCCGCTGCTCGCCCCGGGGCGACGGGCTGCCTCGCGGGTGCGGAGCCATCCTGCCGGGCCCGTGGCACGCCTCCCCGTCCCACGCCGCTCTGCTCTTCTCGCCCGCCTCAGGTCGCCATGTTCTCGTCCATCGCGCCGCTCGCCCGGCTCAACCCCTTCTACGCGCCGCACTTCCAGCTGGTCCAGGACGGGGTGAGGAAGCGCGCGGAGACAGCGGAGGCGCCTACCACCCGGCGGAGCTTGGCGGCCGCTTCCGCCGCTGAAGGTGAGAGCGGGAGGAAGGGAGGGGTCGCGGCGGAGGTGAGGCCTGTGGGCGCTGGAGGCGCCGGTGCCCGCGCTACCTCCGTTCGCGCGGGCTTGTGCCCCTCTGGATGGCGGAGGGGAGGGTTAGCGCCCCGCGGGGCACGGCCGGGCCGGGGAGGCGCCGGCGCCGGGCCTGCGCGCCCGCTTGGAGGACGAGGAAGGACACGGGCGGGGGAGGCGCTGGCAGACTCTTCCGCTGCCCGTGCGGTGTGCGCCGAGTGGCAGCAAGAATCCGGTGTTAACCGGGAAAGGGCAGAGGAAGGTCCTAGCTCAGGGTGATTGCAGAGACCCCTCAAGGGAGTTTGTCTTGGGGGTAAGAGCGTGCTTTTTCTGCCTCTTCGGGGCCTGCGGCCTCGGGGACTGAGGCTGTAGGCTGGTACGTATTTCTGCTGTGGAGAAGAGCAGCACGTGAATCTGGATTGATTTGAAAGACCATCTCTCTCATCCTTTTATTCGTATCCCACCCCCACCGCCTTTGTGGGGCATACACCAGATAGTTATGCTGTCTGAAATGTAGTGATGCATTTTAGATTTAAGTGCAGACTGCTTTCTGTATGTTACCTGATCACTTCTGTGAGTTGCAAAGGTCAGACCTTGATGATACTCCTAACAGGGAGGTAGATGTTAAAATTATAATTCTTTTAAGTTGTTAATAACTTAAAAGCATCTCTCTGCCTTTATTAAAAAAAAAAGTGTTTTCAGCAAGATGTCTTTTCTGAAATACTATGATTATTGAAATACTTTAGTGCTTTTCCGTTAATACTCATGTAATATGTGAGAGACAGAACTGAGTGTTGGATTTTAGTAGGTTTTCAGGAAAGTACTTCTGGCTTTCAGTGTAGCAATCTTGTTCCTAGCTAACTAAAGCCCTAAATAGCTCTTCAGTATGCTAAATATATTCAGTAGGTGTACTTATTTCTTAAAAGCATTATGTTTAATCTTCATCCTGTTTGTAGGCAGATGTAGTCAAAGGGTGACCAGAGTTTCTTAGTCTTTGTAGTTTTTTCTGCTATGTTTGTTATTTCACATACCAGTTGGTTCTCTGGCCTTTGTGTTGGGAGAGTAACGCGTTGCAGAAGATATCTGAGCTTATGCAAGGTCACACAAAGTCAGTACAAACCACAAGACCTTTTGAGTTCAGCTCAGGGCATCAACCATAACACAGCTCAGAGGCCGAATGTTTTATGATCTGCTCCTGGAATTTGTTCTTCTTAATGTGTCAGATAAGAAACAAAGAAATGAAGTAGTTATGATGTAGCTGTCATAATGGAGTAGACATGTTTTTGTGCTGTATATTTATATTTGAGTAGCATCTGGGTACGTTAGAATAACTTTCTTGCCCTCTGTACTACATGTTTAGCCAGTTCTCTTTTTAGGTAATGGTTTCTAGGAAACTTGACTGTACTTCTGAAGTAGAAAGTCTGGGATCTACTGTGGCATTTTTCCTAATGCTGCTATACCACTATGAACTTAGGTAACTGTAAAGAGCTCAAGCCTAATAAATATGGGCTTGCTTTTCTTGATTACTAATTTTGAACACCTTGACAGGTCAGTCTGAATAGCATTGTAATAGAGCAGATACATAAAGCTCTACTTTTCTGTAGCTTCTACAAACATCTGTCTCTGTCACCTGAGCAGTATGACTTCTAACAGAAAGTGTTGTGAAAAAGGGACCGTGAACAAACAATTTGGGTATCTGGGCAGCTTGGTAACTACTGCAGTACTGTTGTGCTGCAGGCCGAAAATACAGCTAGACAGAGCTGTCCCATAATACAGACCCAGAGTCTGTTCTCTAATTCTGCTTGCATAGAAAGCCTTGTTTGTGTTTGTTTAGCCACTCATTCTGAAAGTTGTAAACAGATTATTATTGCTATCCACAAATTTGCTAGTGTAACCAAGCTATTTTAGAGGTGCATGTAAGTCATGGACCAGCATATTTACAGTCTTGAGCAGTATCTCAATTAAAAAAAAAAAATCTCATAGGTTATGCATTATTCTGACTGTTAACTGATTCCTCACTTTAAGTTTAGGCTTAATACAGTGTCTGTGGTTTGGTATTTGTTGTTTTAGAATAAACAAAAAAGGACATTTTTATTGCCTTGGTGATGAATTTTGAAGAGTAAGGTGAGAAATGTGAATGTAAAATATAATGTAATATCTGAGACATTTGGGGGAAGAAGTTCCCTTAGAATAGCAGTTATGAGCTGGATAAGCCTGCTAGTGTTAATAACAGGTGCTCTGTTGATGCTGTTGAATGTAAGTGTAAATTTTTGTTGATGTTCATAATGGATTTTATTTCAAAAGCAAAAAGACAGGGCAAAGAAGCTCTGAATAAGATAGGTTTTTGCTCTCTTTTGAGTTTTACTAGTGTTTCTCTGTAAATTATTCTTATCAAATTGATGTAACACCTTAATGTCTATTCCATTATATGGGAGTAACACCACTAGGTCTAATGGTAAAAGAACTTAATTATCCCTTTCTACTCTGGAGGATATTTTTCTATATAGTGTATTGTTTTCAATATGCTTATTCAGTGTGTTAGTTTTGCTTATATATTTAAAATGCACAGCAGAACTGTGCTGCTACCTTAAGTTTATTTTGTACTGTTAATTGTAAACTTAAAGTGTTTTCTGGTTGCACATAATCATACCCTCTAGCCTCTCCAAAAATGGAAGAAGAAAACTGATTCCTTTTTTTTCAGCTCCAGTAACTTTGCTCTATTGGAATATGTGAAAATAACTTGATCTTTTATGATTAGATTGTTTTATACATAATACTGTATGGAACAGTGCAAATGAAATATTCCTTGATTAAATGTGATCTGAAAGATTCTTTAAAGAACACTGATTATGAGCATTGAACGTGATGATTAATTTATTAAAATTCTGCAGTTTCATTTAAACAGAAGCTCTATAAATCTGAGATTCTGTATTTGAAAGAAAATGGGGGGGAAAAAGTCTGTATAATAAAATCTGAAAAATACCTGAAAATATAACTGTATAAAGAAAAATCCAATGCTGATCTCATAGATCAGTGTGGTCTTTACTTAAATACAGAAGCTGTGCCATCAGAATATTTCACCAAAGCAGCTTTGTGTCCAGAATATTAGAGAAACACTCTTCTTGCTTAATTCCTTGATATAAAAAAATGTTGGACGTTGCAACTTTGAGTCATAATTTCTACTAGCAGCTTCTGGGATTAATTTCTATGGTTTAAATGTGCTGTGAGCTAAAACTTGACTGTTTCTTCTATTTTTTTGTTTTTTTAAAGGAACAAACTCAGTTTGGAAGAATCTAACACCTTTTCAACTGACAGGATTTATTTAAAGCAAGGGAATTATTCAACTGTAGTGTTATACTAAAAATAATATAGCATGGGGGATTATTTCAGTTTAATACTTTGGAGAAGGTAGCACTCAGTCAAGTTTGTTTCTTTTCTGATCTTTGTTACCATTTATGACTGATGATATATCTGTAATTTTTTTTCCCCAATTAATTAGAATACAGCTGTGCATATGGCTCAGGCAGATTCTTTATGCTTTGTGGCCTTGGTGGGATTATTAGCTGTGGGACAACACATACCGCACTGGTTCCTCTAGACCTGGTTAAATGCAGAATACAGGTTTGTTCTGCATGTTGGTATGTAGTGATGTTGACAAAGCATGCTTAGTGTGGTATAATTAATCTACTAATGAATTGGAGGCATAAACTATCCCCTGGACATCATTGTCCAACAGTGCATGGAGTTTATGTAAAAGCATGGTGTGTCTTTATTTTTTGCTGCAGAATACAGTTGTGAATATGGCTCGCTCAAGTTTTATGCTCTCTGTGGCGTTGGTGGGGTCCTAAGTTGTGGTCTGACACACACTGCTGTTGTACCTCTGGATTTAGTGAAATGTCGTATGCAGGTTTGTATTAACTTAAATGTTTCTTAAACTTTTTCTCTATGTAGCCGGCATATTAAGAATTTACAGTAGGGATGCAATCTTTTTTGGATGACAGGAAGTGAGTAAACTTGAATGCTGCTTTATCAAGTCTTAGTTGTGAGACTAACAAAATACCACTTTCAAGAGAAGAGGAGGCATTTAGGATAATCTGGATGAATTTTTTTACTACATCTAAGGCACATTTAACTGACTGTATTTGTTAAAAGTCACCCACCACAATATTACTTTTTGTCTGGTAGGCTATCTGGCACTATTCCTGTGCTTTTGGAGGAAGGAAATAGTATCTTTGGTGTTACAAAGATGTACAGTTTTTAGCTTGGAGTGACATGCATGTATAATTTGATCCGTTAACATTGTGGATACCGTTGCATGGCTTATGGATTGGATAGTTTCTAATGATACACTTTCAATAGACAGTAAACTTGAAATGTTTTTGGTAAGGCCCTTAGTGCTTGTGGCTAGGCTCCCTGAGGTGGTTCTTGATGGAACTGGAAGGAATGTTGTCATGTTGAGCTTAATTTGCAATACCAACTTCCACATTAAAATAATCTGCTGAACAGCCATGGATAAAAGGATACTAACGGATTTATTAAGGTGAATCTGTGCCTCAAGAATGAAGCAAATTAAAACCACACTTCTGTGTTTTCTGGAAATAGAGTAGTTAATGACTTCCCTGTTGCATAGGCTGACATTATAAAACTGGTGATTTTGTCATGACAGAACTCCTGAAATTAGGAGGGAACTATGATTTAGTCAGACCTACTAGTCTCACTAGGAGTACTGCATGTGATATTCTTTAAAATTGTGTTCTTCTGGAAGGCCTTTAATGAGCATTCTTTACTAGAGGCTTTTTTGCATACTTGAGAACACCTGAAATTCTGATCTCAAACTAGTAATTCCGTAACACATCAGACATACGCAGGGTGCCTCAAATGAGGACATCGTGCTGCTTTCTACAAAATTTGCATTGAAACCAGGCTAACTGTTTAGCAGTTCCCTAAGTGCTTCAGTGCACTCTTCTATTGTTATGAGCTTCCAGATCAGTAGCTTGACTACCTGTGCCTAGTTTCCTGAGAAGGAGGAGATTTATCATGGGTAAAGGGGACGTAGCATCCCAAACAGTTCTTTATCTGGCTGTGAATTGGGCTAATGGGCAGAAGGCCTGAAAGCTATACAGTGCTGTTCATACAACTGGGAGCAAGGCCTCATGCTTCCTAGGCTTGGTAGGTGTGTTTGGCTTGGGCTGCCAGTCCTGGGCTTCTTACGTGGTAAGGGTGGTGATAATTCCCCTTCCTTCTCCAGCACTTAGAGGATGGTGAAAGAGGAGGGTTCTGTGTGGATTCCAGGTGTGAGCTTCTAAAACCTGTCAGCATTTATCTCTCTACAGACCCAGTACAGAGCTTGTTACTAATCCTTTCTAGATTCTCCAGGAAGAAACCTATTGGCTGCCCTCTGGTGTCTTTAAGAAGAGGTCACCTTTTACATAGATGATAATTAAGCATGTTTCTGACATGAATATAGTCTCATTTTACAGTGCTCAATTAAATATCCAATTTACTGAGTCTTTTAAAGTTGACATGTGCAGGCGAACTGATTATCAAGTAGGTTGTTGCCAGACTGCAAGACAAAATATGAGTCACTGCAGGTTGGCATGCATGTCCCACAGCTCTTTCTGAAAGCTTTGGCTGACTTCTAATTTGATACCTTCCTTCCTTATCCCTCTGAGGGCTTGTTGGATGATGTCAAATATGAAAAGTAACAGTGTGATGTGACTTAAATTATGTCAGAATGACCTGTTTAAGAATTTCTGTTAAATGATTGCCTTTCACGTGAAACAAATTGTTCAAGTTGTTCTTTTTAAATTTTTTGGTAAGTTATTCATGAAATCTCACTCAAAGTTTTATGTACAGAAAATTCTTTGTATGTAGCCTTTACTGCGAAGTCGAAGTGCAAGTGTAGAAGTCCTCGAGCACTCTTTGATATGCTTTGCTCCATCTGTCTTAGTCTGACTGTGTGGAGGGATCAAACTAACAGTGGACAATAACCTTTTCTGATTAAGAATCAGGTGAATCATCAGGCTTAGTTTATGGCTACACTTGAGAGTACATAGGCATGATGTGTAGAGTGGATGAAAGTACTGAAGCTGTCAATTTTTTAAAGAATCTGATCTAAATATAATTATATCAGTATATAATTACACAGTGTTAGAATAGTGATTTCAGTAAATCTTTTCCATGTAGAAAATCATATTGTTGATTTGGAGAATAAATGTAAAGCAAAATTCAGATAGTTTGGTGGTTTCTGAGCATTGAGGAATGTACTGACTGTTAAAATAAGTTAGGGTTTGAGACTAGCAAGTAACCATTACAGTTACATTAGTATAACCTTGTGGTGAGTACATTGTCTGTCCAGGGAACTTTAGGAAGCTAGTGGTATGAGGAATTTAAGATTCTCACATTTCAGATGGGGGTGTGAGAAGGGGAATACTTAGCTATATCAAGCAATTAACTGCCTATTCTGTTTAGGTTGATCCACAAAAATACAAGAGCATCTTCAATGGATTTTCAGTGACAGTCAAAGAAGATGGCGTTCGTGGCTTGGCAAAGGGATGGGCTCCAACCTTCATTGGCTACTCCATGCAGGGGCTTTGTAAATTTGGATTCTATGAAGTTTTCAAAATTTTGTATGGCAACATGCTGGGAGAGGTAAGCCTTAAGTAGTTTACATGAGGCTATGTATTTGCAACAGTAGTATTAGTAACACAGAGTAATCACAAAAGCACAATTCATTAATAAAAGTCTGTGTTTAAATTCACTTCAGGAAAATGCCTACTTGTGGCGTACTTCACTATATTTAGCTGCATCTGCCAGTGCGGAGTTTTTTGCTGACATTGCTCTGGCTCCAATGGAAGCTGCTAAAGTTCGTATTCAGACACAGCCTGGATATGCTAACACCCTGCGGCAGGCTGTACCTAAAATGTTTGGAGAAGAAGGTATCTGGGCGTAAGTAGCTCTTGATTTTAATTTTTGTTTTTATTGAGATTCTTTATATTGAGTATTTTGTCCTAATGAAAGACTGTTGCTAAAACTAATTGTGGCTTTAGCTTATAATATGTTTTGGTCTTTGTATTCCAAGATAACATCATCAGGGAATCTCTATGCTGAACTGGCTGTTAATTCCACATGCTCCTTAGATCCATCTTTGTGAGTATCTTTGTGCTGAGTTCTGCTGGATAACTTCAGTTTCTAGCAGTTCCAGTCAGAGATACTCAGCAACTTTTTGGTTGTACAGTCAAAGATGCTTGAGTCATTGGCATGTAAGAGTAATATAACTGCATGTTAGCTTTCTGTTCTGATAGAAATGGCTGTAAATATACAAGTCATTTATCACTATCAGGACTTGGCTGGTATGCAGACATGAGCCTTGCTGCACGGGTAGTATCAGTGCTATTACTGCTATGCGTTATAACCTGAAAAGTGACAACAAAAACAGCTGTGCAGCTGAGGGATCAGGTAAATTCTAATTTGTGTTACTGTTTTAGGTTAGTACTTAGGAACTAATGAAACTTAAATTTCTGTTCTGTAGGTACTGAGACACTTAAGCCTTACAGTGTCAGTATTTAGAAGTTGCATTCCCAATAGCAACAATAAGCTAACCAATTTTTTTCAAGTTGGAAATGTACCTTAAATACTGGAGAAAATGAAACTGAGTTTGTCTCTTCTCTGGTTAAGTTTCTATAAAGGTGTTGCTCCACTATGGATGAGACAGATTCCATATACAATGATGAAATTTGCCTGCTTTGAACGTACTGTTGAAGCTCTGTATAAGTACGTCGTTCCCAAGCCACGAAGTGAATGTTCAAAAGGAGAGCAACTGGTAGTCACATTTATTGCAGGATATATTGGTAAGGAATCTTTAAGTCCTACACTTCATTAATAGACTATCGCAATTCTAGAAGCCTGTTGCTTTTCAGAATATCTAATAGATGTAACTAGAATGGGAGAATTTACTTGTAACTTTGAAGTGTGCAGGAGGAAAAAACATATTCAATCTCTAAGTGGAAAACGGGTCTGCAGGAGGACAATACTCTTAATTGTTCCTATGTATTACCAATGTTAGTGTCCGAATTTAGAAACTGCAGCTGATTTGAGTGAAAAAAGCTTGCATCTTTGCTAGGCTGGGGAAGGGTGAAGCAAGGGGAGAGACATCTGGAGGAAGGGGGATTTTCAATATCCAAAGATGCAGAAGGAGTTTTGTTTTAACAAGAGATGTGCTGCAAGAGCAGAACCAAGGTGTTTTCTAATATAAGTATGTAGCCGTGGTTCATTTAGGATACCAGGAGACTTGATGTAACTTCTGTGCAATTTATTAAAAGGTGTGGTTTCAGTTGGTTGTACTGGATGTACACAGTAATGGTACAGCTAAAACACCACAAAACTAATACTGAATTCTTCTTTCAGCTGGTGTGTTCTGTGCAATTGTTTCCCATCCTGCTGACTCAGTGGTGTCTGTGTTGAACAAAGAAAAGGGCAGTTCTGCTTCACAGGTTCTTATGAGGCTTGGATTCAAAGGTACAGCCTTACTTTGATGTATTTGGGATCCAGGGGTTTTGGTGTTTTGGGGAGGATTTCTTCCCCCCCCCGGCTTCACACACTACTCATGCTGTATCGTTTGCTCTACAGGCGTATGGAAAGGTCTGTTTGCCCGTATCATTATGATTGGCACCCTGACTGCACTACAATGGTTCATCTATGATTCTGTGAAGGTTTATTTCAGACTTCCTCGTCCACCTCCACCTGAAATGCCAGAATCTCTGAAGAAGAAGCTTGGTCTAACTGAATAGACAGCTCATGGACTGACTATGCTGGCTGTCCCAGTGATGAGTTTCATGAAACTTTTATATATTTGACTATGTAGAAAACAAACTCTATATAATGTCATTATTGGCTGTGCCCTCATCCCACATGGGGGTTTAAATTCTATCACTGTCATTGCCTGAAATAAATGAGAAACAGAGTGCTTAGTGTCTGTTTACTACTGCATATGTAAGCTTCATTTCATAGCAGCAAATACCTCAAATAATAACCTATTCTACACTTTAGGAACTAGAGAATTGTGAAACAATTACAACAAAAAATAGGCTTTCACCGTTTCCAGAGAAGTGCCATGAACCTATCCTTGCAGAACTGCAGAAACTAACTGTAGTTCTTTGCACTTTTGAGTCCACCATTTATTTGCCTGTAATAAGCTGTTGCTGTAGAATAGCTGAATTCCTGAATGGCAGAGAGGAGACTGCAGTCTGATGGGGCATCCTGGTTGTAATACCAGTGTTCTCCATAGAGGTAAAATGAACCTTAGGTATAATAAAGCCATTTCTGCTTTGGGGTGGTCATCCCAACATAACTAACTTATGCTTGAATAATTTCTGCTTCTGTTGGCTTTGAACCACACCAAAGACCTTGGTCCTTTTGGTTGTACTGTGGAATTAAACAGTAGTTGCTACCTTAACAAAAGAAAAGCTGATGTTAATAAAGACTCTCAAAGATAGCCGACCACTAAAAGCTTACTACAGCTTTACAGTAAAATTAAAATTACTGTATAGTTCGACAAACTTGCCAGCTTTTGCCTACACTTGGTACGCTTGTAGTTTGATCCCACCCCCCACCCCGCATTAGTTTAATGCTGAGTTTTGGTTGAACCATGCACCTCTGTGGTGCAAGAAGCCATACCATTTTTTTTTTAATCTTATCTGATGTAAAGAAATAAATTTAGGCTCCTAGGCATGCAAGAGGAGACACTCGTGCAATGTTTTGTTGAGGCAATGACATTGTTTTTTCCAGTCTTTTACAGAAAGATGAGCACGCTGCCTTCTGTGTTGTGCCTGTTCAAGAACCTGCAGTTGATGATAGCATTGAGAAAAATCCAGAAAATGTCTAATAGTATATAAAGGGTTCACCATATCCAGTGCTACTTTGTTCGCTTAGTAGAACTGGAACTTAAGTGTCTTTTGTGCAAAACTGTTTGGATATACTGCCTTTCAGCATGTGAGCTGATGATACTGAACTTGGCTTGGCATTCATGTGTATTGTACTGCTCCTTCCTTTACTTGGGTCCTTCAGAGTCTAAATGGCAACTTAAAGCAGGTGGCACTGGAGTAGCATAAATATACTGGAGTCATGTTCCTGCTGCCATTTTACATAGTTTTGAGCTTCTTGCCCCCTGGGAAAACCGTCCAACTTCCAAGATTTTGGATGGTTATGCTAAGCCAGCAAGCTGAGCCTTCTTTTGAATTGCTACCTTTCAAAACATAGAGTAAAATACAAAACTGCTCTATTTCCCTGTCACCATGACAGTAAACACATTCTTAAAGTGGTTGGTATCTAACTGCATTATACAGCAAAGTCAAAATCCGTAAGTCTAAAAAATATTTGTACAAGTACTTTGGTGTTGAATTAAATATATTTCATGATACAAGTATGTATGTCTTGTTGCCCCCTTGTGAGTGGGAAGCTTTGAAATTATTTAACAAATCATTAAATGCTCCCAAGAGCTTCCTTGGAGAAAAGCATTAACAATGACTTGATCTTTTTATCGAGACCATTGATACTAAATCAGCTTTTGAAGTTAACTTTTGTATGCAGTTCAACTTGCTAGGAAAAACAGCATCACTTTTGTGTACTGAATATCACAGGTTCCTTAAAGGCGTGTTTTAACTGAGTAGACTTTTGTTTGCTAGAAAACATCTCAAATTCTCTCTAATCCTGGGAAAGTGGAGCACTTTTGTCAAATTTTAAGGCTGGCAGAAGAGTGAGACAAACTTGGCTCATGCAGTGAGGTAGTCTGATTGTCAAGTAATCCAATGATAAGCTAAATTTCTCAAGACTGTTGCTTGTAATTCTTGTGGAGCAAAATCATGTCATTTTTCTCTAGAATTGGGTCACCTTTGTGTGGCCATTTTAAATATGTGCAGTAATAAGAGAATCTTAAATCCATTTTCTCACTGCTTAAGGGTAGACCTGAAACTATCTGTTTAAAGATGCTCAGATAATTTTATCAAGGTAAATCTGAGATAAGACTACAAGGGCCAGCTAGCTGTTCTTTTCTTTTGTAACTGAGAAAGGGAAAATATACTTCATGCTACTCGTAGTGTTACATTTCAGTGGAAAACGTGAGGGGGGGGGGAGTGTTGCTTTGCAGCCGCTGACTTCATTGACGGTCAGCCATAGGCTTGTTTGGGTGCTTGAGATGAAGGGGTTTTACGCAGAAAATGCTGTTCCTTAAAGGGTCACCCACTGATATTTTAAATAAACTTCAGTGGGAAAACGGTGGTATTCAAATACATTTGAAAGGTCAACCTTGTCATTGATAACTGTGTTACAGCATAATGCGTGGTATGTTTTCCCAAAGTTGAGATGATGGGGTAGGGGAGCCGCAGTGCTTTAGATGGACCTGTGCATTCATTGCAATGAATGTCCTGTATCAAAAAGGGGCACTCCTTTTTGAACCACATGTAACTTGCATAACTCCAGTCACTAAACCCCAAAGTGCTTTGTAAAACACAGATTGTGTACATGCTGCTTGTGTACGTTGTTTTACGAAGGAGAAAACAGTCTTTCTTGCTATTACTGGGGCTGAGATCAGCTTTCTGGTTTAAAGTATCCTGTCTATATAAATTTGGGATAACAACTCCATTTGCACCCTGTGTTTGTATCAGGTTGTACTACAGGTTGTGCTGATACTTGTTGAAATGTTTGTTGCATACCATTTTAAAATGGGCTGTAATAATGCAAATAGTTGTAATTCATTTGCATTTCTACATAGAAATTATGTAGTTCACAGTGAAAACAATAAACATCCTGCTTTTTTTATAGCAAATAGAAGTACTTTGGATAGCTGAACTTAGTAGCTACATGGTATTGTTACAGAATATGATTTTTGTAACTCAGAGTGTTGTGGGAGAAGGATGTCACTAGCAGAAACTTCTTGGCTGAACTGATGCTCAGATTTTAACATGTTGAGATTACTTTGCTGGTGTCATTTTTCAGCACTGATCACTTAATGCTGTTGGGATTTTGGTTAGGGTTTTTTTCTTTTTCCTTCTCCCCACCCCCGCATTGAATTGCTGGCAAGAGCATAATTGGCCAGTTCTATACCTGTGTACTAAGTTAAAAGCAAAGATGTCCTGAGTATCACTACAGGTTGGGCTGCATGGGGTAATATGTTTTAAGTAGTTTTAAGAATGACAGCTGTCATTCTCTTTATTACCTGAATCTCTCAATCACTTAATAAAATTGTCAAGAGTATTGCTGAGTGCCCCTAGCAATGAACTAAGTGAGGGGTTGTAGTTCTACGAGCTGATGCTTGCCAGACAGCTGACAGTATTCAACTGAGGAGGGGAGCTTAGTGGTCTGCTTTAAATTTATGAAAAATACCTCGCACTCTGCCTCATCTTTTCCACTGTAGAAAGAGTTTTACCTCTGTCCTTACGCTGCTGTAATTACAAGGTTACTCTAAGACTTTGATTGTGGAGGTGTGCTTGAAGGGCCTACGAAGATTTGTAATGTCTGTGCAGATTATGGGAGAATTACTGATTACTTGCTTTAATTCTGAGGACAATACAGTGCGTGTGTAAATTTTAGACCTAGGTTTGGTTTTTTTTTCAAGTAAACTTTACCTCTGTGACTTAAACTTTTTCTCTCTTGCTCGTAGCAACAAGGCTTCTGTAAGGATCATCATGCTTTGGACCTGCACTACTTGGGAGGGAACGGTGGGTGGTGTGCATATATCCAAGACAAATTAATGTTTCTGTAACATGTTTTGCATACTTAACTGCCCATGGAGACCATGAACAAGACTTGGCTTTTCACTGGTAGATGTGTTCTAAGATTTGGAGGTTGCAAGTGAAATCAGTTGTTTGTCACATCTTATTTTCTGGTTACTGCTCCAAAAAGTGTGTGTGCTCTTTTCATCCAGAAAGACCTTTTTGCTGTGTCAAGACTTCTCCAATTAATTGTGCAGCTGGAGCATATTTTCCACTTCAGTTGCATAGATTAAACCATGTATGGTGATTTTGCTGAGATAAGTAAACTTCATGTTAGTCACGATCTGATATCCTCATGATACATTGAGGTTACCTTAACTCCTCTTTTCATAACTGGTTATGATGCTTGCATAGCTCCTTGTTTTAAATCCAAAGTCTCAGTTTCTTTCTACAGTGGAAGGCAAATTTATTCATTGTAAGCAGTCTGTATTTGTGTGAGAAAAGCCTAGCTATTAGCATATTTTGGGCCAAAAATATTTAGTAGTGCTCTACTGATTCTCCAGTTCTGCCTCTCAAGATTTTCACTGGCTACTGACCACAAATGGTTCATTCACAGAGTTGAAAACAAACTAAATAAAATTACTATAGCCCATGATGCAATTAATCCACTGGTAACTGTTAACTGCATTATGTGGGCCATAGTGAGACGCAAAGGATCGATGTTGCACACAGCTGTATCAGTGTTCTTTTGGGAGCCATGTCTGTTGTGCCAAGCTCTCCTTGGTGGGACCAACATGAGCTTGCACGCGCAAAAGGACTGGTGGGTTCGGTGAAATTCAGGCATTAACCTACAAATGAGATGTATTTATTATGTAAATCCCAAACTTTTACGGTGTAGAAGTGTGTGTATATATATATATTCAGGCATGATCCACAACCCGCACTTTAGCATGGCTGATCATTCTGAATATTCTTTAATTTTTGACTCCTGCAAATGCCATTTGGTTATTTCCAGGGGCTTGTTTAAGAATTGTGTGACAAGAGCAAAGGGACACCAGTTGGTATCAGTATCTGTGGATGCTTTCTAGGAAAACTTGTCTTTTGTCAGGTTTATCCCTGCGGGCTGTCAGGTGGACTGGAAGGGGGCAAATGAAAATCGGAGGTAGGAATGGACCCATACCAAAAAGAAGAAAACTTGATGAAACAAAGCATTTAATGTTGGCTGAGGACAACAAAGCAAGGGGGGTACGGAAGACAACAACGTGAAGTAGACCAAAAGATATGGAATGCTGAACGAGGATGGGAATAGCGAGAGAGGGGAATGGTTACATCTGTACAATCGAGTCCAGAGGCTGCAAGATACTCAGGTATGACTAACTAAACAATTGAGAAGTTGCAAAGGCCTTACTGTATGCTTATACTTCTTGATGTAACTTAATTTCTAGGGATTTCCTTAATTGCTGAATCTCTCCTAATAGGAGTAAAAATGACTACAAACACCAATTAATGCACTTTTCCCTCTTTTCTTTGCTAAACCCACTCCCATTGTTACGTCAGTCTACCACCTACTGCGTTTTCAAAAGTCTCAAATCTCTTAAGCTCTTGCTCTTCACCACAGAAATACTGCCAATGACTCCTATCAGTCTAACCTCTTGGGACCCAAGTAGCTTCTCTTTGCTAATTCTGCAGCTCACTATAGCGTTTTACAGGCTAAGAAACAGTGAATGAATAACACTGGTAGGATTCCTGAACAGATACTGTGACACTGGGAGAAAGCCATCAGTGAGGTTAGTAGGTCTTTCAAAGCCTTGTCCCCATATGGAGTTCTGTGTTTTAAAGACATAACAGTGCTGCATGGCAATTATGATTTACAATTATAAAGCCTCACACAAAATCTTATACAAATTATTCCATCTAAACATGTGACAAACGTTTTGCAAGGCATCAGGGGGATTTCTGGGCATTGCTTGCTTCACTGCATTGACATCTTTAAATATTATTTAAAAAAAGGAAAGTGCTATAGTTAACAAAGTTCATAGAGTGAATATATTGAGACAAATATTAAATTGCTACTGCAGTTTGACTAACTCCTCTTTAACTCTATCTGGAAACCACCATTTTATTCCTTCCTTTGGAGCAGGAAAGGAAAGCTGAAGAATCTGTCAGTCTTGGCTCCTGTTTGCTTTATGAAAGCAAGCTCTACAGGTAAGAACAACATTTTATGCTTTAACACTGTTTTAGTGTACAAAACAAGCAATTTATTAAATACAGCATGTCATCCTTCAGAAAGACACATAGATGCAGAAAGACATGTTTTTGCTCACATTACAGCTTGTCCCTTGAAATCAGTATGACTTTTTTCTGTCCTTTTTCAAAGGAAGAGGACAAATCTCTAGTTAAGCTTCGGTGTGCTTCCAAAGGAAGCCTTTAAATACTGTCTTTCTTCTTAATACTGGAGTTAAAGCTCCTCTAACACTACCATTCTTTAGGCAGTGGTATTTCAGTGTTCAGTTCATGTCTGAAATCTTGGTTATTTCATCTTTCATATCTTTGATCTCAGTTCGAACTCTTGTTAGATTGGCCAATTTCTCATTCAGTAAAACAATTTCCTTCTCCCGTTGTAATACATCCTCCACTAATCTTCCTATTCTCAGTGTTAGGTCATTTATTAATGGCTCCAAGATGGCAAAATCCTTTTTAAGTTTGTACATCTTGGGTTTTAAATCATTTGCAAATGTAACTGTCTTCAGAACTTTTGCTCTCTCACCTTCAAGATTCAAAAGTCTATCTGAATGCTTGTTAAAATCACTCCTTAACTCAGATAATGCTGCCTTAATTTGCTCAATTCTTCTTTCATTGCTGGATGCCAAGCTTTGTAGCTCTGTACTTCGGTCGATGCTACTGGTAAGCAGGTCACCTATATTTTTTACTGTCTTCTTTTCACCTTTTTCTACTTTATCTTCTAGTGTCTGCAAAGAATCTGTCAGTGCAGTCATATCTGAGACTAGGCCTGAAATCCGCCTTATGTCAGTTTTTACTGTCACAATTGTCAAAGTTATGTTTTTTGCTACAGAAGCTGCATTCTGTTCAACACTTGAAACTGCATGAAAAAGGGTTGTTAAATTCTTCTGCAGTTCTTCTTGTTTTTTAATTATGCTGCTAGACCATGTTTTCATTGTATAAATATCTTCCTGCAGATGTTTAATGTGAGAAATTATTTGAAGATCTTCCAGCTGTTCCATTAAGGTCCAAGGCTTTTCACACTAGAAGGATACAAATAAAAATATTTGACAAGATTTCTAGGTTAACAGCTCACATCAAAATTAAAGCTATACTCTAATGAAATATCTTACTATTCTGATATTGAAATTGAGTGTAAAACCTGCCTTTAGGAAATAAACTTCTGTCACAACCAAAAAATTAACTTTTTACCTTTCAGTATACGTAATGAATTCAAATGTTACTCCTTTTTCTATTATAACAAAAATTACAGAAAGGTACTAGATGACTTTCCAGCATGACCTCTGAAAAGTCATCAAATGCAATCTTCTTCTGATTTACAGAAATGTTTGTATTAAGCCTATAACCTGCATGATTCAGAAAGATGCCTACTTTAAAATTCTCTTACCCAAAAATCATGAACCATAATTAACTGATGTGTTTTTATTTTGGTAATCATAATATGTATTTTGAACATGGTGTTCACAGAAGAAAAAGCCAAAGGAATTAGGCATGGTTCCCTTTTGTTTAAATAGCCACCAAAATACTTCACAGGAAAAACATCACTTAAAACATAAAAGCTACGTCAATGAGGGAACACTCATGCTGTTGTTGGATTTTTGGCTGAATTTGCTAGTTCACTTTTTTTTAATGATTGGTTCTTGGTTTTCAAATTTGAGAGGAAGAAAGGAAGATATTTGGGTGATACTATTCTGTCAATCCCCAATAAGTCAGTGTAGAACTTGGAGAGGAAAAAAACCCACCAAACGGGCAAGCTGAAACACATTCTAAGAGGCTATCATTAGTTTTAAGTGACTAATCCTTTTCTTGACAAGAGTAGTAAAAATTGTCACCAAAGAAATAAATATTTTAAACTTTTTGATAGCAATGGTCATTCCTCACTAGCACAGAACCATTTGCTAAAAAACAAAATACCAAAATTTAGGTTATGGATAGTTGTGCTGGTTTCCTAGGTAACAACCTCTAAGGATGAGGCTTTCCTTCTCAGTCTCGCATACGTTCAGCTTTCAGTAGGGTTGGGGCTGATGAAAGACATTACATTGGGGAGCTTATCACTGGCAATTCGGCCACCCTTCCCCAAACCTACATGAAGTAGAAACACACTTGGGAAAAGTATTTAAAAACATTTCTGTATAGAGTAGTATTTCGTAATGGATGACTGAACACTACAGTATTTATTCCGTACTCTCTTCTGGAAGAGCAATTTATTTTGAATTAGATTATGCACCAGGACAGGGCAATCCACTGCAATATATTTTATTGAATATAAACAGATACAAATCTATACATAAGTAATAAATATATGAAAGACTATAACATTGAGAAATGCTGGTTTAATAGTCTCTTGAATGGGCAGCATTAACTGTTTAGTCAGGATTTCAGTAGAGTTCTAGATAAATGAAGGTAGAAAACCAGAATAATTTAATCAGGTTTAAGTTAAGTCATAAATGTTATGGGTTCATACTGTCTACTAAGCAATCTCTTTTCCTCAGTTCAGGAATTCAAAATTACCAAGCTATAAGTCTGTAGACACAAATTTCTGATGGTCCTGAGATCCAAATTTCAATGAACAGCTATCAGGCATACTAGGTAATGCTACATCCTGTGTAAGCAGATCTATTAGACCTATGGACAAATTAGCTATTCCGTGCCCCCGAGTACATAACTCCCTGGCTTTCATTAATAGCTTTTGCAGCTCTTGGTCCACCAGACTTTGGCAAACAACGTCAGTGACACTTTGAAATGCAATACCAGATAAGTCATACAATGCCTAACAGAGAACATTCTACCAAAAAAAAAAAAGGGTAAAACTTGTTTCTAACAGCACCATAACAAACAAAACCCCAAACTAATAGTGTGACTGATCACACCAAACTTGCAAATTAAATGATGAAAGAATATAACAGGAATGTCTGTTAATAAGAACATCAGTCTCTATGTAGTCCAACAACTCAGAACAAAACTATGCCAGTGACTTTAGAAAGTTGGAAAAAGCTGGAAACGAGGTTTAAAGAGGCCACTTGCATGGGGTCCAAGAAATAAAAGATAATACCAGCAGCTATGAACCCCCCTGCATATGAATACCAGTACAAGAGAAGGCTCTCAGTAAGGGGTACTTCACTAGTGTTTTCTGTAACACTGTTGTATATAAGCTTCAGCTGTCAAAAATGTACTTAGTGCTTTCCTGCACATAATAAAATATGTAGATCCCAGTAACAACTCTGACATTGAGAAGTCTGTACCATAAGCACAAAACCATTATGGTATAATACATTAAAAGCGAGGTACATGCATATCTGCCTAGAGATATGAACTTAATTGTTCATTGTGTTACAAGTCCATAGAATATAATACAAAAAGGAAAAAAGTAAAAATCAAGGTAGTGAGAATGAAATGTAAATTTTAATCTAATGTCTGAGGGTTTTTTTCTTAAATCTAAATATTTGGCTCAAATTTCATTTTAATAAAAATGATTTTTAAATAAATAAGCTGAAAATAATCTTTAATTTATTTAAGAAAATACTCCTTGCCTCCTCCAACACAAGGAGGAGTACTTCTTGCTCTGTAACCTCTTTATTATTTTGCCTTTCAGTCTGATTCAATGCCTATTTAAATTGATGACAATCTTTCAGCTACCCTCAACGTATGTTGGAGTCGTGTTATTTATAATAAATTAAAGTGCTCTTTCATCAATGAAAACCCTAAGTCCAAATTCACTTATCCCCATTCTGGTCATTTTCTAAGTTATAGCTTTCTAAAATTATTTCTTCTGCTTTTGAAGATACTTTTATGTCATGCACTACTTCTTTTAAAACCACTATTTCTTTCTGCACTTTCAATATGCTGTCATTGTGTTGTATGCCTTCAAGAACCTTTTGCATTGCCATTGTATCAGAAGCAGTTTTCAACATATCATTTTCCACAGTATATAGCTGTGTTGTCAAGTCCTCTATCTTTTTCTCCATGCTTAGCAATTCACTTGATAATCTAAGAATAGAGTGAATAGCATTTTCAATTGTTGGCAAATGGCTCTTGCACTCCTCAATTTTAGGTTCACAGTTCGCAAGTTTCTGATTCAGGTCTGTGTCCTTGGCTACCAGACTATTCTGCTGTTCTTCTAGCTTTTCAACTGCCTTTGCATGTAAGTCCAGTTTTTGTTCAACTCTAGAGAATTCATCATCTTCTTGCCTTTTTAGTGTTTTAATATTTCTGGCTGTACTGTCTTCCAAATCTTTTACTCTTTCTGAAAGGGATTTAATTCTTTGGTCAACTTCATTAATTTGGGAAGTAACTTCTGTATGTATGAACTTCACTTCAGATTTTAAACCACTAGTGTTTGTGTTCATTTCATCCAAGTTTCTTCTCCAGGAATTTGTAACATTTTGGAACTTCTCATTAATACTCTGCATCTTTCTAGAGAGAATCTGTTCATTGTTCTGAATATCATTTATGATGTTATGAAGAGAAGATACTTCCTGCTCAAACTCAGTCATCACAGAGATGGATGAGGCAGCTTCTCGTAGGATACTTTCAGAAGACTCAAGCTGCATTTATAACAAAAAACAATATCCATGTCTACTTAAAGAAAATAAGAATAGAAAACCATTTGCATTTATTCTGTGTTAAATAAAGTCCCTCAGAAGCCACTTTATTTGTTACAAAGCTCCTGTATGATTTGTTTACATATTTCATCTTTAAAATACTGTTGATCAACCTAACATGAAAAAGTCATAGAAAAGGGTATGTTTGTTGTTGAATTTCTACAGAAAACATGCTATTTTCTTTGTTGTCAATCCCCTATTTTCTATGGTGGGTTTGGGTTGTTTTGGGATTTGGTTTTTGGTCTTTTTTTTTTAATGTATCACGCTACCTAGATCCCATGCAATATTTTGCAATCTGTAGTATATAAATATCCAAATTACATCATGTATAAATTACATCATTATGAGATCAGTGCTAAAACAACATCACAGGCATAAGCCATGCCATACTCCCATCGTTATCTCTAAGATACAGGGAATAATTCGGCAGACAGCCCAAGTTTTCTACTTGACATTGTCACACATAGATAAGAAAATAAAATAGCAACGAAAAAATATTACTATCACTTCATTATGTCTTTCATATTATTAGAATGGGTTTCCTACATAAAAGCACCTGTAAGTTTTCTTCAAATCAATGTATATTATTAGAATTATACACAGAACAGTACTGGTAAAATGAACTATATGCATAAATGTAAGTTTTAAAAAATAGCTTAGTGTCTAAAAAATAATACCAAGATACAACCACTATATTCACATACTTGAACAACAGTATGGATTGACACGCTTAGTCATATGAAATATTCTCCAAAGGCCTATTCACAGGCAAGTAGAACATGTTATAAAAATTTATTTTATAACTGTTAGTTAAATTTAACTAAATGACAACAAAGTAAACCAGTGACAAATGTTCACCAGAGATTATTCAATTAAGATGCTAATGATTACCTTTTCAGAAATTAAGTTAACTTTATTTTCAACATCCAGGAATTTTTCAGCTTCTTGCTGTAAGAAATTGTATTTTTTTTCCATATCAGCAAATTGACTTGACTGATGAAATAGAAACCTGCAAATTGCAAATAAATAAATAGTAAACCTAATTACATAACTAGCAAATATTAAGTGTTCTAGGACCCAATTCACAGCAATCTGTTACTGTAGGGGCTTGTGCTCACAGAATTTGCTAGCTCAATATATGAAAGAGAAAAAATATTAGGGTTTAATGAAGTTGATCTATTGTCTTCATACGGGAGTTATTCAATAGAAGTGGAAAAATAAGGAAACATCCAGAGATGTGCTTTATTCTTACACAGTATGCTGTTCAAATAGGAAAAATGTCTGATAAGACTACTGACATAGGGAGGCTATTGCATGCTTGCAATGCCCTGCTTCACAGGTAAGGCACTATATTTTATTAATAAAATATTATTTAATGGGTAGAAGTAAAACACAAAAAATAATTTGGACTTTCTTGTAGAGCATCAAGACATCATACATAGAAGTCTTTGGATTTAGAAAGGCTAGTTAACTCTATTGTTTAATTGTAACCATTCAAGAACATATGGCACATCGTGGTAAAGCTTGTATAGTTACTGTTATGATGATGCTAGCTTTGAACAGTACAGATCTCAGTTCTGTGCTTTATACACATACAAGATTCATTTACTGTGAACTTGGGAACTTTCTGAACTGTAAGCACTTTGTCCAATTAAAATGGAAATGAGAAAACCAAGCGAAAAAAAACCAGATTTTGCTGGATGTTTATTAATCCCAAAACAAAGTTTATTGTATACTCCGCAGAGATCTACTCTTGGTAGTAAGAACAATTTTATCTCTAACAATAGAGTTTATTTAAAATACTTGTGCTTTCATAAATTGATATTTATTAGTATATTGCATAGCAATTATAAGTTTCAAAACATCTACAACAGTCTATACAAATTAACTTAGGCAATAAAAGCTAAAATGCTAGCTATAGAGAGATAAATGCAAAACAGACAAACAGATATACATAAAACAGTAAGCAGAAGCATCACTAATCATTTTATTCTACTATGTTGTTATGTTTCTCAAAGATTTAGATAATGAAATCTGGGCAATATTAAAATGAGAATAAATTTTACCTAAATTTTCAGATTGACATTTAGAGTGTAATAATCTGGACTAATTTCTTAGAGTTACTAGAGTTCTGAAAATTTCATATAATTTCTGCATGATGGAACTAAGGTTCTGATGCTGCTAAGATATTCTAAAACATATTTTACAAAGATTTTTTTTTTTACGAAGATATTTTACCTTTACCATCAGATTCCACCTGATGAACCATTTAGCACACTGCTGAGCAAATTATTTACAGAAAAACTCCACTTCCATTGAATTATTTATTACCTGCCAAATGAGCCTTGTTGTACTCACTGTCATACTAAGTTGCTGTTCACAGATAGATGTAGTCTCCAAAGCAGGTATTTACAATTCATGAGCAAGGCACCTTTTAAATTTTCAACACGAAGGAACAGATCAAGCTTCAATAATCCCTCACTGTATAACAATGTTTCCACACTTGTGAATACTGCTTTTCTTTTCTTGATCCTTCTAGCTTTAACATGTTTCTATAGTCACTTAACCCAAATGCTATATTCAAATGTAACTAATCATAGTACCATGACTGAATACAGTACAGAATACAAACGAAAGTACTAGAATCCATTTTAGAGGGTTACCTACCAGGTCAGCACCAGGCAAACAGCAAGAGAAATTATGCTCAAGGTTGTCAGTGAGTCCATCCAAAACGAACTCCGATTATTGCTGGTCCTGGGACTTGCCAGCTTCCCGCAATTACTGTGCTTCTCAACCTTTGGTAAACCTTCATTGGTCTTCAATGAAGAAATCTCTTTTTTCCTCTGCTTAACTTCAGACATTTTGTGTTCTTAAAATGCAGAAGCAAAGACCTAGGGGAAAAAAAGCCCACAACAAACCAAGAAAACAACAAAATGAAAAAGGACTAGTTACTTCTAACTATCCTCAAATATAACCTTTCACCCTTTAGTTACACAAATGTGCCCCCAGAAAACATTCACTTCGGTGTTCGCTATGTTTTCTGGTTATGTGAACTTTTTTAAAGTGTCACAATAATTTCATAAGACTTTGTGAAAATTTTTGTTTTCAATACCATAGAGCATTGCTGTCATATATTTTCAAACTGAACTTTTAAAACGTCAGCTAATTTCACCTTTCCAGAAGTGTTTTAGCTGTCGTACCACAAGCCATTTGGAGGATATATTTGAAATCACAAAGACTGAAAGCATGGTATTTCTTTTTACAGTTGATTACTGTCACAACTTTGTCAGTAATTTCACTATCCTGTTTTATTTGTAATTTAAAAAGAAAATGTATTGCCTACTCCATATTAAAGGAGAAAATGAATTTTCTCATTTTTAAAAATGGATTGCAAATCAAGCTTTACTTTAGAAATAGTTCTGTTGTAATGATTTCGTGTCATCTGTAAAACAAAACCACAGACATCAGTTAATAGAAAACCATTAATAGAAAAATTCAGATTAATGAAATACTGCATCTAGATAAAAGAAAAGCTGTAATTTCCACTTTGCTAAAATTAAGGTCCAAAGAGAGCCAGGCAATGTGAATCTCTGATTTTGGGCAGTACAAAAGCTCATATTCTAACCAACCAAGGGGAAGTACAGAGTGGAATTTTTAAGCCTAAAATCTTCCATCATACTGCTCAAAATAGACTGCTAGATCCTTGATGAATTCGCTTTAGCACAATTTGAGACAAAAATGTCGTGCTTCTTTCTGGATCACTTTGCAGTATTGAAGCTTAGTCCCATGTCAAAGTATATTTAAATATTAGAGATATTTACGCAGTCAGACATGTAAAAGGCACTGTTTAAATCTGTCAGACGAGCATGAAGCTTTGAGCTGTTTGTGAGTCACAGTACTAGGAAGCCCGCTCGGAGGTTGAAGTACGGAGGAAAAAAACATCTCTTGCTCTCCCAGCAAAACAGCAAAAATGCTATTTTGTAACTTTTAAACACCTTTGGGATCGAGAGTACTTGTTATGAAGTTAAGCGATCTGAATGGTAGTTAGGAAAAGAGTTTAATCCCGGAACAAGAACCCGGCTCCGACAAGGACAAACCTCAG